>OZ021721.1:90060316-90660316 GCA_963978545.1 Linyphia triangularis
TTACAAATTTTCTGACTACATCACTGAACGCCGTGTGTAGTTATTGAAATAATAATTTATAACAATTAATGTAATAATTTAAGAATATTTTAATCGTATTTAAGAGGTTATTACGACAAACTATTAGATATTATAAGAAAAAAAGTGTATAAACTTCTCAACTAAAATCTTTCCATTAAACGTGGTTTCAGGATTTCGAATTTAACATTTTGCTAAAAAATTTAAAAAATTCATTTTTTTTTTTTTTTTAAAGAATGGACTTTTTATAAGCTCATATATATTAGAAAGTTTTATTTTAGTTATACATGATGCCCTAAAAAATTCTAGTCTTATTTTAAATTTCAATAAAAAACAAGTAATCGGCATACGAAAGTGCGTTTTACACTAAAATGCATCTCACGATGAAAAGTTTTTTTAATGCAAATAAAAAAACAGTTCCAAATGATGCACATAGATGGCGTTGTATGTTAAAAACAACAAAAAGTGCAGTAACATCTTAAGACAATCAATTACAAAAGTTCAAATTACAGCGTAAAAGAAGTCAGCATTTGAATCGAATTATAAACGAACATAAGATTGTCTTGAATTTCTGGTGTATTGTTTGTTGTTTTAAATGTACAACGCCATCCGTGTGCTTAATTTGGAACTATTTATTTTATTTGCTAAAAAAAATTTCATTGAGAGAAGCATTTTAGTGCAAACCGCACACTAGTACGTCGATTACATGATTTTTTTTAAATAGAAATTAAATACTTGTCAGAGGCATTTGGAGCACTTTGTACATTAATTGAAAATTTCTGAAATATCATTCTTGACTTTCACTAAATACTATTTAAACGTTCTTTTTTACAAAAGATGTTGCTTCACATTATATAATATATATTAGTATAGAATTCGGAACAAAAATTTCATTCAAGTATGGTTTATCAATTACTGTTTGCTACAGTATAACAGTGGAAGTTTACTGTAATACTTTACTAATATAAAAAGAAAAAAAAGAGAGCAAGTTTCAATACAAAATTCAATTGAATTTTTTATGCAATTCTATTTTGCTCTTTTCTTAGGTGATTTTGTCAGCTCACAGAGCTCATTCTCGTAAATATTTAATTTTAGGAATTTCGGAAAGTGGCCACGCTGTAGAGGAGCAAACGATTTTCCCAAGAAAGTCTCATAAATAATGGCAGACGATATTACACTTGACGTGGGTATGATGTATATCTTCTATCAATCGAAGTGAAAACTGAGCAACCCGCTTTGGGGGTATATATTTTCCCCATCCCTTACATTATTTGGATAAAAGAATTTTTCAGCAATTTCTCTTTAATATCAAGAGACGTATATATACATGAGTGCCTTTTTAAAATGTTAACAAAAATAAATAAAATAAACGATGCTGCTATTTGTTGTTGGATGATGATAATTGCATCATCAAGAGAAGTCCTCGTATTCTAATTTCTTAAATTACTTTTTTATAAAGATAAATATAAATACAAAACAGTTTAATTAATTAATTTTAATTAATGCCAAATTAAATTTACTCGTCCAAATAAAGAAAACATATTTTTAATAAAAATTATTAAAAATGTTTTTATGAAATTGTTATGATAAAAGATAAATCAATATAGTCGATATGAATTTTTAATGAAACATAATTTTTGCAAATGAAACCTAGTAAAAGATGTGAATAGCAAACGCAAAA
This sequence comes from Linyphia triangularis, assembly GCA_963978545.1. Taxonomy (NCBI): domain Eukaryota; kingdom Metazoa; phylum Arthropoda; class Arachnida; order Araneae; family Linyphiidae; genus Linyphia; species Linyphia triangularis. Next base: position 90,062,016 of record OZ021721.1, read on the forward strand.
TTTTCTCTTTTTGTATATTCCTAATTTTTATTTGGTAAAAGGTTCTGAAACACCAAATTTAGTTGTTATAAATCTTTTCTGAAAAATTGTAATCACTACTGATAAATGAAATCCGAATTCGGAATTTTAGAAGTAACAGAAATATAAAATATTTATAGAAACTATGTATGAACGGTAAATTTCAGGCATACCTATACTTTTTATAATTTTTAAAAAGTTGTTAATTAAAATTTCCAATATATACTCCGAATTAGTAATATTTTTCTTTTTTATAGTTTATAAAATACGACAGGAGAAGAAGGGATCATTGCCGGATTGAATGGACAAGGAACTCTGCATAGAGTCTCCTCTCCAAGAGTACCAAAATAAAATAAAAATTAATTTCGATTTTCAAATGAAATATGAATAAAAATTTCTATTGAATATTGCCTGTATAGTTTGAGTTATTTTTCTAACTCATATCAGTTTGAAATCCTATAAAAACATGTCAAAAAAAACTAAAAACCTGTTTAAAACATGTTAAAAAAATCTAAAAACAGGTTTAAAACATGTTAAAAAATCTTAAAACATGTTAAAAAATCTTAAAACATGTTAAAAAACTTCAATTTTAAGTCTATTATCGAATCTTGTTTGCATATTTCTGTTTTATGTTTCCTTCAGGTTTTCAATCATTGAAACAGATCTTTTTAGAACATTAGACTTTTTCAAATTGCTCACTTATTCCCTTTTAATCATTTCAAAATCTCCCTCTGACTTTATAATATACCAATAGGGACTCTATTAATTTTACGATATACTTACTTTTTAAATTTATTGTTTTGCAATGAACCCAGTAGCGCAAATATGCTGGCCAATATCGCTCATCACTGGCCAATATGTCATCTCTGGCCAATATCGATGTAGACTATTGTAGACTGGCCGTTACTATGGAGCCAATCTTGCCCGGAATTGGGTAAAATATAATGGAATTTTTGAAATGTTGATGCAGACTTTTAAAATTGAAGTATAGTTTTATAAGTAAAGACGAAGTGTAAAAAATATGTTTTGTGATGCTTCTGATAAATACGTTTATTTTTAAAAAAATTGGGTTGGAACGATGTTCTAGTTAAACAGGAGCAAACTTTGTGTTCATTGAAAACTCTTCCAACGGAAATTTTCTGGCCTCGCATCAGCCACTTTGTATATTTGTGAGAAATCAAGAAATTTCTAAATATATATATATAATAATAATATATATAATTTCTAAATATATATATATATATTGAGGAACATATCACAATTATAAGAAGAGAAAGTTTTGCATAGTCCTCTTTTTATATAAAGAAATACCGGAGTAAACTTGGTGTTTGATTGAAAATCTCTTATGGACATTTTCCTAATGCGCATCAGCTACTTTGCAAATTTATGAAAAATCATAATTTTAAGCTATTTTCTGGAGGAACTTGTTGGTTGTTTTTACAGAGTCTTTCAGAAAGGACTTCCTAACTTTGAAATGACATACTGCGAAACAGTGAGAGACAGAAAAAAGACACAAGTGGTATGTTGGATAGACAGGTATGGAATTTTTAATACACCAGTTTGCAAAGTTGATTGATGGGAGTAAAATTGATGATGGCTGTATATGGTTTACTGATGAAGCTCATTTTCATTTGATTAGATTTATTAACAAACAAAAATGGGGAATATGGGTTACTGAAAACCAATCTATATGACTTGCAAAACCACCGCATTCTGCAATGTGTTGGACAGATAGGCATGGAATTTTAAACACACCAGTTTGCAAAATTGATTGATGGGAGTAAAATTGATGATGGCTGTATATGGTTTACTGATAAAGCTCATTTACATTTAGGTTACATTTTGGTTAGATTTGTCAATAAGCAAAACTGGGGAATATGGGGCACTGAAAACCCTTCTATATGTCTTGCAAAATCACTTCATTGTGCAAAAGTGAGCGTTTGGACAGTATAATACAGTAAAGGAATCATAGGGTCCTTTTTCGTTCCGTTATAATTTAGATTTTTCAATAAATTATTGCCACTATTGTACTTAATTAACTAATTTTGTCAACCAGTGAATTAAAATGTCCCTACCTGTCTATCCTACATGACACTGGTCTCTTCTTTCTGTCTCTCACTTGTTTCACAGTTATATCGTTTCAAAGTTAGGTAGTCATTTGTGAAAGACCCTGCATTATCAGCAATAATATCTTAGGATCTTTATTCAATTTTTATGTCGTTTTTTTCACTGCCATTTTTTATCATTTCGGATCTTTTCGTTACCGAATCTTGTTCGCATCTTTCAATTTCATGTTTCCTTCAGGTCTCCAATCATCCCATTTCTCGAGTTTCGACGTCCGCAACCCTCGGGTCACATGAGGACAGGCCCACATGCTGCGTGTTTCAATAACAGGCACCATTCCCATCACGTGACTGTCTGGCCCCATCGATAAAAGCAGCTCATTTACATAGCAGCACGCGTGGGGACTTGGCTATGGACGGGGACTATGGACGGGGAAAACAATTGAAAGAAATGTTTCAAACTCGACTTGTTCAGAATACAAATTGTCAGAAAGATCGATCAAACAGACTGCTACTTAGCATCATATTTGATTTCAACGAAGGCAATCTTACCAACAAGGGAAGATGCAAGAAATAATATTTCAAGCGATTGTTTGTATTTACAGTGTCTTTCAGGATGGACTCCTTAACTTTGAAATAGTATAGTTATGAAATGGTGAAGAGACAAGTGTAATGTTGGATCGACAGGTATGGAATTTTAAATACACGGGTTTTCAAAATTAGTTACAATAGTGAAATATGTTTACAAATTATGTTAAAATCAGAATATAGTGGAGTGAGTTTATCGTTTCCCTCATGAAATCATCCCTGTGATCTCTTTACTGGATGATGCAGTCCAAGCGATCACTTTTGGAGAATGCAGTGGTTTTATGAGACACACAGACATGTTTTCAGCATCCCATATACACCCGTTATGTTTATTGACAAATCCTTCAAAATGAAAATTGGCCTCATTGGTAAACCATATGCAGTCATCATTAAATTTATTCCCATCAATCAATTTTGCAAACCGATGACTTTAAAATTCCATAACTGTCTATCCAAAATATCACTAGTCTCTTCTGTTTATTACTGTTTCCAAGTTATTTCATTTCGAAGGTTAGGGATTCCTTTCCGAAGGCAAAATGTGTTAAGAGCCCAAATACCTCAAATACTGAATTTTTTTTTATTTATTGACTTTTTATTATTATTTTATTGCATAAAATAAAGCTATATATATTCAAGAAGACATAGACAAAATTTCAGAGTTCTAGAAAATTGCAAACATTCGATTTTTAAACTTTTACATACCAATTTACTATAAAGTTTTATGCAAATTTTTATTTTGAAGTACATTTTTATTGAAAACTAGATTTGGCGATTTTGATTGAGTTGAAAATGCTAAGTCTTTGAGAAAAATTTACTTAGAATTAGAATGTTTATATTTTTTAAATCTTGAATATCTCTTTTAAAAATCGAGAGAATTTTTTTAGGAAATAGTATTGATTTTTTTTTTTTTTTTTGAAGAATTAAAAGAATAGAATTTTTTTTTGTGAAAATTCAGAAATTTCTTGTGAAAAATCCAAAATTTTTTTTTTTTTTAAATTGCCTGTCAAACAAATTGAAAAAAATCTCATCTTGCATCTATAGAGTATACTTAAACATAATTAATTAGTTTTGAAATTTAAGAAATATTTAATGTTGAAGGGAGAGTAGTCTTTTTTTAAAAAATTGTGAATTTCGGACAAAAACAAGAAAAGAAAAAAAAGAAGGAAAAAATTTAAACTAAAAATAATAAAAAAAGTAGAAAAAAAAGAAAAAAAAAATTCTATTAAAATTTTTTTAGAAATAGATATTTTACATTTATAAAAAATTTGGTGCCTGTAAATTCATTAATAAAATGTAAATGCCTTAAAAATAAATGTAAATTCATTAATAAATTCATTACGGGTCTCCCTATTATATCTTTGACTGTTCAAGAGATAAAAGCTAGAGGCAACTTTTTAATATAAATATCTTTTTAGGATTAACTTGTTGAAATACCTGGCTCAAATATCACGCCTGGCCAGAGATTTTTGAGTTTGCTCGTATAAACAAACAAACAAACAAACAAACAAACTCAAATATCTCTGATCATGCGTGTCCTTATATCACACAAGTTATTATCATACCTTTGTTAACCCCCTATTCTCGATTTTACCATTTTAGCTACAAAACATCAGAATTAAATTGTGTTTCGGATAATTCGGATTAGTCATGACCTATAGAAAGAAAACCCTCTGTTCATATTGGTTCAGTTGATCTCAAATTATGATCACGCCAATTTCAACCTATCTTTACAACAAAATATCGGAGTGACATTGTTTTCCTGATAATCTGAATTGGTCAAGAAACATAGAAAAATACACGGTTTAAATTGCTTCAGTAGATCTCATGTTATAATCACACATGTCATTCCAATCTTATCCGCTATTTCACTTTCTTAACTAGAAAACAGCGGAATGGAATTGTGTTCCCGTTAATCAGGATTAGTCAAGAAATTACAAGAAAAAATATAACAACCCCGTTATGGAGTGGTTTGGAAGAATTCAAGTTATTATCATACGCCGTTAGGGGTTGGAAGGGGGAAATGGAGGTGGTTTTTCAAAAACTCAAATAATTAGAAATCTTTCTCTTGTTTCGTAGGTCAAGTGTGAAAATTTCATCAAGATCGGAATAAATGCTTCCTATTAAAAATCGAGTTAAGTCCTTTTAAGCCCTTTAAATTTAAAACAGTATCTCGTATAGCCTGAAAGTCGCGTATACCTAAAGTGGACTATGCTAAATATTTTGAATCAGCTTATAGCCCCTTAGTGGCTATTTAAGGAAGTTACAAAATATAACTTAAAAATCTAAAAACATCAATCGAAAAGTTCAATTAGAAAAATGTTAACAACGCCATGATAAAAACAAAGGAAAAAGTTTTATGAAGTTATTTGTAAAATTGACGGTGATTGAAATTAGGAAGTATTCGTGACTTGAAAAAGGGGTCGTCCTGAAATGAAAAATATGTTCATCGGTGTTATCATACAGCTTTCTGAGTTAAGCAACCGCGAAGTTAAATTCAAACAAGAGCAGAAAGTAAAAGATTAAATAATAAAATAAAAATCTGAAAAACGCTCTCAGTAAATTAAAGAAAACTAAAAAAAAACACCGAAGTCTCAAACATTGCTTAACATTATGGTATAGTATGGCACGACACGGCACACCACGGTACGGCACAGTACAGTACAGTACAGTATAGTATAGTATAGTCCTTTTTATTTCTCTTAATTTCGATAGCGATAATTAGAAAACGGTACTTTGCCGTAAAATATCATTTTCTAGCTTGCTTTTATTTACACCCACACAATATATATATATATATATATATATATATATATATATATATATATATATATATATATATATATATATATATATATATATATATATATATATATATATATATATATATATATATATATGAATATGCACGAAAAATTTACACTATATTTCAATAAGATTTCTTTACTACAAATAGTATTTTTGGCACTTTCATAATTTGTACAATACTGCCTGTACATTATTATATGTGTGTGTCATCTGAGTACAACACTTAAGATAAAAAAAACTTGGTTACTGCAGAAATGGTAGATCCGTATTTTAAAAATATTTAAAAGGTTTTTAAAGTGTGCAAATAAATTACAAATGATGACAAAATGTGATAATGGGGCTGGTATTTAACAAAAAGAAGCAAGACATACAGTAAAACTAGAATTGTAAACTTTCTTAAAAATATCAAATACGACAAATATTCTTCTTAACGTAACAAATATTCTTCTTAACGTAAAATTAAGAAACGTTATAATACCTTCTATATTAGTATATAATTCTTTCTCTTATCCCAAAGTATTACTACAAATATTTTTAAAAAGAAAAAAAGCCATAAAAGCCAAAGTCGAACTTCATCATCTTTTGAAATAGTAATCCAGGAAATTCTTTCTTGAGCAGAAAGTCATCCAACTATTAACTACTAATGAAAGAAGTCTCATTGTAAGAACGTCTTTTCTCGTTTTGGGGGAAGCTATTCAATCATTTCCCCCCTCTCAATCCTGGTGTCTGAAGCGAAGCAAATTAATAAAAAGCTGAAAAGTAAACCTCTCCACCGATTACCTGAACATGTTCAACGATTACCTACCACATAGGTCGCACCGTTTGACCTGCCGAACGAGGGTCAATTAGATCTAATCTGTCTATCAGTGACTGGAGTGGGTTCTTTTCCACGTGCTCGTTTGGAACGGTTTTTTTTTTCATTACTCCTTTCAGGAAAGTCTTTTATTTTCTGACTTTCGAAATTAGTTTTGGTCTCCTCTGATGGCTAATTGTTTAGATGTAGTCATTTAACCTATCCTCATGGTTTTTGTAACAAGGAAACTAGAAAAAAAAAACACTTTCGTTTAAATTATGCATCCCAGTAATTATTTCTTATGCTCTGCACAGGGTAACGTAAAATGTATTAGCGCATGCATGTGATATTTTTACTGAGAATTTGTAATTAAAAATTGAGAGATACTTTCATTATCTTTTTTTTTTTCATTAACATTTTCAGATGATTCGACACATCTTATAAATAAGTTCTTCGGATATTATTTGCTATTTGAAGAAATGAATTCGTTTTTCTTTTAAATTATTTGTAGGCAATCTCTATTCTATAAAATTACAGTCAACTCGCGATAGCTCGAAGTTCAAAGGACTGGCCAAATTCTTCGAGCTATCCAAAGTTCGAGCTATCGGAAGTCACTCGAAAGTTATTTTCTATTACATTAAATTGTCTTGGGACCTAATGAAAACTTCGAGATAAACGACTATTCGACTTATGAGACTTCGAGTTATGGCGAATTGACTGTACTGAAATAAGAATAACTAAAAAAATTATTTATGCTCTCTTGTTATTGACACAGTTGCATCGTATTTTGGCATCGTATTGTTAATAAATATTACAAGACAGAATTCTCGCAAAAGCAATTGAAATCTGTTCACCTGGGAAAAAATTTCGCAAGGGAATTCTAAGAGTTTTTATTTTGAATAAAGCTTACTACACCGTTAAAAATTTTGTTACACCTTGCACGAAAAATTGTTTCTCATTTAGCTGCAATCAAAATTTCATCCCAGGTAGCACCATTAAATCATGAAACTAAGCACCAAATGTTGGTTGCAGTTAAATGGGAATCAATTTTTGGTGCAAGGTGGATCAGAATTTGTAACAGTGTATCTCAAAATCATTCGTCACCTGATAATTTAGCTTAATGAAGATTATTTAAGTAAAGGATTACTAATAGACTGAGAAGCGACATAAAATTTAAGTACCCCGTCGAACATAATTCTGATTTTTTATAGACTGTAGAAAAATGATAGGAGACTATGAATATATTGCTCTTCCGTGACAAAACGTTCAAAATCGTATAAAAATCGATTTTAAATTAGTTGAACTAAATCCGATGGCCTAATTTTTCATCAATTGTCAAATAATGAGCAATCTTTTTTTATATTTTAACCCACCGCTCTTTAATTTTCAATGAGAAAGGGTGCAGAGGATATTTATTCTCTGACTAAAAATACTTCCATATTTTAAAGTGAGTCAAGTTGGTTATAAATATTACGTCACTGGTGACGTAATATATATTGCCAACTTGGCTGATTTTTGAAAGACAAAAGTACTTATCACCAGGAAATAAATGCACACACACACACACACAAATTTGGTATTTATAAAAAAAGGGGGGGGAAAAAACTACTGTCAAAATTACTGAGGTTCTCTTGATGCTGAGAGCTTTCCCAACGTTATTCAACGTTCATTATAAATGAACGGATTATGATAAACAAAAATTGCAGATTCTAAGAGGTAAATGGTTAGCTGAGGTTGATCCAAAATACCTGACACTGCTGTGCGTCCAATTGTTACTTTGGGGACCCTTTTATCAATGGTGTCGAGAATACTCTTGATAATCGGTACATGTATATAACCTCAGACATTAAAATTTGTGAAGTTTTCAGTCCAAAAGTGAATACTTCTAATCTTCATATAAAGGAGTAATATTGTATTTTTATTTTTGACACAACAGGGTAAAATTAAAAGACAACTTTTTCAGCAAAACTGCCTAGCATCTGTTCACCCGGTTTTATGGCACATGTAATACCATACCTTTCAAAAGCTATTCTTGAATGAAGATAAACACTTAATCTGGTTACCTTAGAATATGGTACCTAAGAATATGGTTATCTTCACCAATTCTTCTCAAGAATGTAAAGCAAAGTGATGAATGTAAAGTAAAAGTCATGAATGTAAAGTAAAAGTCATGAATGTAAAGTAAAAGTCAAAAAGTAAAGTGGGACCCATTTTTTACTATGATTCTAATATATGTGATTTGAAATATATATAATTTGATTTCTAATATGATTTGAAGGTTAATTTTAACATACTTAAGAATATCGTTTATTTAAACTTTGCAAACAATCACAGTTTTAAATAGTTATCTACCATTTTGAAAAGTAAACCATTAATTAAAAATTACTACAAAGTAATAGGCTTAAGGTCAATGTACAGTTTACCCTGGACCTTATGTCCAAGCCCATTACAAAGGTTTTTTTTTTAATTTGAATTTTATAAAACATTGATACATTAATACAACTAAACAACATCGCATACATTTCTTTTTATACAAGCATGTGAAGAAGGTGCTTTCCCTCACAATGCCTTTCCTGCGCATGTCTAAACATTAAGTAAGGACGGCCACCGGACCACACTTTTGCCTAATTGAGAACAACACCCTTTAATCCGAGAGGCGATTGCAATTTTTGGACCCCATCGAACATCATTCTGAATTTTTTATATAAATTGGAGAAAAGTGAGTAGATTACGAATCCACTGGTCTGCCGTGGCAAAAATGGCCGAAACTGATCAAAAATTGACTTGGAATGAGTTGAACTAAAATCCGATTGCCAAATATGTCATAACTTGCCAAAAAGAGAACAAACTTTTTCATCTGGCAACCTTGCATTTTGATTTTCAATGAGAAAAAGCGCAAACGATTTCTGATCTCTGGCTTGGAAAATTTGTATCTTTTAAAAGTAAGCCAAATTGGCGACATCAGCTACGTCATCCGTAACGTAATGTTTATTGCCAACTTGGCTCCCTTTTAATAGATGCATGTAGACCGTCGCCAGACATCTGAATCGTCTGCAACCTTCTTAATTGATAATTAAAGAGTGAGGGTTACCAAATTAAAAAAATGCTCATTATTTGTCAAGTTATGGCGCATTTGGCAATCGGATTTAGTTCAACTTATTAAAAGTCGATTTTTGACCAGTTTCGGCCATTTTTGCCACGGCAGACCAGTGGATTCCTAATCTACTCACTTTTCTCTAATTTCTATAAAAAAAAAATCAGAATGATGTTCGATGGGGTCCAAAATTTGCAGTCTCCTCTCTGTGTACTTGGGCTTAAGGCCCAGGGTTATAACGAAATAAAACAGTATAAGGAAGTTAAAAAAAAAAAAAAAAAAAAAAAAAAAACTACTTTGCACAAAAGCAAGCATTAAAACCTCTTAAAAATGTGTTTTTGAAAAGCGGATTTTGCAAGTCCTTATTTTAAACTCGCCATTGAAAAAAGTTCTTCAGAGAGAAATTTAAACTGAAAATTGGGCGGTACATTTAAAAGTAACAACATCACATTTAACACAACAAACGAATAATATTTTCACAACTTAGTAGAAGTTCTATATCGGAGGAATTAGATATCAATCGTACTATTTCAAATGTCAAACTCATAATTTTCAAATTCTTAAAAAAGTGTTTCCAAATATTTTTTTATCAACAATAAAAATAATCAACAGTTGGTAAGAATAAGAGGAACTGTAGCGTAGAGCATTATAAATAGTAAGAGCTTTTCCAGAGAAGATACTCTTCTGTTTTGAAATTTTACCTGAAATGGATATGAAAGGTGCTGGTGTAACGCCTCCCCCCACCCCCTTCCCCGATATCGCATTTTTTCAAATCCGCACTCGGGGCGGTTTCTGCGCTTAGGTGCTTAACACTAGATTGCCCAAGGAAGTCATTTTGACTGCTTTTTAATTTCAATTAGAAAAACAGTTATGTATATAATGACACAATTTCTTAGAATTTTGTGACTTTTTGTACAAAATATATATGCGTTTATTATTAATTGTTGTTATCTCCCTCTCCTTCATTTCCGGTATATATATATATATATATATATATATATATATATATATATATATATATATATATATATATATATATATATATATATATATATATATGTGTGTGTGTTATACAAATTTCTTTACATATTAGTTTTTCTTTCACAATGCAGTCATTTTGACTGCTTTTGGGCAATATAGGTCTATACTAAGTTTTAGTCTTTCTAGTGTTAATGTCCAAAGAGGTTAGAAGAGATGGAAGGGAAAGAGCTATCCATGCTAGAAAGTACTGTGGCAAAACTACTCTCAAGAAAACTAAATCCAACTTCAAAGAACTTATTTAAAAAATCACAGAACACAAAAACTACACCATTAGCACTCGTACCGATAAAATACTAACATCAAATGCGTTATTCTTAAAGTTGTATTTTCAGAATTTTACATTAAACAAATTAAACGATTTTTACTGAAGTTTCCAATCTCAAAATTACCAAATGATAATAATATTAATGTCAAACCAATAATCATTTTGAAGATTAAAATGTGTTTATAACGGTTTCATTATTACATTTTATTATTTAATTAACACAGTCACTATCCGATCACGTATAAGCACGGAATGTCTTGTTACTCCCCAATAGCCTGTCCAGATCAGACTGCACCCAATCGGAGTTGCAGTTCTTTGCTGGAATTACCTGAATTTGTTTTTTAAAAACAAATGCTTCCCGCTAACGTTACGTAGGAAGACAAAATGTATCCGATATTATACCGCATGAAAAATATTATTTTGTTACTTTAGTTAATTCCAATATGAACGGAAATTCGATCGGGTGCAGTCTGATCAGGACAGACTACTGAGGAGTAACAAGACATTCCGTGCTGGAGAGTGATCAGCAGCATATGTTTTAATAAGCACCAGTAAAGAACATCATAAACTATTATTTGCCCCAATTACATTACGAAAAAATTTGTCTTAGAAATTCGAATCCGACGTATGCGACAATGCATCTCAATTTCCATTTAATGACAGACATTGATCGACCTCAATTTTCTTTCCCTTTTTGTATTGGACTACGCTCTCTAATCAACATGACGCGAATTATACTAGGCACTGTAGTGATACCAGTTTGAGATTTGAACTGCCGAGTTCAGTTTTCGGTGTTTATTCTCATTTGAGACATAAATATGGGACAGTTTCTACGTTAAAATCTAGCAGAATTCTAAATCAAGTTGTAACGACATTTTTGTGCAGTTTAGCCTTCGACAAATATAATACCAAGATACCTCAAATATGTATCTAGAATCTAGAAAAGTTGAAATTTTTCAAAAATATTGAAATTATATTTTATATAAGGTATTTGCATTGCCTACTATCGACTATTAGTAGATAATGTTTAATGGTTTGTGCTTTTAAAATGTTTGGGTTTTCTGATGATGGCTAAAAGCTAGAAGCGAATACGGCTCCGAAACATCGCAACAATTGAATCTAGTATGAGAGACAAATCCGAAAACTCCCAGCGAACAGCACTACAAATGAGTGTTTTTGTCCCAATCGCCATCATGTTTTCTCATTTTTAAGAAGTGTAGATATATAGAGCAATGTCATCTGGAATCTATCCCTCGTCATTGTATAAAGTTTTCTTCGTAAGGTGTAATTTATGTTAAAATCGGAAGAGATTATGAGTTTTATATAGTACGACGCAATATAGTATGACGTTATTTACGAGATCTTTCTACATTAATTTTTGCACGAGGAGAAGTGAATAATAAACATTTTCCCTGCTGTCATAACAAATGTTACTGCTGCCATATTTTAACCCTTTGCACTTCAGGACTTTTTTGCGCGGAGGAATCAGCAACTCGAGACATTTTAGGTTCGGCTGGTGTTTATGGATTTGCTTCATAGAAACTAAACACAGTCATTGGCCTTGCATCGAATTTCCGCATCACACCTAATGGTCCTCTCGTGGTTTGGCATCCAATCGTGTGGCGCCTGAGAGGTGCCACTGGAGTGCAAAGGGTTAAAATTAATCGTCTTGGCGGAGAATACACCACCCCAAGGCAGATTCCCACTGAAAGCAATATCGGAGTTTTTCCCAAGTAGCCTTTAAACGGTATAGTGGTTAGCGTGCTGGCTTCTAGACCGCGAGGTTGCGGGTTCGAGTCCCGTGTTGGCATGGGTGTTTGTAAATGTATGTTGGTTTGTTAAATGACGAAATGTTTCGGCGCATTATAGCCCTCGTGTTGCTGACGGCGCCAGATAATCTGAATACAACCAACCAACCCAAGTAGCCTTTAATATTTTAAAGATTCTTTTTAGTTATTAAAATATTAATGTCTCAACATTCATTTAATCAAGAGGGTAATAGACGGCAATCGAAATTGTTATTAACATTTAAATAACTGTAACAATATTCGATAGGGGGGGGGGGTCTCAATATGCTATATTGTGCCTATATTAATCAGTTTCCTAAATGGGGCCCTGAATGTATGACATTGAAATAAACCTTTAGCTGCTGTGGTTGGGTGGTTTGATGTTTGTGTCGCAAGAGCTACACATGGTCCATACTGCGCCAAACTAATTGGTGAACATCAGTTTAAAGTTTAAGAAACATAACATAAGAAAAATTAATATAAAAGTCAAAGATGCGATATTGTAGGGATGGAAGCATTCCACAAAAAATAACTCGAGGTCTGTCAGACCGCTTACAGCAGTTAAAAAAACAAACAAAAAAAAACCCCTTTAATACATCTAGTGCACTTAACATAATTGAATGCAGAAAAAAGTGCTTGAGAAAAATTACCTACCAGAAACATATTTGCATCAGAGTTTTTATTGCTATTTTTTTAATCAAAACATAGAAAAGAGAAGAGTTGTAACTTAGAAACATATCAACATAATAAACAAGTACACAATAAGAATGATATTCTGAAAACATTCCAACGAAGTTTACCACTTTCAACAAACATTACATTTCAAACCGTACTAAAAACTCTTTAAACCAATATAAATTCCAAAGGAAAGCGCACTAACTCATATTCTAGGTATTTAACTAATAGAATTACCATTGCTCTATAATTCAATGTTCATTAGCATGTCAATGGGCTCCTTTGAAATTTTAACCTGAAATATATGCTGGATTATTATCCACGCATATTTGAGGTGAATTGTATAGGAAAAATTTCTCTTTACTAGTAACAATAAATTATATATTGTTCGTAAAATTTGTACGCTAATTTTTTTTTGTCCTATACAATACGAAACTTATATTGAAAGGCAAATATTGCTTAGAAAGTGCACAGAAAAAAAAACTATATCCTAGCGAGCAGCCCTACAAACGAATGTGTGTTTGTCACAATCGCCATCATGTGTACTCATTTTTAAAGCGCGAAGTTATGTAGAGCGATGTCGCCGGAGATCTAATTCCTTGTCATTATACAAAGTTTTCTTGGTAAGATTGGTTGTTTCCAGATTATCTGGCGCAGTCAGCAACACGAGGGCTATAATGCACCGAAGCATTCGTCATTTGACAAGCCAACATACATTTATAAACACCCATGCCTTACACGGGACTCGAACCCGCAATCTCGCGGTCTAGAAGCTAGCACGCTAACCACTATACCGTGTGATCGGCGTTTCTTGGTAAGGTGTAATTTATGATGCTAAAATCCGAAGTGATTTTGAATTTTTTAACACTTTGAAAAATATCTTTTAGGTAAAATCTGAAAAATTTCCATTGTATATTCATTATTATTTTTTAAATAATATAAAATTCTAAACAATCCACTTATTACAACATCGTTGTTTCTAGATTATCATTTAAACTAATTAGCCGTAACTACACACTAAATATCCCTCAATGTGGCAGCTTAATCAATCTTGGCTCTTTTGCTATAAAAACCGACTTGCAATGTAGTATGACGTCATTTACGAGATGTTTATACACTAATTTTTCCATGAGAAAAGTAAAAACAATAAACACTTCCCCCGCTTTCGTAAAAAATGTCAATGCTACCATATTTTACAATTAATCGTCTTGGCGCAGAATACTCACCCGAATGCAGAATCCCACTAAATGCAATACCAGTGGTTTTCCCCAGTAGCCTTCATCTGGAGTTAATAAGAACATTCCAAATCACATGGACGACATATATACTGACAGAACTTTTCAACTAATTTGTCCTCAGACAAGAATTCCTATTCTAAAAAGCAGATATATTTTGCTCATTTTTTTAGTTACAAAATACAATGTAAAATCTTAAGAAGATATCATGTAAATGTCACTTCAGGATTAGAAATTTTCACTAAAAAATGTTCATATGAGGCATTGCGGATACGAAATTCGAACTCAACATAGGGAGTAAAAAAAAATTATTTTTTCACTATCCGAATCTAGACTCTTTACAAATTCTACAAGCTTATTTTTCGTGCCGAATTCGTCCTTCTTTCCATCTCAAAATTCTCTGACAATGATACCAAGCTGCTTAAAAACTGCATGAAGGAAAACTTTTCAAACGTGTTTTTCTGAGAACCACTTTTTATTGAGTTCGATCTTCGTATCCGCAACGCTTTATACTATATAGAATAGTTTACATATCTACAATTTAAAAAACTTAAAAATCAAATCCAAAAATACTATTCCATAAAAACAAATCTTTTACCATAAATCCTTTATAGGTTGGTTGTTTTCAGATTATCTGTCACCGTCAGCAACACGAGGGCTATAATGCGCCGAATCATTCGTCATTAGACAAGCCAACATACATTTATAAACACCCATGCCTTACACGGGATTCGAACCCGCAACCTCGCGGTCTAGAAGCTAGCACACTAACCACTATACCGTTCGGTCGGCTGAATTTAGATGGAATTTTCATAGTGTTTGTTCACTACGAAGAAAATGATTGATTCCGTACCACTGACTTTTATTTTGTACCCAAAACTTGGTTGCGTTATCGACAACGACTCCATCTGCCAAGTTTCAGCTTGATTGGATGACAGCATATGGTTAATTAGCCTTCCGAAGATTTTGCCCATCACAAATAAAATCGAAGTATAAATGATTTTAAAACATCAAAATGGCAGGTTTTTTTTTTTTTTTTTTTATATCATCATATGTCTCCAATCTTAACTGGGAAGTTTCCCAATAAACCCAAATTGTGCATGCTTAAATTTGACTTAGTATCTGGATCTGAGGTACGGCTATAATGACAGGTGTAAAAGACAATTTTGTGACAACCCCCAAAACTTGATAGAATGTATTAAACTGCCCAGACCGTGGTAACTCTAGCAAAAATGTTTAGAGCTTTATTAAACCCATGGTCAGGAGGGGGCATAAAATAAACAAAATACTGAAAAGTCACCCTTTGACTTTAATACAAAAATAAACAAACAAGTAAACAGTGGTTGGTCACAGTAAAATTTAAAAAATTCTTCCTTGTAGGAAATCTAAAAAGTCCTTGTAAATATGTTTAACGGCAACTTCCTGTTGACAATGACAATTAATTCAAAGCAGATATAATGAAGTGTTATAAGTATTCCAAAGAATGTCCGTAATTCAAAATAATTAATATATTACATTTTAATAATTCAAAACAAATGAGGTGTTGAGTGCCAGAAGGAACCATCCTATACAATTAGATTTTTGCTGTTTGTACTCCGTTTTTTCAAAACCATTCATGCCACAACGGAACTAATGTGATATATCTAAAGGCTAACTTAGTTGGCCAACTTAACTTAGTTTAAATTAGCTAAATTAAATAATCTGAATAAACATTTTTAAATCATTAATCCTGAAATATGGCAATTAAATAATTAATACTCATCCCCGAAACAAAACACCCATAAAGTGAGATCCTCCAAAGCTACTTTAATTTAAACATATATAAAAAATATTATGGTAATTTAGAAAAATTATTAAATAGGGAAAGCTTTAAAAGAACCAAAAATAAATTTATTTAAAACAATAAAAAGTAGACCAGGATCGGATTCGTCCCACCATCAATATTGATATGGAATGCGATGTCCTCGACAACAAGTCTATCTGCCAAGCTTTAACTCGATTGGATGACGGCAAGGGCTTAAATTTGCCCTCCGAAGATTTGCGAACGATAACCAAAATCGAAGTCAATAGCTCTCTAGTGCATAGTGTAGCATATATGCTACACAACTTATCGGAGAGAAATCTTAGAACAAAAAAGCTTCCTTGTTGCATGTATGTTATACTATGGTTTTAATTATTTGATTAAATAGGCAGCTAGGATATTTTATATATTTCTTCAGCGGCAAAAAGAAAACTATACACACACACACACACACGTGTGTGTGTATTTTTTTTTTTAATTTTAAAATGTTAGTTACATCCCATATACTTTAAATAAGGTCTATCAGAAAGGAATACTTAACTTTGAAATGACATAACTGTGAAGCAGTGAGAGACAAAAAGAAGACACTAGTGGTACGTTGGATAGACAAGTATGGAAATTTTAATACACCGGTTTGCCAAATTGATTGATGAAAGTAAATGTGATGACTTCTGCATATGGTTTATCGATGAAGCCTATTTTTATTTGAAAGGATTTGTCAATAATCAAAACTGGTAAAAATGGGGTGCTGAAAACCCGTCTGTGTGTCTTTTTAAACCACTGCAATCTGCAAAAGTGACCGTTTGAATTGCACTATTCAGTTCAAGGTTAATAGGATCCTTTTTCATAAGGAAAAAGATAAACTTTTCCCGCTATATTCATATTTTACAACAATTTGCTACCACATTTAAATTCTGTAACTAATTTTACAAACCGGTGTATTTAAAATCCCATATCTGTCACATGCCACTTTTCTCTTCTAATTAAATCCTTTATATTAACTTCGATGTTATGTGTGTGTGGCTGTGTTTGTCGATGACGGGTAAATCTGCGAAGGCCTAATTAACTTCCTTGCAGTCATCTAATTGGGCTGAAACTTGGCAGAGAGATTCGATGTCAATGCATTGTATCAAATTCTGGGGGAACTAAAAGGTCACTAAAAGGTCGTTTTTACGGAATACTAATATACCAACTAGCTAATCGCACTGAAATAGCATTTAAC
The DNA here is from genome assembly GCA_963978545.1 of Linyphia triangularis. Classification (NCBI taxonomy): domain Eukaryota; kingdom Metazoa; phylum Arthropoda; class Arachnida; order Araneae; family Linyphiidae; genus Linyphia; species Linyphia triangularis. The sequence continues at coordinate 90,079,403 of OZ021721.1, forward strand.
CGATCATTGAAGAAACTCTTTCCTGTTGCCAAAATTGTTTTAATAAATAAATAAATAAATAAATAAATAAATAAATAAATAAATAAATAAATAAATAAATAAATAAATAAATAAATAAATAAATAAATAAATAAATAAATAAATTTTTAATCAGGATAAATAAAAGATATTTGGATGTGAATGCATAAATTCCCATTTATTTTTAATAAATAAGTTTTGAAGAGTAGTTTTCACCAATGGAGATGTTTTTTAATATTTAAAATTGTACGCGAACAATGGGCACACGCTGACAATAGAAACGGCGCTATGTTAATGATAAAAAAAATTGGCAACGCAAATAAAGGATTTATAATAAAAACTTTGTTTTTATGGGTTATATTATTGTCTCTTAATGTTTCGCAGCTATATCATTACTAAGTAAGGAAGTTCCTTTACATCCCTTACGTTTTATAAAAAACACGCCTACAAAAATTTCAATCAGCAGTCCATCACACTGACGTCACCATTCCAATCAAAGAAAACGCCCCGCTCGTGTCGTGAGACGAGATCCGCTCCGAAACGAAGACTTTTTTTTTCCTTTTCAACTGTTTTTTCTCTCTTTTTCATCTCTTCCTAACTGATGAAGACTAATGTGTCTGCAGAAATTACAGACCACTCCAATCGGCGTACCAAATAATTCCCCAATTCATTAGTTTATTTATAGTCCCACCGTGACAACGAAATACGCTAAATGCGCGGATTCAATCTGATAAAGCTCAGCTCAGCGGTTAATACCGAAGTCGTGCATAGGGTGGTCTGGGCCTGCTGAGTGGCTAGTTTCATGTATTTCGCCATCGCATACAACGTCATTATTCACTTTAATATCCTGAAACGAACCTGGGTGGGCCCTGTGATTAACCTCTCTCAGTCTTTCTTCAGCTGATGAGGGCTCACTTTTTCTTTTGTATGCAAAGAACTTAATAATGAAGCGAGGAAAGGATCACAAAAGGAAAGCAATATTTTAAAGTTAAATTTCGGGGCGTGTTTTAGTGGGATGCGAACTGTAGTTGGAGAATAATAGGTCTAACTTTGGTCCACTAGCGTAAATTCAACTAAGGGTAAATAGTACTTAGAATATCAGGATAGAAATAAACAACACTTACATTAGAACTGGTACTCACATGCCGAGTGTTGCTTATACAATATTCTGTAAACACATTAATTATAGAATTGAAAACTCCGTTTTATTTTATTATCTGATAAAAAATAAGTCTATCTATTTATCTATGTATAGATACTATCAATCTAATTAGGAGAATAACTCCTTATATGTTTTTTTAAGTTTTTTTTTTTACCTCAACCTGTTCCAGAGAGTTGGTTCTCTGACATATGTACGCGAAGGCAGGTGCTAGTTCACAAAGTCCTTCCTTTCCACTCCCAGCCGGGAGTTCAAATAACCAACCAACTCCCTATATAGTCTGGTTCGCTTTTGAAATAATATTCGTCGATTTAGATCTGGGGTGTGCATGCACGATATTGGTGACAAAAAAGGTTACAATACGGCAAATTAATAAGTTTAGATGTCTCTCTCCTGGAATCCCCTATGACAAATGGAGCTAGTCTTGTTTCCACGGCAACAGACAACTCTAGACTTTGTGGTGGGAGCTATTATTGAGATGAACAGAGAGTATATGTTAATGCTTTTAATGACATTTAAGTTACACTCTGCTTAAAGAGTTCTATCATTGTATTATGCACTAGATTGCAATGTGGTAAACGTTCTGATCTCGCATGCTAAAATTCCCGGGTTTGAATCCTGAGTGGAGCTGGGTATTCGTTTAGGTTTCGGAATCCACGTTAAGCTGTGGGTTGATGCTTATTAGCTGTTATTGTGTACAAAAATCGGCCGATGAGGGTACGAAGCAACCGACTATTTTTGTCTAAGAATACGGAAGGGAGGTGTAAAATAAAATTTAGTTATAGTTGTAAACCCATGCATATTAGTGCAAATTTATAAAATTAAATTTTTGCCAGCTTCTTGAGTAAATTACTGCCGTCATTAGTTATAATGTCTTCAATCAAAAAAAAAAAATCAAAATCAAATGCATATTTTGATACTTTCTGATTAGTCCTTAGAAAATAACCTTTTTATTTCATTGAATGACTCAAGTTCTTAGGTCATAAAAACTTAATCAACAATAAAAAAAAATTGTAATTACAAAGGACAAATGCAAATGCTTCAAAATAGAAATGTTTGATGAATTAGGGCTTTTTAACTAATGTCGGCCGATTAGAGTTTAGTCACGAAACCCAATGTAGTTGAGGACATCGAGCTGACTCCATAAAAGTGTTTGTAAGGAGATAAGTTATAAAAAATTATATAAGTGATTTTTGTTAGTTATTGGAAATATGAGTATTATTTTAACGAGCAAATGTGATTGCATTTTTCATTTAAGAGTAAGAATCAATCAATCAGTCGATATGGCAGGTTTTTTCTTTATCATGCATCATCAACTTTAACAGGGGGACGTTTCAATAATAAATATCACCAAATTGCAGATGATGGAATATGGATTGGTATCTGGATCTGATCTACGGTAATATAAACGTGTATAAAAGCGGCCTTTTAGTGGTAGACCGTAAAACGACAGCATGCTTTGTCACCGACAATGAGTTTATCTTCTAAGTTTCAAGTTTCTGAAGATTTTGCCCGCCACAAACAAAATCAAAATTAATAAAGTTGATAAAAATTAAAATAAAAAAAATCATTTGGGTGCATTAAAAATAGTTGAGCAGAGAGAGACGGAAGATTGAAGTTTTGGCGTAAACACTTTGAAAGGATCTTCGATTTAAGCCATCATTCTTCTCCTTTATGACTCAATAGAAAAAAAACCTGTGAACAAAGAAAATGTTTGTTTCGACAAACTGGCTTCTGTGCTGAAGTAACAGGCAGCTAAACACTTCCAGATGTTAATCCCTTTTTCAATTGAGTTCGCTAGTGGATCATAAAGTCGGGGATTATACTCCCCCACCCCTTCCCCATGGGGGAAGAGGGTTGAGAGGTATACAATGGGCCACATATACTCGACAGAAGGCTCGGGTTGTTATGCGGCCAACCTTACAACAACGCTGTATCCATTGTGACAGAGATCCCGATGACAAGGGTGGAAGTACCTACTTCGAAAGTTGTTTGGGGGATCATGTTCAATAATAGAAGGTAGAGTTTCATGTTTGAAGTGTTCCTATCAACGTATGTCCACCCTTCACAATGATTCCGTACTCTTTTGTGCTGTTGTAGATGTCAATTAAATTGAATGGGGTTTTGTGTGGAACAGTTGCAAAAATGTGTGAAAGCGCATCATTCGAGGAAGTGGGTTCAAAATGAAAATATGCATTGATCTCGACGAAAAAATAGTTGGTTTAACATGGTTAAAAATGAAATTTAATTTCATAAGCTCGTTGTGTATATTAAAAGTGTGTTATACAAACAGGCGTTGATGAATTCGCAAAATGATATTTGTATTATTGTATGTAATATTCATGCACTCATGAGTAAAATATTATAAAATAGGATGAAGTTCAAATTGAAAAAAATTTAAATACTTGCATTTTAAGTTACATATTTCGTTGCCCTTGCCTTGCACGTGCCACGGTGGGGCACGGACAAGGCCCGACTTGCACTCTGTAGGCATAAAGCACAGCATGTTTTCGGAGCCCATAAAAATTATATAAAAGGACCAATATTCTCTTTTTTCTTCTTCTTGAAGGTTGGTTGTTTTCAGATTATCTGGCGCCGTCAGCAACACGAGGGCTATAATACGCCGAAACATTCGTCATTAGACAAGCCAACATACATTTACAAACACCCATGCCTAACACGGGACTCGAACCCGCAACCTAGCGGTCTAGAAGCTAGCACGCTAACCACTATACCGTTTGGTCAACCCTTCTTGAAGGATTTTTCTTCATCCATATATATGACATAAAGCAGCATGTGTAAGGAAAGAAATTACTGAAATGTTAACATAAGGATAAAAAAATAAAGAGCATTCGATACTACCATTGTTAATGAAAAGTAACCTATTAGAATTTTGTTAATCCAAATTAGTTTCGGCTGATAGGATAATAGTCTTTTGCAATTATATCACCGAATTTGGCTTTAAACTAATCATCATGTATTTTTAGTTTAAAAATAGTTTCACATATAGGTAAAAACACATTTAAGAAGAAAGCATCAGACGGTTTTCCAAAGTGATTAATAACCAGTTTCTTCTTTGGTCAGCATGTTTATTGATAACCATTTTCTAAATCCAAAAATCGCTCATCAGAAAATAAACTAATATTTAATACACTCAAATTTAAGCTGGTGTGTTTTTCAGTTTTAGTTTTTTAACGGCTGCATCTTAAAATCAATTTAAGTTTGTAATTTATTTGGTTGTATTCAAATTATCTCGCGCCGTCAGCAACACGAGGGCTATAATGCGCCGAAGCATTCGTCATTAGACAAGCCAACATACATTTACAAACACCCATGCCTAACACGGGACTCGAACCCGCAACCTCGCGGTCTAGAGGCTAGCACGCTAACCACTATACCGTTTGGTCGGCTTGTAATTTATTTGATTTCAAAACCTAATTGAGAATATTGAAAATGGATCAGGATTCATTTTGAATGCAACAGCTTTCGCAAATTTTGGGGCCTCTAAAATTACAAGGCCCCAAGACTGGGCTTTGTTGGCTTGTGCAGAAATCAGGTTGGTTGGTTGTTTTCAGATTATCTGGCGCCGTCAGCAGCACCAGCGCTATAATGCACCGAAACATTCGTCATTTGACAAGCCAACATACATTTACAAACACCCATGCCTTACACAGGACTCGAAGCAAAAAATCAGGCCTTGGGTACAGACCTATAAAATCCAAAACATTTAGCAAAATGTTTCTAAGCAAACGGAAATTACCAACTATTACAGTGGGTAAAAAACGTCTCCGTACGAAAGCCAAAGTTACAAATAAATTAGCTTAATTTCTAACCTTTTACTTCATATCTTCAGTAACTACTGAAATATGTTTAATTTGATTCTTTAAAATAAGTTTATAATAAATGTGTGATTTTACTAAACGTAGGAAGTATTTAAATTTAAATATTTAGGAGATGTTGCTAAGTGCCATGCAAAAAAAGTTTCCGTATGCCATATGAAAATTAATTCTGGCGTTTTCCACACCAGACTTGCAGTAAATTTTCAATACTGAAGTGTACGCAAGTGTCATGAAGACATGATAGCAGTAATTGTTTAATTTTAACTTGTTGCTGATTGTTTTAAAATGGAGTTCCTAAACCTATTCATGAGTTGGTGATTCAGTTATGAAATGTTGGATTATCTATGGAAAAAAATTGACGAAATATTTAATGAATTGAAGTCTAGTACAATATATTATTGAAAGACACCGATGTGCTTCAAATTTTTTAGGACAGAGATAGATCAGGAAAATTTTCAAAGTTAAAACGCTTGTATAAAAGAAATATCCTATAGTAAGGTTCATTATAATCCGCGAATAAGTGCACCTGAAGTCGCACATGTCTTAAGAATTGCTAAAAACATTGAAGACAATTCCCAAGTGACAATTTATATGCACTGGTTAAGACGTTTTGAGTTGGGATTTCAAGATACACGTACCAGGCTTATTTCCTTCTACATAACGTAAATTGCATATACCAGCAGCTCCATACACCCCCACACCATAACTTCTCCACCGTGTTTGACAGTTCCACATAAATTATAAGTTAACATTTGCTGATTTCGTTTTCTCTTGATCATAACTCGATTATATGACACTTGGATATTTAATTTTAATTCATCACTAAAGAGGACTTTGCGAAGTTGATGCGCTTTTTCTGTTACAGGTACTTATATAAGGCTTCTTACGGGCTGCAAGTGCATTCAGACCCGCTATTTTAATAACATTTCTTACCGTTTGAGATGTCACTTCAATGTTTTTCTTCAATTTTTAAGCCATGTGCGACTTAAGGTGCACTTATTTGCTGATTATCTTGAACCTTACTATAGGATATTTCTTTTATGCAAGCGTTTTACCTTTGAAAATTTTCCTGATCGATCTCTATCCTCAAAAATTTGAAGCACATCGGTGTTTCTCAATAATATATTGTACTATACTTCAATTCATTAAAGATTTCGCCAATTTTTTTCATAGATAATCCAACATTTCATAACTGAATCACCAACTCACGAATAGATATAGGAACTTCATTTTAAGACGATAAGCTACAAGCTAAAATTAAATAATTGCTGCTATTATGTCTTCTTGACACTTGCGTACACTGCAGTATTGAAAATTTACTGCAAGTCTGTTGTGGAAAACGCCAGAATTGATTTTCATATGGCGTACGGAAACATTTTTTGCATGGCCCTTAGCAACATCTCCTAAATATTTCAATTTAAATACTTTCTGCGTTTTGTAAAAACAGACATTTATTATAAACTTATTTTAAAGAATCAAATTAAACATATTTCAGTAGTTACTAATTTATTTGTAACATTGGCTTCCGTACGGAGACTTTTTTTACCCACTGTATAACTTACTGAAAGAATATCCGTGTAGTACAAACATTTTGACTAATTTACAATTGAAATTTTATTTTAGTTTTTCACTTTTTACTTACATTTTTCCAACGCTATTAAACTATTTGCAAATGCTAGGTGTTTGGATTAATCAATACAGACATCTGTCAGTTATTTTCCATATTATCACATTTCAAATTGCATTAATTTACAATCTATTTGCAGCAATTATCCACTTAGTGATTAAATTATATTTATAAAAGGAAGAAAAACCTTTATGGAACCTTATACCTGTTTCGTTAAGAGAAAATCATAGTAAGGATCATTTCCTATACTCGCTATGTTACAATCTTCTAGCCCAGTGCATTTAGAAACTACTTTGTATAAAACTTTGAGTAGGTACAAAAATGATCACTTAATGAAATGACATAAATTAAACACTCGAAAATAGGGTCTAATATTTTTTTTTTATATTTGAAATCCTTACGTCAATGCATATGCAGTAGCTCCACCTGGTATTGTCTATTGCCATTTTAATTTTCATTTATAATTCGACATTAAATTATAACAATTTGTCATTTCATTAGGTGACTGTACCTACTCACCAAATGTCAAAGTTTTATAGAAAGTAGTTTCTAAATGCACTTGGCTAGAAGATTGGAACATAACGAGTACAGGGGATGATCCTTACAAGCACTTACTCTTAATCAAAGCTTCTGTACTTAACGCCCTGATCGTCAGATTTTGAACTGAATAAGTTAAAATTGTTATTCTATTCAAAGTATTCATCATTTTAGCGATTGAATATTAGTTTCCAGTCAAGAATTAATTATGTAAATTAGAGATTTCTAAATTTTTCAAGTTCAAACCCTCTTTTATAAAATATTGATAAAACCTGTTTCAATATTTCTACACTTACTTCTTTGCCTTTTGTTCAGCAATAATATTAACCGCAAAAAAAAAAAAAAAAGGTCCTTAATGTAAATTATAAATAAATTTAACCATACAACTCAATTTGAAATTTTTAGTTGATTTCTTAAAACATTAAATTAAATATAACATTAAACTAATTCTGAAAGAATAATTTAATGTGAAGAAGACTAATTAAATTAATTCTGAAAGAATAATTTACTGTTTAACTGCTATCTGTGTATCCAAATGAGCAGATAATACATATTTTATATTATTAGTTCATCATTTCTTTGTTTTTCTTTTCATAGTATGCATAAAAAACAAATTATTGCGACCCAGCTAATATTAACTAATGATCTACCAATTAATTGGGACCCACAGTTTGACAAATGCTGGTGTAAAGAAGCATTTGAAACTGACTTTAAAGTAAAAACTTTCTACGATACACAAAACCTCACTTATATTACATAATAAGTAATTACAGACTAGTAATTTATGTTCATCTATTATTGTGAACTCCTAATAATGCTAGTTTATATAATGCAATTGAAACACACTTTACATTCCTTAACAAACACACACGAAATGGCTCACTTTGATAAGAAAGTCAATCATTTGATTATTTTATAATTGCATAGACTTAAAACTAGTATGATAATTTCATTGGATTTAATTTGTTATGACCGTATAAGTTATTATTAGTGGCATAATTTTTTACAATTTGGTGATAAATCGCACAAAACCAAATATTCCATGCCGCACACAAACATATGAAGTCTCACTTTCATAACAGAATAAAATATTCTTGAATAATGTAGTTGTTATCAACCTATAAACTCAAAAAACGGACCTAAAAATATTTTGAATGTTTCTCAATTATATAGACCTAGAATAAGAATAATAATTTCATTGGATTTATAAGTTTGTTATGATTGTATACGTTATGATACGTCTTATTTTTTTTTTTTATAAAATTGCGTATAAACATCCAAAAACCAAACATTCCGAACATGCATACAAAATGAAGAACCAAATTTTATTACAGAATCAAATATTCTAGAATAATATAATTGTTACGAGCCTATAAACATAGAAAGAGAGCCTGTAAATATTTGAATTATTTCATAATTGCATAGATCTAGAACTAGTTAGAGTAATTTGATTGGATTTATAAATCTGTTATGACCGTATACGTTAGAATTGGTGGTAGTGATTTTTACAAGATGGATTTCGAATAAATCGCATAAAACTAAACGAAGCTAAACCAAATAAAAAAAATACCGATTTTGTCTTCTTGGTATTACTACTCTTTAGAAATGAATATGTACGTTATAAATCTTTGTATGAGATAGTACTGTACACCCATAATACATAATATATCACATAGATAATATCTCAATCATGAATTGGAAATAAATCCAAAACAGGAGATCCAGAGGTCCTTAATCCTAAGGTACAAATTTATCACTGTGGAGGCAGAAGATGTCATATTATTTATTTGATAATGAGTGTTTAAAATGTGTGTTCTATAATACAGGGTGATTCTAATTAAAGTTCAACTTTCAAAAATCTGTAAAAAATAATCCTGTTAGAATGACCTGAAATTTGGCCTGAATATACGCGAAGAAGGGCAAGTAGCATGGTATAAAAAAAAATATTTGGAACTATTTTTCTTTTCTTATTTCGTACTATTTCCCCTTTCTTCGCGCATATTCAGGTCAAATTTCAAGTTATTCTGACAAGTGGTTCTTTTTTCACAACTTTTTGAAAGTTGAACTTTAATTACAATCACCCTGAATTGACAGCGTAATTTAGCTTCACGTTCGGGCTACAAACGCAATCGAAGAATTTTTCACCATTCCGCATTTAAATTATTAAAAACACAACAATAATTCGAGAGGCTAACATAGAAAGCTAAAGGGGAAAAAATCCATAGTAGCAGTCTTACAAAAGAGAGCCGAAAATTCGATAAAAGACTGTATGGGGAGCGCTTCTCTCCGCATTGCGTCGGCGCGAGATCCCAAAAAGGATGCGGATGGTGTTAGAGGCAGGTGGGATGAAGAGGAGGAGGAGTAGAAAAAGGGCGGATCCCCGATTGACGAAAATCACAGGGATTTAGAGGGCCGGCGTCCTGTGATCACGCACCATCCGTTTAACTCAATGCGACTCCAATTGACGGGCCGGCCCTTTACTTTTTAAGAGCTCGTGTTATCGATTGCCCACTGAGAGAGAGCCCAGTGTCGGAAATGATTTCGAGTAATTGCTTCTGTACATGCAGTGGTGCTAACGAGCAAGTGGAAGGCTTGATTGCTGGGAGAGGTCAGGAGCGGGAGTTTCCGATTTTAGAAATTGAGAGGGATTAGTTGTGTTTTTTTTTACTCGGTTGTGTTGCTAACGAGCTGAGAAAGTTTGATAACTTGGTTAGGCTCGGAATGTATCCAATTTTATGGTTCTTTAGAGTCAGTGACTAGCTGTATAGTTGTGTATTTTTAACTCGTTAGTATTGTTAAAGGGCAAAGAATGTTTTATAATTAGGGTTGGATTGCATCCGATTTTATGGCTCTTTAGAGTCGTCAGTAACTAGCTGTAGAGTTGTGTTTTTAACTCGTTAGTTTTGTTAAAAAGCAGAGAAGGTTTGATAGTTAGGGTAGGTTGGTTGGTTGGTTGTATTCAGATTATCTGGCGCCGTCAGCAACACGAGGGCTATAATGCACCGAAACATTCGTCATTAGACAAGCCAACATACATTTACAAACACCCATGCCTAACACGGGACTCGAACCCGCAACCTCGCGGTCTAGAAGCTAGCACGCTAACCACTATACCGTTTGGTCGGCATAGTTAGGGTAGGATTGTATCCGATTTTATAGCTCTTTAGAGTCAGTGACTAGCTGTATAGTTGTGTGTTTTTAACTCGTTTGTATTGTTAAAGAGCAGAAAAGGTTTTATAATTAGGGTTGGATTGTATCCGATTTTATAGCTCTTTAGAGTCAGTGACTAGCTGTAGAGTTGTGTTTTTAACTCGTTAGTTGTGTTGAAGACCAGAGAAGGTTTGATAGTTAGGGTAGGATTGTATCCGATTTTATGGCTCTTTAGAGTCAGTGACTAGCTGTATAGTTGTGTGTTTTTCACTTGTTGGTTTTGTTAAAGAGCAGACAAGGGTTGATAGTTTGGGTTGGATTGTATCCGAATTTATGGCTCTTTAGAGTCAGTGACTAACTGTATAGTAGTACTAACGAGAACTAGAAAAATTGGAAGCTTGAATAGAAGTTTTTGGTTTTAGTAATTGAGAAGAGGGATTAGCTGTGTTTTTTTACTTGGTTATGTTGCTAATGAGCTGAGAAGGTTCGATAACTTTGTTAGGGTCGGAATATATCCGATTTTATGGCTCTCAAGAGTCAGTGACTACCTGTTTGGTTGTACTAATGAGAACTAGAAAAGTTGGTTACTTGAATAGAAATTTTTTATTTTAAAAATTGTAATTAATTGTGTGTTTTTGGCTCGTTAGTGTTGTTAAAGAGCAAAGAATGTTTGATAGTTAGGGTTGGAATTGTATCTGATTTTATGGCTCTTTAGAGTCAATGACTAACTGTATAATAGTATTAACGAGAACTATAAAAGTTAGTTGCTTGAATAGAAGTTTCTGATTTTAAAAATTAAGAGGGATTAGTTAAGTGTTTTTAAAAAGCAGAGAAAGTTTGATATTTAAGGTTAGATTGTATCCTATTTTTTCTTCTTTTTTTTTTGGCTCTTTAGAGTCAATGACTATATACTTGTATGATTGTATGAACTAGCACTAGAAAGGTTGATTGCTTGAAGAGGTCAGGATCCGAAGTTTCTGATTTTTAAAATTTATAGAGGAATTATTTATATATGTTGGATCTTTCAGACAATAATGATGCTAATGAGTAGAGCGAAGGTTTGATTTTTTGGTAAAGAGTTAGGATTGTATGGAATGCTGGATATGATTATAACAATTTTGCTTTTATCACTCTCAACATCGTTATTATTAAAAAAATCTGTTTATTTGCATTCAAATTGAGCCGAAAATTTCAGCTCTAAGTACAATATTTACTTTACAAGATTAGTTTGTGCAGTCTCTGTAATGACACAGATGGCTGTAATATTGGTTAGAGTTATTTGAAACCTATATACATAATGTACAGTTCCATAAGAAAACTTTTATTTCCATAACTAATGCTAAATTAAGAAAGATATCAGCTAAACTAAAATATCTTTAATATCACAAAGAGAAGTCTTAAATTAGTCATGAGAAAAATTCTACTCAATAAATTAAATTAAAAAAAATGGACAATGTTTTTGTAAGATAAAACATCTCTTCACTCGTGTATTTACAAAGTAAAATGAGGGACTGAGAAGCAAAGGGATCTAAGTGACTTTTCATAACTTTTGAGAAAATACACCTTAAAGCTTATTTATATTAAATTCTATGAAAACTAGTAATATATTCATAACAGAGGTTAGTATTTGTCCTACAAGTAATTTTCATACTAATTTAATATAAATAAGAAACTTTAAAGTGTATTTTCTCAAAAGTTAAGAAAAATCAGTTGGACCCCTTTGCTTCCCTGGCCCTCAAATATAAAAATTATACATTGCTACAATCGTTGCACAAAAATAGATACGTATTCATTAACCCTTTCACCTAAAACAATTCAGTGACGGGACTAATTATCCTATAAAAAATAATAATAATCATTATCCACTAACATCTAATATTTAAGCAGAAAAACACTTCAATCACTAATGATAATATGAATAGAGGAAAATTTTTGATTAAAAAATATGTACATTTGTCGCCTAAACGCAATAACCCGCCTAATCGCTTGGCCATCGCTGAGCACTAAGAAGCCTCATCATGTATGATAACAGCTTCTTTTATGCATATAAAGTTATATTTCTTCCAAATTTAGTGATTAAAACACATGCTTAAGTGCTTAAAACAACCAATTACAGCAAGCTCTTAGCCAGTATTTTTTTTTTTTTCGGGAAGGGGGGGTTAAGGTCGAATATTTTTTTAAATACATATAACAAATTACACAAAAAGAGAAGAGGTGTGGTGAAACAAGATTTCACTTCACACAATTTCGTGGGAGAGGGGGGGGGGGTCCCATTCCCTGTCTACGGCCCTGAATTAACGCATCGTAATTTTGAACTCGGCCAGGTAACGAGGTTGACACCATGAACGATAACCTTTCTCTTCAACCTTACAACAGACACTAGAAGACATTAAGGTTGCAACGAATTTAATAAGTACTAGCTCTCTCACAGTATCGTACTCAACGGTGTTCGGCGAGGCCAAGACGAACTCGCGACCTTCCGATCACGAGTTCAACGCCTTAACTCAATAGGCCACCAGGGCCCCTCGAATAATTATACGCTATTATTTGCTTTGTTACAACTGTATCCAGTCTCTCCTACTCGGTTTTATAGTTATTTTGCATAGTTACTATATTAATATATATTTATATATGTTCAGTTGTACTAACGAGGAAATATAATACTATTTTTACTCTCTATAATTGTACTAACGAGGAACTAGGAAGTTAAGTTGTTTGGAGAGGCGAGATTAGTGTATTTTCCTTGATTTGGAAATCGAGGAGACTGAGTGTTTATTTAAATGCAAGGTTCTTTCGTAAGAATTAAAGTTGTTAAGGAAGTAAAGTAGTCTACGTTGGGAATGCTTAATGTGTTTGTGTCGAAAATTAAAGATTTGCTTCTATGAATAAATTTTTATTTGTTTCTCTTTTTTTTTAAGATGAGATTGGGTTGTTAAGTGACGTTTTGAATAATAATGAGAAATAAATATTTGTTTCTATGCTGTTAATTGATCATTCTTACAGAATCTGTTCATTGCAAGATTTTGAAAACGGTAAAACTTGTTTATATTACTTATATGACACTTTATACATTTAAATTGAAATTAAATGGATGCTTTTGTGATAAACCAAGTTTTCGAGATTGAATATTAAATGTATAAAATGACTGGTTTGTTTGTTATTCGATTTCCATTACCATCTCTTTTTTGTTTCAGATGAATACTGGAATATTTGAAATAAAAAATTCAAAAAGAGAATGTAATGCTTACATTTTAATTTAAAATATTTAATTACCGAAACACACCTCCTTCAGTATAGAAATTAGAATTCAAATTATTGCAAAAGCATCATTACTAATTGTATCTCAAATTAACAAATATTCATATTTTTCTTTATACGAAATTTAGTTTTATCGTATAATGCAGTCACTAATATTCTTGAAAAATGTATTACAAATTTAAAATAAATATCATATCAAAAGTTAAAAAGGGCATTCAACATTTTTTTTTTTTCATTTCTACACGTTTTGAAACGTTCTAAGTAAAAAAAAAATCTTTAAAAATATCACATGAGCAGCATGATTCTCGAACTGATGGACCTACAATATTCACCTTTTGTATGCGGATCAGTGGGGGTCATAGGACCTGGCATTAAGGTTTTCTTCAAAATAGCGCATGTGCATAAGGGAGCTGTCATTTAAAAATTTGTGTTTTTTAGAAAACAATAACTTCTAGAGCGATTTTGATCAAAATTAGTGAGGTAAAGCCTTTTAAGGTGTTCTAAGCCTCACCACTTCGAAATTCCAGTAAAAATTCTATAAAAGCGTAAAAAGTTGAAAATCAAACATGTTTAACATAGCATTGTCTATCTATGACTGTTCCTCTTCCATTTCACTTACCTTAAGAAACTAATGCAAGAATGACCACCAAAAACCTCACAAAACTTGTCAAGTTGGCATATGTCTTGAATTTATATTGTGTAATTGAAAGTTATGTGATGGTCGACACTTCTAGTTTTATTTCATATTTTAACAAGAAAGCTCAAAATTACAAACAAAATTAGTACCTATATAGTTAAGCAAAGCATTTATCTGAAAACATTTCATAAGCGCTCCTATTTTCTTATTTGCAGAAATTTATGAGGAAAAAAAAATCGCGGACTTCCGAATTTATCTTAACCAACGATTTAGAGTTATATATTCCCGATAAGAGTAGTTTTGAAACAAAACCTTTCGAAATAGTAATAAAAAATAGTTTAAATTTTAATGCGACAATTTAATCCCATTTAACCACCAAACACATTTTTAACCTACTTAATTTAGGTAAAAAAAAATCGAACAAGAAATAATATTCGGTTGGAAGGAGTTGAAAGAGTTTCATTTGTCTCAGTTTTTATTTCATTATAAAATTGTTATTTTAAAAATGCTTAGTAAACATTTTTGTTCAAAGAATGAATTTTTTTTTTAAATATTACTATCCAACTGATCTTTACTTCAGTAATGAATAATTATTAGTAAGAATGTCAAGAGAGAGAGTTCCAACATGAAATTAGTAAATTTTATTTTCAACGATAAGTAGTAATGAACTCGACATTGAAACTATTACATACTAAATACGAAACCAAAAATGAAACTATACAGTCTATATAATCCTAAGAGAACCAGAGAGTCAATAAACGTATTTTTGAGTAATCAGGGAAAATATAATTAACTTTTTCTTCAACTTAAAATACCAGTACCTACAGTAATTAACTTATTTAGAAATTATCTTCAAATGCTTGGTCCACACAGCGTAACAATTGGCGGTCATTGAAACCATACATTCTACAGAATCCTAAAATTACCAGAGAGTTAATAAACGTATTTTCGGGCAAGTAGGGGAAATATAATTAACTTTTTTTCTTCAACACAAAATATCACTACCTACAGTAGTTAACTTACTTTGAAATTATCTTCTAATGTTTGGTTGTAAAGTTTCCAACACAGCGTAACCACTGGAATGACTTCACAAATCAATTACGGAAATAATCCATTCACATCCCTCACCTAACTCATCAACTTTTCTAACTGTAAAATGAGGGATTTCAGTTGCCACTAATCTGTCCCATACAATGACAATCATTTAATTTGGCTGGAAATACTTATGTTAATTAATACGTATCTATCGATCTAATACGTATATCTATAGTATTCAACGTAGAATATCTCTACCTACGAGTAATTAAATCAATTTATTTAGAAATTATCCTCAAATGTTTGATTGCGAAGTTTCCCACATAGCTTAACAATTAGAAAGGCTCCCACACAAGCCGAAATCAATTGTGGAAATAATCCATTCACCTCCCTCACGTAACTCATCAACTCTTCTAATCGCGAAATGAGTGATTCCCGCTGCCACTATCCTGTCCCATACAGTGACAAGCATTTTATTACGTTTGGAAATACTTATATTAATTAATACGTATCTCTATCGATCTAATACGCATATCTATAGTATTCAACGTAAAATATCTCTACCTACAAGTAATTAAATCAATTTATTTAGAAATTATCCTCAAATGTTTGGTTGCGAAGTTTCCCACATAGCGTAACAATTGGAATGGCTCCCACACAAGCCGAAATCAATTGTGGAAATAATCCATTCACCTCCCTCACGTAACTCATCAACTCTTCTAATTGCGAAATGAGTGATTCCCGCTGCCACTATCCTGTCCCATACAGTGACAAGCATTTTATTACGGCTGAAAATACTTATGTTAATTAATACGTATATCTATCGATCTGCTCAATTAGGAAAATGGGAGGTAAAATCAACGCCGTTAATAATTTTAGCTGCGCTTGTGCTACTATTTATCAAGTAGGAAGTAGAGGTGCAATTACGTGCGTCGCCTGTGAATGAGCCTTTTTTCTTTTAGGCTCCCCGATTATCCAGGATAGCCAGTGTTCAAGGTTCAACTGTGCGCAATTATTGGCCAGGGAAATAATGCAGTGGAGTAATAAAGAAAATTAAACTCTTTTTGGATTAAAATAGCAATTCTCGAATAGGGTGTTGTGTGTGACGTGGCGTTAAATATGGAAAAGCTTTTATGGTTTTTGGGATTCGAAGATAAAAAGCGAGATTAAAGAGTAAGTGAGTTATAATGTAACTGTGTTAAGTATTTGATTATTTTCATGTGCGCTTTACAATTAAACTAATTCTATAAGGACATTGGGATTGTATACATAAAAATTATAACTAAACGATTTAATTTTTTAAGCTAATTTTATTTTATTTAAAAAATAATGATTTTCAAAAGGTATGTAACTTAACAAATAAATTATTTATTCCTACTTTATAAATTGTTACTATGAAGATAATAGTTCAATCGTAAATAAAAATCTTATAAATTGTTTCTATGAATCGTAAATCTAAATCCAATGAATTATGCGTATGAATTGTGAATATAAATCTTGTTAATTACATAAAAGAAATGTAAATTTAAATATATTATATATTGTTAATATAAAACTTGAATTTTATATATTAATCTTATAAGCTGTATGTATGAATTGTAAATATAAATTTATTATATTGCCTATATCGAAACATCAGTGAATAATATACAAACTACAAGTGAAGGGAATTATTATTCTCTGATATATTATTCCTTATATAAAATACACTCAGCTGTATTTGTATCATAAAAGAATAAGCATGAGCTCAAAAGTCTTAATTAATAAACAAATAAAATAATAAAATTGTCAAATGTGATAGCCTGTTATTAACAGTATATTGCATATTTACGTATTTAATAACTGGTACTGAGTCGAATTATAGAACTTCCTAATTGAATAGCACATTTCATAGATATTTGATTCCATTGATTAATCACAATATAAAATAAAGTAATTTTAATTTTAACAGAGCTATGTGAAGGATATTGTTGATTCTAGTAAAATTTCTTTCGGGCAGAATGTTTTTTACTACTTCCAGAACACATATAAAAAATAATCGGCTTAGAGCCGATGTACAGTTTACCCTTGGCCTTAAGTTCTAGCCCATTACAAAGGTTTTTTATTTGAGTATTATAATACATTGATACAACTGAACAACATCATCATACATCTTTTTTAATACAAGCAGGCGCATGCCAACACAATGCCCTTCCTGCTCATGCCCAGATATTAAGTGAGGACGGACACTAGACTACACTTTTGATCAATTGAAACCAATACCCTTGGGCTTAAGGCCCAGTGTAAAAAAATTTGAAATTGGAAGTTAAAATATATAGGTTAATAGACGTGTGAGACTATTGATTATGAAATTATTAAAAATTTTCTTTGATGGAGAATTAGTATCGTCTAAAGATACGATACTTCTCCATCAATGTTAATATTCATTGTCAAGAAAGTTTGTTAAATGACTCATTTTTAATCTATTAGGATCATGGCAGCCGCATTTGAACAGCAATATTAACAAACTAAATGCAATATTTTTTTTAATCTAAGTATATTGTTTACTTAAATTTTTTTTTTATTACAATGTTAATACACTCATTTACTTTCGAAACATTATATTTATCTATAACTTTTACGGTGTATTTCAACGGAGCTTTTATAGTAAAAAACATCGCGCATCAACAACGCATGTGCAAAATTTTCAAATTAAAAAATTGTGCATCCATTTGAGTAATGTAGAAAAATACAGCTGTGTTTCAAAATATTAACATAGATGCGTTTATATACATATATAAATAAACATCAAACCACTTACTTCCTTCGCCAGCGTCCAAGAAGGATAATTGAGCTACGGTTAGTGGGTATATGACGGATTATATGACATCTGAAAATGTTGGTTAAGGAATTTGACAAAGCGGAACGATATGTAATTCCCAAAAAACAGGTCTATTACGATGGGTAGAGAATAATTTACATTAAACTCATTGCTTATTTCTAAGTCAATTATTGAGGCCTCCAAACAAATGAATGTAATTCGTTAATTTACAAAGATATCGTATTTCATTTTAGCTAAATTAATTTAAACTGCCTCATTATATTGCTATTTCATTAATATATCTTGTTCACAGTATTCATCATTTGAATTTTAGCTACTTCATTATGTTTTATTTCTTGTGAAATAATAAAATTTGTATGTGTCACCCCAAGTCGTACTAGAATGGACAATTCCCGCATTTTTGTAAAATTTTTTATTCAATTCTAAATGTTTCGAAAAGGCCATAAACATAAAAATTTCTGCTCAGTGCGATTTTTTTTTTTTTATTTGCGATCAAAATTACCTAGTTGGAGGTTGGCGAGAAAACGACTTATTTCGTTGGCAGTGAACGTGACGTAAAGAGATCGCAAACATCTTGGCTTGAAATGCAGCAGCAGAAACCAGATTTGCAAGTTTATCGCAAATCACGCCAACCAGTACGGAATGTGGCAAAGGTCTACCAACGCCAACATTTTTAACGATAACAATTTGGTAGAAACTTCACAATAACCAAAGAAACGCAGGGAACTCTATAAGTCACGAATATTGTTGACTGTTTTGATCGGACTGGTTTTGGCTCAGTTTTGGGGCCTTTTCTTTTCTTAATATTTAAATAACTAATTTTTTTAAAGAACTTTTGTTTAAATATCTGGAATCAGAAAGAAATTCTTCATAAATATGTACTAATTTTACTCGTTTTTAAAAAATGAAGGGATTGTCCATTAGCCTAAGTACGCCCTCAACCAACTGTTAAATATTCAAGGATTTCTGATTCATTGGTCAGTTTAAGAGGATGTATCCCCCATTATTCCTATTGCTAGGGTGTTTTAAAATTTACTGAGTAGATTCAAATGCCTTTAAAGGAAACTATCACGAAATTTGTTTTTAAGTCTAAAATGTGCTGGAGTTTAAATTTAACTCTTTAACTCTCGGTCTAAAACCATGCTAAAATATAAATTACTCCCAATCCTTACAGTTTAATATGAGTAGAATAAAAACCTTTCCCATCCATATAATCTCAATCATCATACTTTAAGATGATGCAGCCCACATTATTCCTGTGGTTAAAGCGCATTTAAAAATATACTGACTAGATCTAAATGCCATTAAAAAAACTTTAATTTTTTTTTTTTTAGGTCTAAAATGTTCAGATCTAAATTGAACTCTTTGATTCCTGTTGAAAACTATGGTTGAATATTAAATATTTCCAGTCATTAGCATTTAATATGTTTAGAATGAAAACTATTCCCATTCCTATCATCTTAAGTTAAAGTGATGTATCCCACATTTTTTCTGTTTCTAGAAATTTGTAAATTTACTAAGTGGAAATTTACTGGAAATGCCAGTAAAAAGGTATTGAACAAGACTTATTTCTATATCTAAAATGTGCAACTCTAAATTTAACTTCTTGAATTCTGTCTAAAACTATATTTGAGTATAAACTATTCCCGACCATTAGCCTTCAAAATGCTTGGAATAAAAATTATGCCCATTCCTGTCTTCTTAATTTATAGTGATGTATCTCACATTACTGGCGTTTGCTACTTCTTTCTACCAATAGTTTTTAAAAGTACTGTCGTGAGATTGGCTGTTACTCACTTAGAGAACTACTACCAGGCATTCCAAAGTATAAAGTTGTATATTGTAGTCATGAATGTGTGCGCGATTCTGAAAGAGTCAGGATTCACGCAGCTCCACTTTAAATGTTTCAAGTTCTTTTTCATTTTGGCAAGCTTTCTGTTAAAGTGTTATACATTCACAAGAGTGAAATAGATATACATAAATACTAAGCTAAAGTTATATTCATTCAGTCAGCCATATCTCTGTTTAATCACATCCACATTTTAAACCTTTTCTTTGAATCGCCGTAGTCAGACACAGAACAACTTCAATGCTTTAAAAGGGGAAAGTAGAGTGCTGCTATCTGAATTGTTTTTTTCATTTAATTTTTTCAGTATACGGTTTTGCTGCCTGTCTAGTTAAGAAAGCCTTATCTAAGTAGTTACAACCCTGACCTTCCAAAGGTCACTAAGTGCTCTAGAGCAGTCGGCTTGTTCTTTTGAATGCTGTGTCACATTCATTTCTAGTGGATAAAATGTAGGCGATATATTTGACTATAGATAACAAACAGTATGTCTGGATACAACGCGTGTACTATATGATTTCATATAGCCTCAAAAGGTTCTCTTGTAACAAACCTTTCTTGAGCTAAGCATCTTGAAAGTAGCTTTGAGTGCTACGTAGTGGATAGTTGTTAATTGTGATCCTTTAGTATTATCAAATAAAATTCATTCATTTAAGAGCATCGAACGAATTATTATAATTTTTAAATATAAAGGCATGAAAACTATATAAAAACGTCCTTCAGGAAGTTGAATAGATTTTCAGAGATGTTTATAGTCTTCTCAGTTTACTGCCATATCACAATATGCGTATTTAAAATCTCACATGTACAAAAAATCTTAACGGCCTTCAAATTAAAATACAGTTTTTTGCAGAATATACATTGGCAACTGTAAATAAATTTTAGGGTGATTATATTGAAAGTTCAACTTTAAAAAAGCTTTAGAAAAGAACCAAATGAAAAAAATGTACAAAAAAAGTAACTGGTCAGAATAATTGGATACATACCGTAAACGCGGCCTACTTTGGCTCTGGGGTCCATCTTTGGCCCAAACTGCGAAAAAAATATAACGTTCTCCGCTAACCTTCAGGAAGCAGTTTTTAAATTAATTTCGACAGTTTCCGCTATGGATGCTTCTCCATTTCGAAACCTGTCGAAATTAATTTAAAAACTGCTTCCTGAAGGTTAGCAGAGAACGTTATATTTTTTTCGTAGTTTGGGCCAAAGATGGACCCCAGAGCCAAAGTAGCCCGCATTCATGGTACTTAGAAGAGCGCCTAACTGCACCATTCGAAGAATTGTAAAATCGCATAATTTAGTGTGTTTATACATTGTATTTCACTCAGTGTCCGTGGAAATATATACGCTGAAGGGAACGGGGGGGGGGGGGGGAAGCCAAAATCAATTCTCGGATAACTTCTTAACTCTAGTTATAATATTTGCAACTCCAGCGTAAATGATTTATTAACTATTTGTTCCTGGAAGTTGTTAAAAATCCATCTTTCACGTATCTAAGTTCATCGTGATCTTCAAAGAAGTGCAAAACAGCAAAATTTAAAGTGTGTTAATTTGTTGTGTATCACTCAGTGTTCCTGGAAGAATTTATGCTGGAATGGAACAGAAGAGCAGGCAGTTCTCGTATAACTTCAGAACTCTAGACTACCTTAATAATATTTACCGCCCCACAGTATAGGGTTTATTAATTATTAGATGCTGGGAATCTGTTTAAAGTTCATCTTTTACATATCCAATCAGATGTAAGCAAATTTAACTGCATTATGATCTTCAAAGACATCTAAAACCGAATCTAAAGTGTGTTAATATATTGCATCGCAGACTATTCTTGGAGAAATCAGTGTTCTTGGAAGAATCTGCGCTAAAAAAGAAACAAAGAACAGACAATTCTCGGAAAACTTCTGAACTCCAGTCTATTCATAACATTTGCCTCTCCAGAGTATATGGTTTATTAATTATTTGATCCTAGAAGCTGTTTAAAGTCCATCATTATCTTGCCCAACTACGCATAAGCGAGACATCCTGCGCCAAGGAGAACCCAATTTCGCTAAGTGCCACCTAAACGCTGGGGCTGGCTTTTTGCTGGAGGAGTGTATGTGCAATAATTCCCTGAGCTATCTATCTAGCTAGTGATGGCTGCTCGGAACACGACTTCACTCCATCAAGGCGTTTCCCGTTCTAATCAATTATTTATCGGCCATTGGACGTTAGATGAAATTAGAGCGAAGATGGGACCCGCTTAAAAGGTCGTTCATCATTGCCACCGACTCACGCGAATGCATTATTTACCGGTAATTCGAGAGGAGGGGAAAGGCTGGTTTAATGAACGTGCAATAATCGCTGCAAAATCAAAAAAATTTGAACGCTTTCCGTGGCTAATTAGATTGGAAAGCACTTTTTGAATATTAGAAGTTTCCATTCTCTATGTTTTATTAATTGTTAGTTCATTTTCAGAAATTTGGTTTGGAACCGATTATTTCTTCATTAAGATGAACAATCGGTTCCAGCAATTACCTGGTAAGAAAAATCACCATCAATATAGAGCTTACGTCTCGAGAAATGCAAAAATTGGACTTACAATTTCATTAATATTATAGTCCATTTCGAAGATTAATTTGTTACTGTAAAACTTATGGAATTATTTTGATTCAGTCATTCGATTTGAAAGTCGCAATTATTCCTGAATGACAAAATTTTCATTAAACCTAAATTATTATAGTAATTTTTCTTAGCGTATATATTAGTATTGTATAGTTAAATAAGGACTTCAGTTGTAGTGTTTTATTGCACAAATTATTTACATTAATTGGGATTCAGTTGCAAAAAAATTATTTATTTAATCCAGACACATATTGGCTCTAAACAGTAAATTAAGGCTAACACATTATTCGATGTGTCGCGAAAAGTTAGAATTAGATTATAAAAGAAAGAAATGTTTGTTGAGCCTAAAAAACAAACATTTTATTTGTATTCAAATCAATAGAAATGGCAAAACGATTTCTGTAGAAAATTATATCTTTCATGAAATTCGGATAAATAGAGTCTCGATTTCTAAATTCTTATCGCAATCATATTTTGAAAATTTGTATTAAAATAGATGGCGAAAATAAACTTAAACACTTGTGTTTTTAAATGACAAATTACATTTCCGTAAATGACAAATTACAAAACGTAATTACATTTCCATTTCTACACTGAAATTTTTCATAATAGTTACGAAGCGAAATCGTCGTATGTTTTTTTCTTTTTTTTCTTCTTTATCTAGCATCATGGGGAAAATAAACAATCAATTGAATACCGCATTGTCAATTCCAAACAAAAATAACATTTAGATGAAGCTATTTAAAATTTCCTTTGTGTTTATCATAATTAAAGAAACAGCTTTGAATTCTTTGTCTAGTTGTTTCACCAACAACTAGACTTAATTCCAACCTAATAGAGGAGATTGACAATAGTAAGACAATTTTTATGTTGCATTTAGGTAATAAACCGAAATGTTATCAGATTGTTTTATCTTAAATCTCAAATTCAAAATGAGCGTGTAATTTTAAATTCACCAGGCAGTTAGTTATCTCTTTATGTAAAGGAGATCGTCCTTATGTGTATGTGTGTTTGATTTTTATAGGAAGCTACTGTTTTATTCCATCTTGATAAAAATTTGCACAATTGATCTTCGAAACTTGAGAAAGAATTCTGGCTACTTGACATTTCGAAAAACTTCTCCTCCCCTTTCCCATCTCTTAAAGGGTATCATCATTACTTGAGAAAAATAGCTTTTTCCGATCTTGATGAAATAAAAAGTGGATTAGGCTACATAAGGTTTGGAAAAACCACACCCAATCTCCCCTTTCCAACCCCTAAAGGAGTATGATAATAACCTGCAATCTACTGAACCACTTTAAATCGATTTATTTTTCTAGAGGTTTCTCAACTCTAAAAGATTACCGGAGACAATCCCATTACAATTTTTTGTAGTTAAAATGGTGGAATCGTGGATAGGAAGTGAAAAGAGGTATGATCATAATTTGGAGATCTACTGAACCAATTTGAACTGTTTTTTTCCATAGATATCTTGACTAATCCATATTATCGGGAACACAATTTCATTCCGAAGTTTTCTTACTAAGGTTGTGAAATCGAGGATAGGAGATAAAAGGGGGTATGCTCATAATTTGGAGATTTACTGAACCAATTGAACTGGTTTTTTTTATAGGTATCTTGACTAATCCATATTAACGGAAACACAAATTTATTCCGATATTTTCTTACTAAGATTGTGAAATCGCGGATAGGGATAAAAGGGGTATTCACTTAACATCCAATCTACTGAACCAATTTGTACCATGTTGTACTGGGCAACGACGAGGCACATCTGTTTGAGCCCGGGCAGCGCCGGGCACTTCTGATTGCATTGTAATTATAAATTACGAATATAAAATAGCTTAAATCGTTTTGAGGGCATAATAATTTGCAGAAAATAGGGGGAAAGTAAAGTTGGTGTATGGGATGAAACTTAAATGGCCTCATGCTGTTTCAGCAAGTTTTCTTTCCATAATTCATTCAGCGTTTAAAGTGGCAGTCATAATTCAGTGCCTCTTTCAGGGTTTAAGTGAGAAATGCGATTCTGTTTATTTTCATAGTGGGAAATGACACTGGAGAAGGGTAATAAAACTCAAGTGTCAACTAAGACACACTATAATGAGCACGTGTGAAAAATAGTTGGCTCGTAACATGATTTTCTCTCATCTACTATTATCTATGAAAATGCAAGGAGAATAAAATACTCTTCTCCGTTCTTTTTCTTAAGAGGACTCAGCAACTTAAATAAAATAAAAAAAATCGATTTTGGGATTATTTTTTTTTTTTTGTGCCTACTTATTGATTTATTACTTTTGTTTCTACTTGAATTCGGAGTGTGTCATTTTTTGTTTAAAAATAAACAACTATCAATATTAGCTAAATAAAATTTTTAACTTTAGCTTTGAATTTCTCTAAAAGTGATTTATAAACTTAATGTATATTTTCTAACTAACTAGTAGAGGTATACTATTATTTTTTACAGAACAGATTAAACTGAGATTTATAATTTCCCTGTTATTTTCATAATTATATTTTTTAACTGGCAAATCTGTGTAAAAAAACAGAGTTTTTTTTTTATTCAAAAAATTTGAAGTTTGATTAAATTTTTATAAGAAAAATTCTGATTATATTTTTATCAAACTTTAATCTCAGTTTAATCTATAGGAAATGTAATTATTAATCTATTATAAATTTACATGGCAACTATAATTAATGTTGAACTTTAAAAAATTTGTTAGCTAATGTATTTAAGAATACGTGTCATTATACGAAAAAATTAGTGTTAAGAATACGTGAATGGCTTTGTTAGTACATTTTAATTAATACAAATACTTAATGAAAATGTTTAATCCCGATACAAAAAACGCTAAGAAAACATCAATTTGTACATCAAAAAATAAATTCATGTATTCTAAAATACAGTTTTTGATTATATCTTCTAACTTTAATAAATTGTAACATTTGCTGAGCATGCAATCAAATAATTATTGAATGTATACTTATTCATGTTAAAAATATAGTTTTTTAATTTATCTTTTCACATGTAAATATAAATTTACATGCGTGTGATCAAATTGACAATGAAGCTGAATTTAGAAGGATTTTGAATGAAATATATACAAGCCATCTCTTACCCGAACCGCTGTAATTATATTATTAATTTTGATAACCATCGTGATATCCTTACTTTAAATTTAATTAATAACTTTAGTTATGATTCCTTCTTATCAATTTTAATTATAAAATAATCCTTTAATTTATCAATTAATCAATTACACAAACTAAATGCAAAAAAATATTCAATATTAAAAATGTGGCTATATAATACATACTTTCTTATTTTTTACTACATATACAATGAAGGATTGATTAACGATTTAATGATAAATTGATAAATCTGAAGATTGATTATACAAAGAAACTTTTAATTATATGAATAAAAAAGTGAGCTAGAAAATGTGCACTGATAGGGCATTCTTTTTAATTGAGCAAATTAATGCTGTGCATCGTCTCAAGTAAAGCGTGACACCAGCTCCAAAACAACCTCGCTATACTTTCTCAGAAGCTTTGACAGATGTTTGCTACTTTTTCACAAGACATACGACAGTTTTCTCGCATTTATTAATTCGTGTAGCATTGTTTATAGGGTATTCTCAAGTAACTTAAGACAGGTTTTAGCCTCCGGGTAATGTGGCTTCCTTGAAAGTTTCCAATAGCAAGAGAGAATATTATCCTGTGAATTTTTAGTATTCTGCTTGATAACGCGATTCCGAAAAATTTCTTGTTTTCGTTAGAAACGATGGTTTGCATTTTTCAAAGTGATCGGTGTAAACCAAACAAAATATGTTAGGGGGAAAGATAATATGCTTTCCTTTATTACCATTGTTTGATCTCTTCTTTCATTTGAAAAATATCTGAATTAGTTGATTAAAGGAAAACAACATTGTTGTATTAGACTTTTTGCAAAAATGTTTTAATAAGTATGTAATCTCTGTCTTTGTAAAATTAAAGAACGTTTTAATTTGTATAAAGAATTTTCAGTTTTTGAATGTAGGGTTATTGTTGATCTACACCTATGCTAGAGGAAATAATAATTTATAGCTTCATGTTTGCTAGAGAAAAGGAGGTCACATTATTTCAGAAGCTATTTTAAAATATTTTATATAAATATGAAATTATTGAAATAAAAATGAATTAAGCATTTAGAACTCACCTGATTAGTATTATTATTACCTATACTAGAGAAAATAGTAGTTAATAACTACATCTATGGCTACAGGAAAGGAAGTCTAATTTTTTTGTAAGCAATTTTAAAATATTTTTTACAATATGAAAATATAAAGATAAAGAATAATTAAGCGCTCAACACTCACTTGGTCATATAGTTGGTTGATTACATAAAAAAAGATCGATAGGTATTGAAAAATAGGAAAGTTTTTCAATGAATTTTTATGAAACTCACGTCTGTAATGAATTGTCAGAACCTTTATTTACCAGAATTAGGTGTTATATTTACCGGAATTAGGCCTACCTACAAGAAAGATAATCAGATTTTTCTGTACCTAGATCAATGATCAGTGAGTTAACGGTATTTCAAGGTGACAAAATACTTTCATCGGAGCATGTTTTGACTTCCAACCTTCTAGACGTCTATAAGTTCTCGCTTTAATATCAAACAACACTATCTACTTAGATACAGTTTTGTATAGATTCTCTAAATGTTGGGAAAAAAAGTCATATTTATTATCAGATAGCTGTAAATGAGTTTCTAGCTTTTTTACACTTTTAATTAACAAGAAAACGATCTAAAATTATTTATCTGCATTAAAGAAAACTTTATTTTTTCAATACTTAAAAAACATTATCCATAAAACTATACCTATGCAGATAGTGTTGTTTGTCAGCGTAAAGGGACGCATTGATGAAAAAGGGATGAAGTAAGGAAGATTCAGAGGTTTGCACAGGCTGTTATTCTCAAGAAATCGTTTGTTATTTTGTTATTTAAACAAGTTCGAAAAAACTATGGTGATCTTGAAATTCCCTTTAACGTTCTTTTACGCTTAGTGTATTGACAAACAGTTTAGCTTTTCTTTAAAACATTAAAAATATAGAAGTAAGATTTGAAGTGGTTGAAAAAGTTCAACAATGATATAGAACACAAAAAGAATATTTCCATTTTATTAGAAAAGTAAGGTAGATGAGAGTGCCTGTATTTTCTAAGATAGTCCATACAAAATAATTCAAATATGGCTGATAAATAAAGTTCTTGCACTCTATACTGTGGGATGATACCCGAAGTCAAAGTGGACAAAAGAAAAACGTATTAATTTAAATAGGTTAATTGGAATTTTTACTCAAAGAAAAGAGAAATTGTAAGAAAGAATTTTTTTACGCTTGGTGTTTTGACAAACAGTTTAGCTTTTCTTTGAAACATCAAGTGGTTGAAAAAGTTCAACAATGATATAGAACACAAAAAAAAAAAAAATATTTCCATTTTATTAGAAAAGTAAAGTAGATGAGAGTGACTGTATTTTCTACGATAGTCCATACAAAATAATTCAAATATGGCTGATAAATAAAGTTCTTGCACTCTATACGGTGGGCTGATACCCGAAGTCAAAGTGGACAAAAGAAAAACGTAATAATTTAAATAGGTTAATGGGAATTTTTACTCAAAGAAAAGAGGAATTGTAAGAAAGAATTTTTTACGCTTGGTGTTTTGACAAACAGTTTAGCTTTTCTTTGAAACATGAAGTGGTCGAAAAAGTTCAACAATGATATAGAACACAAAAAAAAAAATATTTCCATTTTATTAGAAAAGTAAAGTAGACGAGAATGCCTGTATTTTCTACGATAGTCCATACAAAATAATGCAAATATGGCTGATAAATAAAGTTCTTGCGCTCTATACGGTGGGCTGATACCCAAAGTCAATGTGGACCAAAGAAAAATTTAGTAATTCAAATAGGTTAATTTGAATTTTTACTCAAAGGAATGAGAAATTATAAAAAAGAAATAGTTCGAAAAGGTTTTTTCTTAATCTTAATTTTAGGTCATTCTGACCAAGGGTTCTTTTTTACAGCTTTTTGAAAGCTGAACTTTAATTATAATCACCTTCTAATTTAGATTGCTGATTTTAGATCACCCTATAATTTAGATTTACCTATGTTACAGATTTATATGTTACATAACTAAAATTCCAAATCTCGTATCGGTATTGAAACTCAATTAACGTTATGCTGCAGATTTGGAATACGTTTAAAATGATTTAATGCATAAATAGAGAAAGAACTGCAAGAATTCCGGAAGAGCAGGTTTTAAAGATAGATATCAGACAGAATAATAAAACTTCATTTTAGGATAAAGAATACAAGTTTTAAATAAATCATTTATCAAACTTACTGAAACATGCTTTTAAAACTACCACTCCAAAGAAGAATAGATCAAATTAATTTCACTTCCTCGTGATGTATGGCTTTATGAAAAACGAATTTTATTTCTTTCGAAAGTAATTTACATTTATTGATCAATCTCGTAAACTTATGTCGTTATCATCTACTTAGAATATTAAATCAAGACGCGAAATATTATCATAGACAACGATCATTGCTTTGGAAACAAAGAAAAATAGATTAATTTTTTTTTTGAATTAATAGAACAAGCGCGCTCATCTTATTCAAAATTATCTAGTATATTTGCGTTTATGTCTGCTGAGCAATTACACATATTTATTTTGGACGCTTTGTTAAAAGGGGTCTGATACTCAAAATTTTTTTAAAAAATCTCATATTTTGTTGTAGTAAAATTTAATACAGATATATCTTAATAAAATGACACAAAAAGTTTGTTTCTATCATTAGTAAAACTTGAAATATTTCAATTGTTACAGGACAATTGTATCTCTCACAAGTAATATTTTAAGTTTAACCCACTGACAGTCATGCACGTATATATGAGTCATTTGATCCCCAGTTTTTCCAGCAATACACAATATTTTTAAACTTATAAATAAAATATTTTTATTAGGATGTTTATTTATAACCTAGCTAAAACAAAATAAATAATAATTTTAAAGAAATATATGTTTGAATTAGAAATATAATTAAAAAATTATTGCACGAAAAACAACTGTAGAATTTAGGCCATTCCCTGGACAGTCAGAGGGTTTTAAAGATGATTGATTAAGTGTTCTAGAATAAATAAATAATTCTGAAACCTTACGTTGGTCTTATTTGTGCATTAATTGTATACTTTTGTGAAAAGGTCATCATAAACTTACACTTTAAATTTTGGATATTTCATACAAGTGTTTCGTAGCGCGAAGATTATCTATTCGAATTTACCGGTCATTTTTTCACGTAGATTATACGTAGAACACACTATTTGCAAAACAATTCTTACCTTAAATTTGAAAAATAACATTCTCTGTTATTTTGAGAGAAAGAAAACAACGTGTTTAGTTGAATAGACGGAAATGAGTAACTAAAATAATTTCCTCTTACACCTATAATGGTTTTCAGTTATAATTTCTTTTTTAAGATTTTTTCGATGTTTTTTAAAGAACTGTAAAGCATGGTACCAACGCATATCATATTTCTGAAAAACCTTCTTCTTTATCTTTTATTCGATATTAAACATAATCTAATTGAAGAAAACATTACTTTCTTACATTTTAGGATGGAAATTATTATTATTTTTTTTAAATATACTTTTTGTAATTTTTTCTGTTTTGAATATTTGAATTAGCTGTGCACCAAATGTCATCAATCAACCAGTTTTATGTAATCAACCACATCCCAGATTATTCAATTTTTAGTATTACAGATGGACACATAGACATAAGGATGGTTCAAAAACATATGGGAATTTTTTTTTCACCTATAGACCAGGACACTCCTTCAGTTTTTTTACATCTATCTGCACTAATATATATTCCAGCAAAATTTCAGAATCTTATTCCAACTAAAAGATGATTCTCAATTAGCAGTCAAATTTCGTACTTTGTGTGTTTTTGGGTATTAATAGTGAATTTGTTAAAATGTTTAATTACAAGGAATTTTTTTAATCACATTAAGTTTTTATTTATACAATAATTAAAAAATGTAAATTATGTTTGTAAAAGTTTATGAAATAATTAAATATATGGCTTTTTACACGCATATCTTTCTTTTTCTTAAAGACCATTAAGTATAGATTGTTTGGTTGTCTCGTTACGCATTGTCTTTCGATTTGCTTTTTACAAAAAACTGCTCATCATTCTCATCAACTGCTTCACATTAAGTTTTTATTAATACAATAATTAAAAAATGTAAATTATGTTTATAAAAGTTTATGAAATAATTAAGTATATGGCTTTTTATACACATCTCTTTCTTTTTCTTAAAGACAATTAAGTATAGATTGTTTGGTTGTCTCGTTACGCATTGTCTTTCGATTTGCTTTTTACAAAAAAACTGCTCATCATTCTCATCAAGTGCTAATAAGTTATTAAACTATTTTATTAGCTGTATAACTCTTTCAGCATTATCATTTACCACTTTAAGTTCTTTTAGTTGCTTTTCCTATTCTTCAGGTGAAGTGGATTAAAAACAGTATAATCATCTCTAATTACCATAGATTTATCCACAGGTGAAATAAAGGCTATAATTTAAAAGTTAAAGGCTGCAGTCTTCTTTTAGTTCTAAACCCCGATCGTTTATTTGTTCAATTCTTTTTTCAAATGGTTTTAAGTCTGTTACAGAGGAAAATCTCTGGGGAACCTGATACCACAAAGCACAACTTAAATACATTTGCCAATATTAATATTAATTCCGTGTCATAGTACTGACTGGCTAGCCACAATAGTTCACATCCAACCTTTTCTCCAAATTAATGCTTGCCCCTTGTACATTATGCTCGTAGTATCAAACCTCAAAACTTGAATGTTTTTCTACTCCCCATTGCTTTATTAGCATAAAAGCAGTTTTTGCAATATTTTTTGTTGTCTCTCCACCACGCAGCTTAGGGATACCAAGAAGTTTTTCGATACCATCTTCTGAAACATACAGGCAAGCCTTTGTTTCGATCTTTCTTAATTCAAAAGATTCTGGCAAAAGTTTGCCGTTCCAATGACTCAGGTAGGCGTTCCAGCCAGGTTTGAATTTAGCCATTGCTTGACACAGAGTATTCTTTTCTAGATTTTTTCTTCTTGATGTTTGAAGGGTAACTTCTTGACAAAGGAATAATCATGTTCCAAATCTGCGACTACTGGGACTATCAGACGAAGGGCTTTACAATTTTGTTAATGGTTGCATTTAAAATGTTGATTCAGCTAGATACAGTAAATAAAAGAACTGTTGCCAAACTAAATGGTATGTATTAAAAAAATCTTCAAAACTTTATTAAAAATGTAGAAATGTGCATAATTTCAAAATGTAGACATCAACATAAATTTCAAAAATTATTCAAAATTAGAAAAAAGTGTAAAAATGAAAAGTAAACGAGTGCCATCTTCTTGAAGGAGTAGATAACTGAAATTTTAGGAGAGTAATGCTGTAAATACAAGTAAAAAAATAGGGAGTGTATGGATTTTTAGCAAATTATTTTTTGAACCCCCTAATAGACATAGAAGTGAATTTGAAAAAATAATATGAACCATAAAAACAAAGTTATTGTTATAAATCCTTTATATGCATTGCCAATTTTTATGTGGTTGGTTGTTTTCAGATTATCTGGCACCATCAGAAACACGAGGGCTATAATGCGCCGAAACATTCGTCATTTGACAAGCCAACATACATTTACAAACACCCATGCCTAACACAGGACTCGAACCCGCAACCTCGAGGTCTAGAAGCTAGCATGCTAACCACTATACCGTTTTGGTCGGCCAATTTTTATGTGTAATTGCAACATCTTGAGCTCAAATCGAGTTTTCATCTTGTTTGACCTTAAGAACAAAAAAGATCCATTCCAAACTATTTACTAACTTCTTTTTTCCCCCAAAAGACTTGATTGAATACATTCTCATCTACAAAGAGTCAACGATCTACGAAAGTTTGTAAGTCTGACGCAAAGCAATAAAAAGACACATCTTTTATTTATTTTGATTAAAAAAAAATTTAGCAACAGGGAAGAGTTTCACCAATGATCGGTTAAAATTATTTCACTTATAGCTTTGCTGCGTGACGCAAAGTTGAATTGACTGAACTTTATTCCATAATGGATTTAGGTATTCACCTTCAATCATCTTTTATTTATTTTGATAAAAACAATTTTTTCTTCAGGAAAGAGTTTCAACAAATGATCTGTTAAATGGGATTTATTAGTATTCCGAAGCGATTATAAAAGCGCATGTAAAAGCGACATTTTAGGGACAGTGACAGTTACAAAATTTGATAGAATGCATTGTCATCGACATCGAATCTATCTATCAAATTTCAGACCGATTGGATAACGGCAAATGGGTTAATTCGGCTTCCGCAGATTTGTCCGCGTACAGAAAGCTAAAAATTAGTCTAAACACACACAACGTCCTTTTTCAAATAATATTTCCATAATTAAATGTATTGTTATGATAATATTTCCCAACTAGTTTGGAACAAATTCTTAAGCAGTAATGAGCCATTTTGTAATTTCGCTTTAGTTCATAAATGATAAATGCCAGACTCCTCACAACTAAAATTGAACAATAATTTTTATATGTACTCCTACATAAAAGATATTTTAGTATTCTTGTGTACCAACCAATCATTAGATGCAAAAATCATTGAGGTGTATCAAAATGTACCACTATTACTTCGAACGTTTACTTCATCACAGATCATTACTCATGGCCAGCCTCATTTCAAGTAACTTAATTCTATAGTATTAGAAGTGTATGGATCAATTTCTTAAATGGAGTTTAGACTCTATTATAGTTAAAATGCAGTTATTTTGAATAAACGAATAAAAATGAACACTCTTTTTTGATTAAATAGGGAAAGCAAGAATACCCTTCTCTGTAAATTACCAGGGACGAATGTTGTGACACTGATGTATTGATGAAGTCATTTATCACAAACTTTAAGGCTCATTTACACGCTACCAGTCGGTGTGTCAGTTTAGATTGCCAGTTATGTGACGTCAGCGGAGCGATCGCAGCGCCATCTGTCGGTGGTCATGGAAGAACGCAGGTGATTGGATGATGGAAGTCACCGGTGCCAGTAAATAGAAAATAGTTATGGAGCCATCAGCTGGGTGATGTCATAGAAAACGATCTCAACTAGTACGACGACTGATAGAGTGTAAATGAGCCTGAAGACTTACTTTCCTTTTAGGAACGAATGCTAGAATGTAGCGCAGAATTACTTTAGATACTCATTATGTTTATTTTAAATTGATCGTGACTGTTCATAGTAGATGTATAAGATTTAACTCTAATTTGTGGTAAAGGTGTACTATTTTGGTAAGTGGATATACCTTTACACATGTGGATATAAGAAATTAAACTATCGTATATTGCGTAAATAAAACTTTTATTAAACAAAACATTTAAAAATCATTAGTTGATGTGTAACTGTGTGAAGAACTACATAGTTCTCACAGTAGAAACTAAAGGCTGATTTACACGTTACCAGTCGGTGTTCCAGTTGAACTCACCAGTCATGTGACGTCAGTGCTAGTAGATATGCTCCAATCCCAGAAGAAGCCAGTTAGTCACGTGATCATCACTGGCTGGCGTTTCCAGTTAGCAGACGATTTTATGCTAGTGGGTTTTGTGACATATTGTTCCGCTTCCGTTCAGTCCACAAATGGGGGCTCAAGCTCAGCGACTCTAAAAGTTTACGTGATGGCTTGTATGTGTGCTACTTAAAAAAAAATTATGCTTTTATATTTGTTTCCCGCATGACATTTTATCTTTTAATGTCACACGGCAGTTTCTGCTCTCATGTTTAGTTGAAAAAGTCTCATTTTAATGTCGCCTTTTTAAGGCAACTTGCAATATCCTTTTCATAAAAATTTGCAAGAAAATTTAAAACATGGATTAAAAACATGGTGCGGTATTCTCATTAAAATTAAACTAAATTAATCTGAAGTACATGCTTATGGTGTTTCAACTTGCTTTTTCTGGGCTAATTTGTTTTCTATATAAAATGTATATGAAGGCTAATGGGGAAGAACCCCGATATTAAATTCAGTGGGATTCTGCATTCGGTACGTATTCTGCGCCAAAACGATTAATTCTAAAATATGGTAGCAGTAACATTTGGTTGGTTAATTGGTTGGTGGAACTCCCGGACGGGAGTGGAAAGGAAGGACTTTGTGAACTAGCACCTGCCTCCGCGTACATATGTGAGAGAACCAACTCTCTGGAACAGGTTGAAGTAAAAAAATACCTAATAAAAAAAAGGGGGGGGGGGGATATTAAATCATTTCGGTGCAGAAGCAGTAACATTTGTTACAGTGATTTGTTACGAAAGCAGGGGAATTGTTGAGTATTTTCACTTCTCTTTGTGCAAAAATTAATGTATAAAGATCGCGTAAATGACGTCATACTATATTGCGGGCTTGATTTTTATAGTAAAAGAGCTAAGATTGGCTAAGCTGCCACATTGTGGGATATTAAGTGAATAGTTGTGGCTAATTGGTTTGTACGATAATCTAGAAACAACGGTGTTATAATAAATGGATTGTTTTGAATTTGATATTATTTAAAAAATGATAAAGAATATAACAATGGAAATTTTTCAGATTTTACATAAAAGATATTTTTCAAAGTGTTATAAAAATCATAATCATTTCAGATTTTAACATCATAAATTACACCATACCAAGAAAACTTTATATAATGACAAGGAATTAGATCCCCGGAGACGTTGCTCTATATACCTTCGCGCTTTAAAAATGAGTAAACATGATGGCGATTATGACAAACACATATTCGTTTCTAGGGATGTTCGCTAGGAGTTTTAGGGTTTGTCTGACATACTAGATTCAAATGTTACGATGTTTTGCGGCTGTATTTGCTTGTAGCTTTTTGCCATCATCAAAAAACCCAGACATTTTAAAAGCACAAACACTTAAACATTGTCTACTAAAAATCTTTTTAGATTATTGACAATGCAAATAACTTGTATGTAACATAATTTGAATATTCATGAAAAATTTCAACTTTTCTAGTTTCTAGATATATATTTGAGCTATCTTCAGCACAATTAAAGTATATGTTGAAAAAGGTGACTTTGTGAAGTCTACCGACTACAATAAATTGTTGTGGTATCGTGTGCTGAAAAAGTTTATATTACATGATATATAATTTTGCTCCCAAGCAGTTATAAGTTTAACAATAAAGATTTGCCTTTACTTTATAAAGGTACTACATCTGCAAAGAGACTCCCTCATATTGATAATGTGAAGATAGGAAACAGTGGAATGACTCTAGAGATAGAACAAGCGGTCATCCGCAAGAAACCAGAAAAAAGGTTCTTAAAAAGAGTAATAAAATGGTTGGTTGGTTGTTTTCAGATTATCTGGCACCGTCAGTAACACGAGGGCTATAATGCGCCGAAACTTTCGTCATTAGACAAGCCAACATACATTTACAAACATCAATGACTAAAACGGGATTCGAACCCGCAACCTCACGGTCTAGATGCTAGCACGTTAACCACTATTCCGTTTGGTCGACAGTAATAAAATGGTTCCGTTAGTATTAAAATTTTTGTGCGTTAAATCTATTGAAAAATAAAGATCAACTTTCAATCCGAAAAACCCGTTGAATTGCAAAATGGTTTGAAAAGATTTAGTTATAATAAACAGGATTATCCTTGCAAAAAATGGTTTGAAAAATTATAAATTAGTAATCTATACTGGATAAGTTAATACAATATTTTTTATAACGAAATTAATGTAGCGTCTGTCCGAAATACTATTGGTTTTTCAAGAATTTTGTTTGTGTACTTATAGATTCTTGTTTTTCAGAGCCGATCAAACGGTATAGGGGTTAGCATGCTAGCTTCTAGACCGCGAGGTTGCGGGTTCGTGTAAATGTATGTTTGTAAATGGGTGTTTGTAAATGTATGTAGGTTTGTCTAATGACGAATGTTTCGGCGCATTATAGCCCTCGTTTTTATAGCCATCGGCGCATTATAGCCCTCAATTTTGTGTCATTGACTTGCTACTTTTGTCTCCAAAACATGATAGAATGCTTTGCCTTCGGCAATACGTCCATCTGTCAAGTTTCAGCTTGATTGCATGGAGGTAAATGGGTTAATTAACGGTCCGAAAGTTTGACAGCTACACATACAAATCAAGTTGATGTTAAGGATTTATTAAAATAAATGTATAATGCGGAGCCTATTTTTTTTTTTTAATTACAAACATCTGTAAGATATTTTTTTTTGTTTACTTAACATAATTATGCTATGTAAACAGTATTTTAATTACTATAAGTACATTTAAAAAAGTGCCATAACTAACCTGAATATATATGCTTTTCCCTGGCACAGTAAAGCCCATCTGATGGCTGTAGGGTTAGCGCTCTGGCTTCGCATCCCAAAGGTGCCGGTTTCAAATCCCAGGTTGGGCATGAATGTTCGTTGTGGATCGAAATCCACTTTAAGCTGTAGGTCCCGGCCAGATTTGCCGTTACTGTGCATAAAAATAGGTTGTTTAGCTTACAAACCAACCAACCTGGCACTGTAAAAAGCATGGCATTCCGGAATGGTTGAAACAGCGTTAAAAAACAAACTTTCATCATGAAAACTAAATAGTGTAAAAAAATCATCATCATCATCATCAGTAGCACAAACTACATATAACTTACATAACAACTTTATAAAAAAAATTAGCCCATAAATTCAAATATGAGTTATCAAGATATAAATCCTTTATATGCCTTGCCAACTTTTATGTGCAATTGCAATCGCACAACAACTTTGGCCAATATAAGCTGACATAGGCCAA
Organism: Linyphia triangularis; assembly: GCA_963978545.1. Taxonomy (NCBI): domain Eukaryota; kingdom Metazoa; phylum Arthropoda; class Arachnida; order Araneae; family Linyphiidae; genus Linyphia; species Linyphia triangularis. Next base: position 90,116,826 of record OZ021721.1, read on the forward strand.
TTCCGATGTGGATCATTGCAATCGGTGGTTTGGATACCGAGATGGGCTAATCTCACCCAATACTGAAAAAATATACTAGAAGTTTTGAAATATTTTAAAATTGAAGCATTTGATATATAAGAAAGACGGAGGTCAAAAAATGTTTTTGACATGTTCTTTTTTTAATCGTGTATTTTGTAAGAATGATCGAGCTTTGGCCAGAATTGGCCAATCTTCAAGAACCCCTGCTTCTGACATTACCCTATACTTCTGCGCTACCAATTTATTTAAGGGGGTATGGTACCAAAATTTCTTCAAAAATCCCAAATTTTTTTTCTGATTTTAAAAAATAGTTCATACATTCCTGAAGAGAATGATGTTTTTATCTTATTCCTCCTGTGATTAGAACTCCACAAAATGAAATCACTAATGAGCGTAACACCTTGAAGAGTCTGCTTAAAGTGCGTTTTTCGAGCACTAGTGTTTTTCACAGATGTTGCATATTCAAATCGATATATCTCCAGAACCATTAGCAATTGGCTATTCAAATTTTTGGAGCATTTAATTTATATAGTTTTAAATATTTTTTCTTCACAGAATTTTATTTTTTTAATTCTGTTTTAAAATATAATTTTTAGCGTAAAAGATAACATAAAAAAAAGCAAAAATTTCAATATTTTAACTTTGAGAATTTTTTCAATTTTTTTTAGTTCACCTATCAAAATTCTGTGGAGACAAAATTTTCTTTATATAATTATGTATTACAGAAAGCTTTCACTTTGAAATTTTTTTTATTTTTTCTTGACTTATATCAAAATACGCAAACATCAATTATTATGGATTTTTCTTGGTTTTTAAATTTTTTTTAAATAACAAAACACAATATTTAAAAAAACATTTTCTCAAAGATATATAAATAGTATCTCATACATAAAATAAATTTTTGACGTAAAAATGTACATAAATAAAGTTTTTTTTTATTTTCGGTACCGCACCCCCTTAAGCGATTTGAAGTTCGTATCGATTTTTTATAGTACCTCTTTTACAGTGCAAGAAACCATCAATTCCGTACTGACCATTATTGTTTTTGCCCCAAAAACTTCATAAAATGCATTGTCATAGACAACGAGTGATTCTGCCAAATTTTAATTCAATTGGATGGTGAACAGAGAGCTAATAAGCCAATCCAAAACATCAATAAAAGCGTATGTAAAAGCGTATGTAAAAGCGTCCGTCTAGTATCAGGTCCAAAACTTGTTAAAATGGATTATCATCGATGACGAGTCTATCTGCCAAATTTCAAAACAATCGGATGACCGCGATGGATTAATTAGTCTTTCGTAGATTTACCCAGCATAAACAAACTTACAAAATCGAAGCTAATATAAAGGATTTTTTTTTATTTATTTTTTATTTTTTAAGTGCAAACTTAAATATATATTAAAAATAGGAATTTTCCCCTTTGTTTCTCCCAAAGATATTAACTCATTGTTTTCCCACAATCATTGACACTGTAAAAAGGAAAATAATCACTGCAAAGAGCATGTCCCCATTCGTGATGTACTGATGTGGAGAAGAAATATGATGAAAGCCCCCGCCCTTCAGACGCGAAGTTACATCGTTGGAGAGTTTTATGTGCACTGGAAAAGAGTCTGGTCCCCGCTGCTTTATGTCTGCACATGAACATTTTATTACTGTATGATTTATAAATTTTTGAAAGCGCAAGAGAAGAATTAATACCCTCTACCCGAAGCATGCTTTGCTCTCCACACATATATAACTATTGTATTTGTAAGAGGAAATAAATATAGGTCTCTTCTTTGGAACTATCATTCAGATGTGAGTGCTACAGGGGAGTATTGAATGCAGGGACTAAAATGATGGGTCAAGGTTTTGCGGCAACGGTATTTTACGATTTTCGACGATTAAATTACAAATCAAACATTTATAATCAGACCGTCTGTGACTAACTGCGGTTTATTCAAGGAAGTTTTAAATATTTGAAGACATCGATTTCAAAATCAATCGAATTTACTTTAGGGCACAAACATATTTTAGGACAAAATTTATATAACACTTATTTAAATGTCTTAGTATTTTATTATTTTGGCCTAGTTTTGACGCGCACTACAGTTTTCTTGTAATTATCAGCAGCTTGTATGCTATTGTATGGAGTTATTATGTTCGCATTTACTATTACAAATCGCTAATTATTTAATTATATAACTTTTTGATGTGATCTGAACTATAATAAACTATGTAAATTAACATATGTCGTATATAAATGAAACTGTTATAAATTATTTGTTACTCTTTGATTAAACTTATGAAAACTAAAAAATTTGAACTTTTATAACTGAAGCCAAATATTTTTAAAAGTATTTCTGCATATCTCTAAACGCAGAATATACAATACTTGTATTGTTTCGAAAAATAAAAATAAAATCAACTAAAATTTTATATACTATTTCCAGAAGGAGTTTAGGGACGAACCCTTTTTCTCTCTTTATACAAAACAAACATTTATAAATGATATACCAATTTAAAGGCTAAGACCTACGCTTCAGATGATTTAGTTTATTTACACATTATGTTATTTGTTTGAAAATCGAAGTTGTTGTTTTATTTTGGTGTTCTACACTGTTAAAATTTTTGTTCCTCCTTGCACCAAAAATTGGTTCTCATTCAGCTGCAACCCACATTAGTTTCACGATTTACGGTTCGAGGTAGCACCGATAAATCGTGAAATTAAGCACCAAATGTCGGTTGCAGCTAAATGGGAACCAATTTTTTGTACAATGTGGATTCAAATTTTTAATAGTGTATGAGAGGTAACTATAAGGGGAGATTTGTGTACCTAGGGCCACCCCTCTTTTATTGAATAATGTTTAGTTCTAAGTTTTATTACTCACTTGGGTAAGTGGCAACACCCAATTGCTCTTTTGACAGCCATTTTGAAATCTTAGAGGAGAAAGCTGTGACAAGTTGTAAGTGGGAAATGGTTTTATATGGTCTGCAGTAACATTTTGCAGCTCATGTCTTTTACTGTTTTACAAAGTTAAGTCAAATACTTTTCTTTGAATTCTAGTAAATAATTTTGTTTGTAACATTAAGTACTAAATGAGATGTTTAAATAAGTCCTTTCTCCATTTGTATTTTTAGTAGAAGACATTTTATATAAAATTACCAAGTCGTGTACCTATGGCCACATAGTTGCTTATTGTGTTTAAATTGCCAAAACCAAAATCTGTTGGTGCTTCAAAGAGATAATGCATGCAGCTCATTTTTTTTGGAATCAGTTTTTCAAGTAATAAAAATATTTGCAATTCACTAATAATTTGACACATTGACATTTTTTATAGTTACTATACGATAAACCAATGACTGATAATAACTTGGTATTGTTTCTTTTATAAAATTCATCTGTGTATGTTTGTTTTTTATTCATTATGGTCTAAAACCTCACTTAAGAGAATGTCCCTAGATACATCAGAAACTGGCCCTAGGTATAAAGGGGTCTTGTACCTAGGGCCATTTGTGAAATTTCATTTAAAACCTTCTATTTGACAGAATCTATTATTTTAAGTATTTATATTAATCCCGATGGGAAGTAATTACTATAACGATGTAAGCATATCTGTTTCCCATTTTAAACGGCTCAATGGCTCATTTTTTGTGCATTGAAAAAAGGCGGCCCTAGGTACAATGGTCTCCCCTACTCTATGAGAGGGACTCTATATAGAGGGTAGTTTGGTACTCTATAACAGGGATTCTATGTAGAGGGTGTTTTGGTACTCTATGAGAGAGAAAGAGTGTAGTTTGGTACTCTATAACAGGGACTCTATGTAGAGGGTATTTTGGTACTCTACGATAGGGATTCTATGTAAAGGGTGTTTTGGTATTCTATGATAGAGATTCTATGTAGAGGGTATTTTGGTACTCTATAACAGGCACTCTATGTAGAGGGTATTTTGGTACTCTATGAAAGAGATTCTTCGATGAGGGTGTTTTGGTACTCTCTGAGAGAGAAAGAGTGTAGTTTGGTACTCTATAACAGGGACTCTATGTAGAGGGTATTTTGGTACTCTATGATAGGGATTTTATGTAGAGGGTATTTTGGTACTCTATGAAAGGAACTATGCAGAGGATGTTCGAAGTTGAGGATGCGTCGATTCAGCCTGGCAATAATCACCTCTTCTCCCTTTGTACTTTAAACAGTAATAAATGTAGTTCTGTTTTAAAGTTGTAGTTCTCCATTTTATGCAAATTCTTTCATTATTTGTTGATAAATCGAACTTCAATGTTAAAAAAAATTCTATTGAATACTTTATAATAGATATTCGAGATACAATTTATCACGACCGTCCAGCTACACATCCAGATACGCGCATCGCTGTTTTGTTTTCCAAATCAAGTTTCATTATATCTCTCTACAATCGAATACAATCTCTGATGAACTTCCAAAAAAATATTTCCTGTAATCAATTTTAAATCGCAGCACGGGTCCACTAGTACTGAAGAAACAAAGAAAACTTTTTGTGAGGTCTCGTTGAAGGATATTCCTTTAGCAAATGAGTTATTGAATGAATCCACATCATACATGTGAAGTACTAATTTGGTCTTAATTGGATGACGGAACAAAACCAACCAACTTGGTACTTTTAATCAATTATTTTACAAAATCATTAATTAGTTTGGGTCAACCTTATTCTTTAAAAAAAAAACGGTTTCGAAAAAAAATTTAACATGAGCAAAAATTAATTACTTGGTGATTTATTTTCATTACTCTCAACAACCACATAAAAAACTTAGCACTTTTCCCAACTCAACAGTTGCCACCAAATTAAACAATTTTAGACGTGACATGATGGGAAAAAGGGAGGTCTTGTAGAAGAGTCTTCCATAATGATTTTTTTTTCCAACAATTTTTCTCTCAATTACAGGGAACCAATTTCCAATAACGAGGTCCATGTAGAAAGTGACGCAGCGATTCTTCCCAATACAGACACCAATTTCGTAATTATTTAATGTTCTGCTCACGTTTCAGTGCTAGTCAATTTACGCCAGAGAAAATTAGGTGGGGGGATGTTTATTTCTCTTTCGTCACGTAAGTTCAAATTCTGTTAATTAGCTCCTAATGTACACATTGTATCTGCAATCATACTTTGTTTTTCATATATATTTTTAAGAGAAGAAATGTTTAAAAGATAAATCTAGAACTGACTTAAGTTATAAAAGTACCTTTTTAGATGTGTTGTCAAATTGTAGATTTTCTAATTTTATTTTACTTTTCCTTTCTTCGCGAAAATTAAAATACCATCATATCATATCTAAAATACTTTTTTCCATTTTTCTTTAAATAAATACTGGGAATGTTATTTCATACGTCACAAAAAATGCATATTAAAAATCTACTTATGAAAACAAAGCTTGTAATATAAATCCTTTATATGCATTGCCAGCATCTGAGTGCAATTGCAACTTATTTAAGCAACTTTGAGCTCAGATCGACTTTACATAGTGTTTGACATCTGCAACAACAAAAAATAACTGATTCCGATCCATGGAATAATCCCTAAGAAACTTGATGGAGTGTATTGTAATTGACAAGGAGTCCATCTGCCAAGTTTCAGCTCGATTGGATGGCGGTAAGTGAGTTATTTTGTCCTCTGAAGCGCCAATAGAATTGTATGTGTAAATGCAGCATTTCAAATCAGCAATTTCTATTATGAAATTCAAAAGCAAAACAAAATATTTATTTCAAAATAAAATGCTTAAAACAGCCTGTCCAAGTCCATGCATTATAAAAAAAAATACCTTTGAAATTTTTTTTTTTCAATAGAGATACCTTTAAAATAAAAAGCAAACTCTTTCATGTTATTATACTGGATATCTGTGCATACTACGACCTGCATGTGTAAATGTTATAATTAGAGCAATTTATAATCAACTCTGATCGTGGGAGAATACCATCCTACACAAACTCAACTTCAGGTTTTCATTCCTCTTGTGCAACAGTTTTACAAATGACTATTTACTACTTCATAATTCATTGCACTTTTTAGCTCATATGTTTAAACATATTTTACAGTGTATTATTTTTTGCAAAGGTAGCACAGCAGTATTGGCCAATGTCGGAAATAGGGGTTCTGGAATATTGTCCAATTCTGGCGGAAACTCGAACATCGTTCCAAAGTACGCTATCTCTTATAAAAATAAACATGTGGAAAACATCATAAAACATACTTTGGTCCCCCCCTTATTTCTTAAAAACAAAATATTTCAATTTTAAAATTGTTTATCAATATTTCATAACTTAAAGTATATTTTATCCAGCATTAGACGATATTGGCCAATATCGGGGTCCAACGGCTGATTTACATAATTCCACACCGAAACTGGACGATTTCAATCCGTATCGACCAAAGTTGTGGGGGAAAGGGGCTATAATCTTAAGTTTTTAGTTATATCTACTGATTTTTTAAAATAACGACTTTTAATTAGGAAGGCGTGTGTTTTAATGCTTTTCCAGTTGAATCTGGATCTATTAAAATGAATGGCTTTATTTTGATGTTTATAATTCGGAATTTTAATATCTTTAAAACTTAAATCTCTAACATGATGCATAAACTTGGAAGAGAAAACTTGATAAATAAAAAATTCACTATTGTCTGAGATAGAATTGCAAGGATTTTGTCAAAATCACGCAAGCGCAAAAGCCTACAAGGTATGGAACTATTTAGGTTTCTTACACATTCCTCAAAAGCGGCTCTAACGATTTTGATCAATATACTTTTTGTAAAAAATTTCTCTCTCTCTCTCTCTTTCTCTTTTTTCTGCGTTCTCAACAATGCAATGTCATCGATATTGAGTCTATCTGCCAAGTTTCAAATCGATTGGCAAGTGGATTAATTAGTTTTCTGAATATTTTCTTGCCACAAACACATATTCGAAATAAATATAAAAGAGTCAATGAAACAGTGTTTTGGGAGAGGAATAATCAGAAATCCCGTGCAATATTGAAAGTTGCGTGATGATTCACTCCTCGAGTTTTTTAAATCCTATATATTAACTTCGGTTATGTGTGTGGCGTGAGCACGCGTGGCTGTGTATGTCTATGGTGAGAAAATCTGAGGATGCCAAACTAAGCCCCTTGCCATCATTCAATCGCTCTGAAACTTGACAGATAGATTCGATGTCGATGACAATGCCTTCTATCAAATTTTGGGGTTGTAACTGTCACTAAAAGGTCAATTTTAAGGACTACTAATAAGTCTACTATCATCTACTACCGTCATCCAATCGCGCTAAAATAGTATTTAACCGACCATTGCAGAAACTCTTTCCTGTTGCTAAAAAAAAATTTAATAAATAAATAATAAAATTGCTTTAATCAGAATAAATAAAAGATAGTATTTGGATGTGAATGCATAAATCACTTCTTTTTTAATAAATAAATCTTGAAACGTAGTTTGATATTTAAAATTAAATGCAACCACCAAGCGCGCGCTGTTTACAGAATCGGATCTATGTTAATAAATATAAAAGTTTGTAATGCATATAAGGGATTTATATTCAAAACTTTGTTTTTATGGGTTATATTATTTATTAATTATTCTTAAAATTACAATGGTGACTAACTTCTATAAATTAGATTCTCGATCAAAGTTTTCAAAACTGAAGTATTTATATACACAAAAAAGTAAACATCTTCACATCCTTATTAGTTGGAAAGTAACTTACTCTGTACTCATTTCACTTAGGCGCTCTCTTGGATGTACTTTGTTGAAAGGTATAACTGTTGCAGGAAACCCGAAAATTGCTCACAGTTTTTTAAATCCTATATATTAACTTCGGTTGTGTGTATGTGTGGAGCGTGAGTGCGTGGCTGTGTATGTCGATGGTGAGAAAATCAGTAGAGGCTCAACTAACACGCTTGCCATCATTCAATCGGATTACTAATGAATCAACTTGCCGTCATCCAATCGCGCTAAAATAGTTTTTAACCGACCATTGCAGAAACTCTTTCCTGTTGCCAAAATTTTTTTAAATAAATAAATAATAAAATTGTTTTGATTAGAATAAATAAAATATAGTATTTGGATGTGAGTGCATAAATCACTTCTTTTTTAATAAATAAATATTAAAACGTAGTTTGATATTTAAAATTAAATGCAATCACCAAGCGCGCGCTGTTTACAGAATCGGCGCTGTGTTAATAAATATAAAAATTGTGGTAATGCATATAAAGGATTTATATTAAAAAATTTGTTTTTATGGGTTATATTATTTATTAATTATTCTTAAAATTACAATGGTGACTAACTTCTATAAATTAGATTCTCGATCAATGTTTTCAAAACTGAAGTAAGTATATACACAAAAAAGTAAACATCTTCACATCCTTATTAGTTGGAAAGTGACTTACTCTGTACTCATTTCATTTGGGCGCTCTCTTGGATGTACTTTGTTGAAAGGTATAACTGTTGCAGGAAACCCGAAAATTGCTCACAGTTCGCAGAAATGTTATCTATGTCAGATAAGCGTTGGGTTTCATTATTATGCAAATATTGCGTGCGCTTGGAATTCTCCCGGGAGGTTGATTAAAAAGCTTAGCGCAAACACGCAATTTCTTTACTTTGAAAGGAAATTACCTTTGTTCAGGAGGAAGGTGGGGGGGGGGGGGGGGCACACGAAAATTTTGCGTGAGTTGACGCGATAAAAAAAGATTGTTTTCTTTTGAAGTAAATATTAATATGCTTGTGTACTCGCAAGTAATGCATAATATATCTTATTTAAATATGTATAAAATTAGGTTTAATTAATTTTGCGTGTAATGTTTTACATGCATTAACATTGTGATATTTTGGGTTCTATAGATCAGAAATAAATGCGATTTATTTGAGATTGTTTAACACTTAAGAAAATATGAAATATTTAAAAAATATCCCATTTCGAATAAAAAATTTTCATTATAATTGAAATAAAAATGTTGACTTGTAAATGCTTTGGTTGCAGGTAGCTTATATTTCAAGTTTAACTCCCGAAAAGCTTTCAGAACTACGGTAAGGATCATTGGTTAGAATGACCTGAAATTAGATTTGAATACATGCAAAGAGAGAAATGGTATGGCATAAGATAAAAAGTAGTTCGAAATAGACTGACGCTAGGCGCAATTCATGAATTTAGATAAATAGTTTAGATAAATTGTTTGGAGTTACTCCAGAGAAATTAGAAAAATTGTTCGGAGTTACTCCAGAGAAATTATATAAATAGTTTGAAAAATTACGTTTCCCCAACTCATGAATTTATTTAAATAGTTTAGATAAATTGTTGAGAGTTTCTCCTGAGAAATTAGATAAGTAGTTTGTAAAATTACGTTACCCCAGCTCATGAATTTCGATAAATAGTTTAGATAAATTGTTGAGAGTAACTCCAGAGAAATTAGATAAGTATTTTATAAAATTACGTTTCCCCAGCTCATGAATTTCGATAAATAGTTTAGATAAATTGTTGAGAGTTACTCCAGAGAAATTAGATAAGTAGTTTGTAAAATTACGTTTCCCCAGCTCATGAATTTCGATAAATAGTTTAGATAAATTGTTGAGAGTTACTCCAGAGAAATTAGATAAGTAGTTTGTAAAATTACGTTTCCCCAGCTCATGAATTTCGATAAATAGTTTAGATAAATTGTTGAGAGTTACTCCAGAGAAATTAGATAAGTAGTTTGTAAAATTACGTTTCCCCAGCTCATGAATTTAGATAAATAGTTTAGATAAATTGTTGAGAGTTACTCCAGGGAAATTAGATAACTAGTTCGTAAAATTACGTTTACCTCATGAACACGGAAAACGAAAAACTAAGATATAACAAATAATATACATGTCGTTTAATGTTAGGAATACAAAAACAATTATTAAGTTATTAATTTTTGTATTTTGTAATGACCACGAAATCAGGCATATATCTGCAGGTTATTCATTGCACCCGTGATCTCTTGAATTTTTCCTCAGAGATTTCTACATGTTTCATTTTCCAGCATTACGCGGAAGCCTGACGCTAGGCGCAGCTCAATGGGCGCAGCGGGGACCTTTTTCTTCTTTTTTTTTTTTTTTTTTTGCTTACTTACCATATTTCTTCATGTGGTCATAAATGCCAAAAAAAGAGGCAAAACAAACAAAGCAAGAAAAAGTTCGTTTGAAAAGAAAAGTATAGTCTCCCCGACCACCAAGGTAGGAAAATGAAAAAGGTCATGACAAGGTCTGACCCCTAATAGACTTTAGGATGGTGAAGCTTCAGCAAGTTTTACGGATTACTCACAAATGGTTTCTAACAACCGATCTATCTGGTTGCGTCAGTGAATAGGTCTGAGTTGTCTATAATGATAAAATAATTTTCTTTTCGATCCATAGTTGAGTCATAGCGTTATATAGTTTTTTAAGTTTATTTGAGCTTTTATAAGATGAAGCAATAAAATTAAATTGTCTTTAAAAGAAGAAATCATTGTAAAGAAATAAAATTCAAACGTAATTTATTAAATGCCTTTGTTTTAATCATAAAATATACTTTCATTACTGCTATATTGCTAATGCTAATATACTCTCATTAGTGCTATATCACTAAAGCCGTTATATTTTCGTTAGTGCTATACTCTAATGTACTTACACTAATATGCTAATGATCGTTAATGCTAATGTACTTTCATTAATGCTATATAACTATTGCTAATATACTTTTGTTATAGTGCTATATCGCTAATGCTAATCGAGTGAGATAGAGTGTTGCTCAGAAGTCGGGCTAATGTCCATTCTTTATTACCTATTTGAAAATTTCTCAAAAGAGCGTATTTCTCTTACTGAAAAATAAGCTTTCCAAATATACTTATTGACTTGGTAAACGTTAAAAAAAGAATAACATTTTAAAAATAGCAAATGCACATATATGGAAGCAAAAAAGAAAGAAAAAAAAATAAGAGGCTAACCCATAAAACAAAGCTTTTTCTATGAATCCTGTATATTAAGGTGAATTGAACTTTCACTCCTCGACTCCTAGTGAACATTTTTACAGTAAGCAGTTATCAATATTTTGAGTTTGAAAAAGCGATACAATTTCATGGAGATTTCAAAGAAATGTGTGTGTATGTATCTGCTCTTAAAACTTGTAGAATGCATTGCCTTCGACAACGAGTCTCTCAGCTAAGTTAAGTTTCAGATCAATTGGATGACTGAAAGTGAGTTAATTAGCCCTACCAGCAAAACCAAAGTAAGATAAAGGTTTAGAAAAAACATGAACTTAATTATGGTTCAATATATATGGTTAATTATAGTTGTGTTTTAATTTAAGTGTTTAATTATGATTGATCTGTTTAGTTATGCCTTGATAATTATAAATATACAAATATGAATAAAAAAGAATGAATTCTGTTATGATTAGTTTCAAGTTATATGGTTAATTGAAAGTATATTTTAGTTTATATGTTTAACTGTGGTTGATTTGTTTAGTTATACCTGGATAATGCAATAAATGCACTAATTTGAAATTAAAAAATAAACCTTGACATTAAAAAAGCACCTATGTTAATAATCTCCTTCATATTAAACTCTAAAATTAACAAACTTAATTGAGCTTTGACTTGTATCTTACTACAAGAAAGATTCAATATTTAACTTTGTGACATTACCTTCATTAAGCAAGAATAATATTGAAATTTCCATCATAGAACAAAATCTGTATACGAAAGGAGCAATGAAACGAGCTTCAAATATTAACTTATAATTAATAGAGCTTAAATTCTTTCGTTTAAATACCTTCCCATCCATCAAACATTTACAGAAACTTTAATTGTGTGGAGAGTAGTTGTTGCTTGCAAAATATACTTCTTAATATACACAACTTATATTGATTTTAGTTTCTTCAGCAAATTTGAACACTATAAAGAAACTTTCAACCGATTGCCCAGATTTGGAAATGTATACATTTCTAGGAAGAGACAATATCAACTATTTAAAAAAAAATTCTTATAAAATATTAATTTGTTCAATCAAACATAAGTAAAATACAATATACTTAATGTTTTAAAACGTTAAATGACAAGTAAATTAACCATGAATCAAAATAATTTTAAACACCATACTTTTTAAAACTAGATATGGACTAATTAAGAAAAAATATTTGGCTAGACCTCGTATAAAACTTTTGTAGAACTACAACTTCAATCCTAAATAACAAATAATGTCTATTAATTGATTAATTTAATTCGCACTAAAAACCTGTTTTCTTGCCTAAGCGCATTTTGTGCTTAAAGACAAGTTATTTTACTAAATGTTTAACTAATGTTTAATGTTGCTAAAGAAAGTTAGGTTAGATGAGTATCTTATTGACTTGGGTGTAGATAAAATGCATTAAAATAAAGACAAGTTATTTTACTAGATGCTTAACACCTAAAGAAAGTTAAGTTATAAGTGCATCTTATTGACTTGGGCGTAATAATAAATAATACGGCAATTTTCAGAAATTAGAAAACATTAAATTGTACTTCCAAATAACAAATAAAATTTATTAATTTAACGCCCAAAATTAGTATTAGCTGTTGTATGAAAACTATGTTATATCATATTTGAAATGCTTCATAAACCAAAAGTCACCAAAAAATTAAGAATTTTGCAAGAATCTTAGAAGCTTGTACTTACTCAATCCAAAGATACGGATAATTTTCAAAAATTTAACTTACAAAAAACGAATTTTTAATAAAATCCTTAAAAATTAAATGTAAATCAAAACCTGGCTTTAATGTTCATAAAATCAGAAATTATGAAATCTACAATTATTAAAACAAATCATTTTAGTTAAAAAATACTCATAAAGCAAGCTTATAGTATACTTTATGAAAACAATATTTCATATTTTTGGAAGATTCCGATAGTTTATCTACTTTTACCTAATTTAAGAATTAAAATAATGATAATATTTAAATGATAATTAGTTGTATTATTTAAATTTATGTGCAAGAATACTTAATGCTTCAAATTAAATTGAAAGATTATGATTACATCTTTAATAAAATTACATTTTATATACTTTTTCCACCAACAGAAATTATTTTTTTAGGTTAAGTTATTTTTAGATCATTTGAAATAAATTTCAATATTACATGCCCCTAGATTTACATGTAACATTAAAATAGTAATAGGACATTTAGATAATAGAAATTTAAAAAGTAATTTAAATAGTATAACGCTTTATTGTATAATAGTATGTTTAGACTATTCATTAGATTTCTTTTAAATTATATAAATTGAAACTGTAAAATTTAAACTTTTATTGATTAGTTAAAACCCATTTGTTTTAAGCTATATACAAATTTAACATTTAAAAATATTAATTGACATGAGCACATCTGCCCATTTTTAGATATATTTTTAAGGTCAAATGTACATTTTGTCCCAAATTTATTTAGATTTTCACACTCAAGATTGTTATTTCGGACACAAGATTTATATTAATGTGTTTATTCTAAAATTCCCTTTAAAGTTAACTATTGTGACTCAAGAAGCCATTATTAAGCCATTTTTCCATAAGAAAGTAGATGAGGAAAAGAGTTACGATTAAAAAAAAAAAAAAAAAAAAAAAAGGATTAAGGATTACTTAAATTCTTACTGAAACTTAACAAAATATATATTTGAGGTTTCAAAGCCAAATTGTATTTTAAAAAAAGGCTATTTAGTTCTAAGAGTCGGTCTGAACAAGATGAAGTAGTATTATATGAAGGAAAACTGTTAAGCTTGTTAAATGAATATTACGTGTTAGACTAAGTTTAAGTTAAAAGGTTAAATTTAAATAATCGTTAATCTGATATCTTAAAAAAAAGTATTTTGTACTTAGTTATCCCCCTTTAAAAAAGAGACCGTTTTCAAATGAATACTTGATTTATCATATTTATGAAATGAGATGCCTTTGTAAAATATAGTCATAATTTCAAATCTTATCAATAATAGAGATCTGCTTATTTATCACTTAGAGTTAATTTTACTTCTTATAAAAAGATACAATTTATATATAGGTAAGAATTTAACTTCTTATAAAAAGATTTACATGAATTTACTAAAACTAAATATATGTCACTAATTTAATTTAAAACACATTGAACCCAAATTTATTTTATTTACATAATAAAAATACTCAAATAAATGTATTATTTTACATAAAACCGAAATATAACTTTACTTAAAATTTTCCAGCTTTAAGGGGTCTCAGAACCTCTATATCCGTAATTGTAAATTGCATATTTCTGATATACCTACCTTTTCTTAGAAAGTTCTTAGCAAATAAGTTTGACATTTTTATATAGGTTAAATAGATCTTAGTCAAGATATTGAGGTAAAAGTTTGGTAAAAATGTAATCAGAATTTGTTCTGTTAAATTTTAAGCAATATTAATTAAAAAAAAAAACTCTTTTATACAAATACTTGTAATTAAAAAAACATTAATTATGAAAATAATATGAATTTTTTTAATTTCAGTTTAATATGTAGGTTATGCATTACAATTTCTGAAAAAATTAATGGTATATCTACTGTTAGTCTCTACTAGTTAGAAAATGTACATTGAAGTTCGGAATATCTCGTTTAGAGAAAATCATATTTAAAAGTCTTATATAGTTAGGAATTGATAGTATGATTTTTGAAAACAATATATCATACTTCTAATTTGAGTAGGAACTAAAGTAATACATCAATGGAAAGGCAAAATAACATAAAATAACTTGAAATTAAAAATCACAAAATCTATTTTATTTTTAGGGTTACCGAGTCACTTTAAAAAGCAAGAAGGTAATGTAATTGGTCAATAGAGTAACTATTCGCTACCTTTGCACAAGTAAAGTCGTTTTGAAATAAAACAAAGACATATAAATCAAATCGAAGTAATTTGTTAAAATTTTTGATTTAAAACCACACAAATATAGTGTTATTTTCGCAGTTTGGGATAACGAGTCCTTGCCTGTCCAATGAAATTACACTACAATGGCTTCTTAGGACTCACTTTATTTGGAAGTCAATTGAAAGAATACTTTATCGTATGTATACAAAGAAAAAATATTATTCACTGGAGAGAATAAATAATATATTCAACAGTTTCATGCGATTTTCACTTGTAATACCTTTGTAGTTGGGAATCGTTATGGAGATGTTATTTATTGAAATGTAGTTATACAAAGAAAAGAATTGAATTATCATAACGATATCAAAATTTAAAAAATTGAGAGAATTTGTTTTAGTCAAAGATATTTCTTACAAAAATTTTTTTTAATATTTTCTTATTTGGTTAAGTATTGAAACAGGAAAAAATGCTGACAATTAAATAAAAATATAACATATTCACCTTGATCGACTGAACTCTCAAGTTAAAATCATATCAGTAATTATTACTTTCAAATCTGCTATAGAAATATTCCATGACAAATCGTCATTTTGATGTCAAACTACATTACCTACATAGAAAATGTTTTGTTGATAATACTCTCTAAGTACTAGAAAAATAAAGTCCTACTTAATGTTCAGATAGTTGTAACTTTGTTGCTAGTTAATTAAAAATATGCTAAAAGAGTTACAACTATCCAACATAAAATATGACTTTATTTTTTTCAATATTTAGATAACATTATGCACAAAGCTTTATCTATGTAGATAGTGTTGTTTGACATCAAAGTGAAGAAATTATTAAGTATGCAACCTTTCTAGGAGTAATTGGTATGACACTTGCTTAACTAAATAATTAGCTATACGAATTACGAGAATTAATTAGTTGGTGGGCTTCATCGTTTATTGCTGCATATTTTTGAAAATAATTAACATTTAGACCAATTACTTAATAGGGCATATTTAATAGATAGACACTTTATACAATTTAAAAGTTATCGTTCGTTAATGGTTCAGATGGATTTAATTTTGGTATATTATGGGTAAATGTAATGGTTATCAAATCAAATAGAATATTTAAGAATCTTTCATGAATATTACTTTTGTAAATAGAAGTTCTTTCAATTCCGAAAAACGCTCAGATAATAAGGTCTTGATATTATGTGCATGGTAATTTAATTTTAAATTTTAGTTATCACTTGCATTTATATTCAGTTTGGTTTATTAAAGTATGCAAATTTTAGTCAACAATGAGCTGCTACTTCAAAAAAAAAAAATTTTTCAAACAAAACTTCCAATGTTCATATTAATAAATTCATCAGAAATTTAGTGTATTTTAAATTAAAGGGTTAATACCTTAAAAATATAAATATTTCTCTTTAAAGTTATGATGTGACCTTATAATGTAAATATTGTCTAAATAATATCATTTTATTTAGCTTTCAATCAAGTCATTTCTTACATACTTTTGAAGAAGTATGTGCCCCCTACTATATGAATTTTTAAACAGAAATATTAGTATCAAAAGAATTTAAAAACTGGAAAAACTTACCATGTTTTAACTGCTACACTGCCCCTTATATATCAGTTATGAAATATAACAAAAAATCTCGGTTCAAACTTCAAAAGCAATTTATGAATTTGGGACAATTCGTGTCCAAATGAAGAAAAAGCAAACCCACACTTACGGAAACAAACAGACATTTCATTGGTTTTCCTTAACATCCGATTGAAAAAAAAAAATTAATACTTGTATTTCAAGACTAACAAAATAAAAATATACTAACCTTTCAGTGTAAATTAAAACATTCATTGCCTTTTTTCTTAAACTAAATGTTCCTAAATTAAAAGTTTTCATATCTTGTTTTTGATATTTCTTTGTAGAAAAAGAAACTTACAAAACTCACCCACCAATAACTATAAGGATAATTTTAAAATTCAACCATTAAGTACCTTTTCTGTCATATTTCTTTAACAAGATGAGAAATAAGAGTATTTATGCACCTCTCTTATTGATCAAGTCTGTCATATTGTTAATTTACATGAAATCTAAATATTTGAAAAATAAGACCAGGCTGACATTTTTTTTAAACATTTCCTTAATTTTTCTATGTTCTTTTTAAACGTTTCAAACTGTATAATTTTGAATCAATTTACGATACAAATATCTCACTAACTATAAGCATGCCATCTATTTGATACTTAAAAAATGAAGTTAATGTCTATGAACAACAAAGTTTTATTTTGCAACGAATACTTTATACATATTTTCTATACACATTTTTAATACTTATATTAATAGCTGCTTCGTGATATTATAAAGCATATTCATCTCTTGTAAAAAAAAGTATTCAATCATTAAAACTCATAACTTGTATCCACTAAAATATTTTTTTGGTAATCATATCCTTACCTGTAAATAAATACTTTCTAAAGTCATTTTCGATAAATTAACCAATTTCACTCAAACTATAAATTGCTTCTATTAAAAGACTAGATTGGTATAACAGTTTAAAATTCTTTTCGTCAAAGTAACAGGTATGAATATCTTGCAAAAGTGTCAATTTAAGAAAAAATATTATACAGGTAAAATTGCATTCATTTACAATCCTACCATTTAAAATGTGGAGTAGGTATAAAACGTCAGAGCTTTACAGAATTCGCTTAAAAATATAACAATCAATGATATGAAATGAATTGTCTATCGTCTTATTGCAAATAATAGTTAAAAACATGTAAAATATCTATCCTACCAGAAAGTAACTTGAGGAATGCGATTGAACATGATGGGATTTACTACTACAACTCTATTGAGTCTTCACTGGGTTTAGTTCGAAGAAAAGTAATAACACTCACTAAGAATTCATCTCCCATCATCTACGAAGTTGAGAGAGAAATGACAAGATTGTGCTCCTTTCAATCACTCGAGACGTCATTGTCAGAGCTTCTCCAGCGATCTGGGATTTGTCAGAAGCTCCCTGGTCAGCCTCCACGTTTGCTTAGCAGCATTCTCCAGGGAGCTAGCTGACTTGCCTTTGAACAGGTCCAACTGAGGAAGAAAGTAGTGTGGACACCTGCGACACTGCAGGCATGAGATCAGCTGAAGAAGAATCCCATTGATCCGGTCCCCCAAGCAAGTTTCATCCCACTCAAGTTCTCTTGGGTGCTTCTCACACTCGTACAAGAGCAGCGTCTTTAAGTGGTAACTAGTCACCGGGTTACCGGGGAGTTCAAGATGTCTGTCTTTCAGCGTTTTAAGGATGCTGAGACACTTCTTCCTGCAGCCCCCTTGAAGAAGTCTATTTTCTGCCTCACAGAAGTTGAGCACCCACGCATCCCCTTCCATAGAAGACTGCTTCCCCTGTAGGGTCACACTTTCTTTGGACAGCAAGTCAAACCCTTCAGCTTTCACTTCCGCCACCAGATTCGGGTTCGGCCAAGGGATATGAGGAATAGGCCAATGGGCAGCGGATCTAGGCCACAGACCACTGCATCGGAAAGCCGGCGTAATCTGTACCACGTACCTCTCTCTGATCCTGAGCTTCACCTCTGTAGTATCAGCAACCATCTTCACTATGTCCCTGTAGCTGCACTTATCGCATGCCTGAGCAACAAGTGTCTGGAAGCGGGATCGGATCTTCCTGGCCGACAGATATCCCGACGCGGTGATGAATTCCACCCACAGTGACATCGATCGCTTGCGCCCATCGCTGAGTTTTAGCACGGCACAACCAGGAAGGGAACCGTCGTCCACAAAGTTGAAAACGCCCATCTGATTAAGATAGAGAACTACCTCGAATTCTGATGGAGAGATGACTTCGAACCCTTCGAAATGTCCATTACAGTCATTAAGTGAGGATATGAACCTCGGTTCCTGGACCTCCACTTCTTTGAGGACATCTTGGACCACCTTACACACTTCGCGAACCGTCTTCGCCACGGTCCCTTTGCGGGTCTGCACTCGCTCACCATAAAACTTGTTCAGCTGATACAGCAACTTCGATTGAGCGGTCATCATATCAGAGGGAACCAGCATGGTCGCTGGTCCGACCTGCTGTAATGAGGACTAGTCGAAGTGGAAGTGAGTTGGATGTTGGGACTGCTTCGACTACCCTGTTCCAATGGAGGCGGGGTTATATTGAGACCCCGCCTCCTACAGGTGAAAGGCACCTGTTGGCCACTCCTTCGCGCTGTAGGAGGTGGAGCTATCGACTGCGCAATGGAATTTCCTGAAGGAAGAGTTGGAGGAGGAAAAGGCGATTGAGGACTCGAGGAGGTAAGTCTTTTAAGGAAATCGATAAGTGGTTTGCCACCTTTTCGTTCAGTGAGGGTTTTAGAACGAAGAAAACAGTTTGAGAAGTTATCAGATTGAGTAGTATCTTTGTTTTTTATTAAAAAAAAAAAAGGTTACAACAATTTTTAAAATGGAAAATATTGGGGCGAGAAAGCATCTTTGTACTAGCATTGAAAAAATTGTTGAGGAAAATATCGTAATTGAACTAATATTTATTACAGATAAATGTATCGCACATTTTATTTGTTGAGTTTAAGATAGAAATTAAGAACTATTCTCAATTGAAATTTAATAAATATAGTTTTCTTAAATGCTTGTGCGTTTTTGTATTTTTGCGAAAATCAAACAATTTTTATTGAAGTTTGCTTTGGCATTTAATTACCGATACTAATAGGAAAACAAGTTTTAAACTTTCAAAATGATAAGCTTGAATTGAAGTTAACACAGATCATTGATGATTTACTTCTTAAAAAAACTATTTTCTTTTCCATAAAACAGAAATCGAAAAATTTGAGTTTGATATGTGTAGATTTAGTCTTTAACTTGTTTTCTCTCGTTTTTCTTGAAAAATATTGTATAAATATGCTATATTTTATCTCTGTATATCAATAACAATTTACGTAAAATCAAAAAATTATTCAGGTGAAATTAAACTTATAATCTCATAATTTGGAATTTTGAGTGATTAAGTAATTGAAATGATCATTAAAAATTATGCTTTATTTTTTCTGAATATGAAAGAGGTTTACACCAGTTGATAATTATAAAACGATAAAATTTGGCCTTGTCTTAAAATTTTCATAGAAAAGAACACATAATTGAAAAAAAAAAATCGTTTTATGTTTGGTTACTTTGCTTAAATTATAGCTTCTAATTAATAATTCTATTTTTTCTACATTTCGTTTAGCTTAATAAATTAATTCATATTTTAAACATATTTTAAATACTATATTTTAAGCTTATGTGTGTCATAATAACGCATTTACTGTTTCAAGTTTCCGAAAAATTCATTTTTAAGTATTTATTATATTTTGTGTCATTCTCTTCTAAATCTAATAAATTATTTTGCAATTTTTTTTTTTTTTTTTTTTTTTTTTTTTTTGAGAAACTACTATAGTAACACAATAACGCTGGCCAATATCAGCCGACATTGGTCAATCCCGATGTGGAAAGTTGTAAACAGGCCGTTGTTATAGATACTGGTCATTCTCAATGCTTAATGCTGCTAAAATATACTGAAGTTTTGAAATGTTGATGCACAATTTTAAAACTGAAATATTTTATTTATTAGAAAGGATGGAGGGTCAAAAAATATGTTTTGTGATGTTTTTGACATGTTTATTAAAAAAAAAATACCGCTGTGCTACCTTGGTATTCCTGTTTTTCTTTTTATGCAATACCAAAATTGATAAATGATATACGAAGAGGAAAGAGGATATTTTGGTACACTAGGAGAAGGGACTCTATGTATGGGATGCGTTGACCAATGTTTCCCGACCAAGTATTTTTAATACCCGCTGTTGTTTTTCCCACACCAATATTTTTACATTATGCTATTTGAAATGCAGGAAGTTTTAATTTGTGAAGCACTACTGATATTTCAATCTGAAAGAATATTATTAAATATTTTTAATAAAAGTGTTATATGCAGTTAAATTATAGACATAGCAATTTCAAGTGCAAAATAATAAACATTTTCGCCAGAGCAAAGTGCACAAATTTGACAATCTTTGTATCTTTCTCTCTACTTTTTGGATATTTCTGTCTCCACCAATACAAGAACAGCGCTGACAAATATTGCTCGACATTGGCATATTCCGATGTGGAACATAGTAAACCGGTCGTTGTCACAGACATTAGCCAACCTCTCCTAATGCTGGATAAAATATAATGGCAGTTTTGAAATGCTGCTGTACAGTTTTCAAATTGAAATGTTTTATTTGTAAATTAGGACAGAGGGCTAAAAAAATATGATTTTTTTATGTTTCTGACATGTTTGTTTAAAAAAAAAAATCGTGTACTTTGAAAAGGTGCTCGAGTTTTGGCCAGGATTGACCAATCTTCCAGGACTTATCCAATGTACTACATACTCTTTTTTTAACATTATTCATAGCTGGGAGACTGAATGCTAGACTAGCATTCTAGAGGTCACTTGGTCAAGCATTACCGAAGCCATAACATTTCAATCTCACTTCTCAGAGAGAGTATGCCCGGCGCGGATTATGATATAGAGTGTCGTTCGGTTGTCGGATTGTTTTCCGGGATTTCTCCTATTCGAGAAGGAAATGTGAGGCAATTTGTCATTGAAAGACTTTTCGAAAAACATTCCCTCCTTCACACAGACAATGATCAACGATGTCCAAGCACAGTATAGCCTTCGTGTAGCTCTTACGCAAGAAAAATGCACAATGTAACAAACTTTTTTTTTCAAACTCACAGTAGTTGCTGATTCCGAGTTCATTGTCAATTTATATCGTTCACCCTATAAAAAGTACCTCCCAATAATAGCCAAATATTTATCTTGATATAGGATCCAACCTTCTATTTTTACAGTTGATTCTAATTCTTTATTTTAATTTTCTCAATATTAGCATCTGATGATAAATTGAATTACATTTTATTTCGACAAAATATTAATTCCATGGAAGAACTTTTATAATAATATTAAGTCTAATATGCTTGTTATTCTATACACAATACTACATAATAATGAACTATTGAAAGAAGATGTATACTATTGAGCAAAAATATAATATTTAATGGGAATGCGCTATTGAAAGAGAATGTGCTATTGAAAGAGAATGTATTATTAAAAGATAATATACTATCTAACTATTGAAAGAGAATTTATTTATTAATTTAATTTAATTATTTATTAAAAGGGAATGTTCTATCGAATTATTGTACTAATTATTATTGAAGAATGCACAATTGAGTTATTAAAAATAATGTACTCGTAAAAGTAGACAGTAAGCAAATGATTATCTCGAGTTTGACAAAATTAGAGCAATATGACTTTTGTAACTCTGTTATTGCAATTGAATGCATTACAAATCATATATGTGTTAAAACAATTTGTTTCAAATGCAATAATTAAAAAAAAAAGAAAACTTTTGTTAAAAATATCGGCTGCAAACTTGGCCAAAGAATTATTTGAGTTATTCTTACTTAAATACACAACATGTAATTATAATTTCTTTCATGTTGCCTGTCGTGACACCAAGTTTTTTTATATTACTTAAAAAGTAACATATTTTGATTTATTAGAATATAATTTTAATTATTTAACTTTTTTAAATCTATAAAAAATCTAAATGCTATTATTTAACAACTAAAAAATATTTAATTAAATTACCCAATTAGTGTTTGAAATTAATATAAGGGTTCTTAATAAATAACACAATAATTTTGAAACATCATACGGGGGTATACTTTTGAACTCTATACCCGCTCACATTATCCCAATAAGTTATCAGAAACGATTAAAAAATATAAAAATTAATATTCATATTTAATTTAATACAGTTAAATGAAAATACAAAACGTCTTATCAAATTACTTTATCAATTCTGCTATCTGGCAACAACAATTGTTAAATTTAAATTTATCCATCCTGTTTTCACGCCGGTTACGGAAAGTTTCGAATTTTTATCACATTTTCAATTCATGGTTGATGGTTCAAATTTCTGCCACAGAGAATCATGGTTGCTATGATATTTTATTTGAAAGTGTTATCAGATCTATCATATGCTAAAAGTTTTCTAAAACTATGTGTTTTATAATCTGGGAGAATAGGAGAGAGAATAGGGCACCTTGAACTATTGGCATTTTTTCTTTTAGTTTTATTTTCTCACATTAGATATCAGGTACAGTACTATAATTTAAAGAAAATATATGATTCATGAAAAGCATTGTTTATTTCTCTTGATTGCTGCCATTGTAGAAAGTTCTGTTTAAAATTAACCTATAAAAGTAAAATTTTATACATAAATAGTTTATTTTCAATTTGATAAATGTGCTTTTAATTGATTTCTTTTACTAAACATATTGTATTATTCCAGATAATGAGTTGTGTCATAGTTTTAAATTTAAATGTTACACCACAATTGTGTCAAAGTAAATATTTCAAAATGTCTGTCAATAGGATACATTGAACCACAAGAAACGTGGCAGTTAGAGCCTATGTTCAACCTACCCTATCATTAAAGTTATGTTTTGTTTGATGTATGGTAGAGAATAACATTTGTTTATTTGATTTATGAATCTTTTCTTCCAAGATGGGACATATGGATAGCTTATTTGATTTAAATATCCAATAAAAATAATAATAAATTGAAAATAAAAACATTGTTTTAATTCAGTTTTACTTAGATAAATTTAAATACTAAGTTAAATATCAAACCAAAAATCAATTGATTTAACAAAAGATGGGGAAAAATATTTCAAAATAGAATTTTAATTTATAATAAATTTGATGTTTTCTCTAAGTTTTGAAATGTTATTAACTTTTCAGTTATCAAATGTGTAAGAGTAAAGTTACAGTTATAATAAGAAATAATTAACAATTTTTTCGTATTTACCTTGGCTTGTATTTATACAAGGGATTTTTATATAATTTAATCAATAATAAATAAGCTTGAGAGTTCAAAAGTAACTATGCAAATCAGACAAAATAGTTCTGAAGATGAGGCTGAAAACTCTTAAGTTTTGTATGATGATTCAAGTAATAAAAATGTTGAATTTGAATATGATACAACAGACCTGGTCAACATGAATTCCAAAGAGCCAGAAAATGGGGATTTTGCTTTAATTGCTTTAACATCATTACATTTTATACCAAAAACCTTTTATTATGTTAGAAAAATAATTATTCTAATAAGAGATGTCGAATAGCCACATGAAGTTGATTTTTGTAGGCAATATAAACTGACTGGAAGATTTCTTAAACCAGATGTAGAAGATAAAAATTACATAAGCAGAAATAACATTGTGATGTGCCTTTCGAAACCAATGACAACTGCTTTCATTAAAAAGGTTTACATTAATCATTATAATTGTTAGTAGATGTGATCTGAAGTGTCCAGTGTTCAGTCAATTTGTTCATCCTAAGTGTTCAGTGAAAAGACATTTATCATTTATGTGAGTTTGTAATGCTATTTCAAATGGGTTCAACTTGCCTCTCCTGGAGGTTCAAACTACCCCACCCAAAGGAGCACATTGATCCACGTAATATTTTAAAAGTTAGTTTTCTCTATATTCTTGATGGATATTGATTGCATTTCTAGTTTTTATTTACTGATATAATAAAGTTACTTTTACGACCTACAATTTTTCATATTTTACAATAGATTTGAATGCACATGTAATAACGTCTAAAACTTGTTCAACGCGCCCCACTCTCCTCTACTTGTTCACTTGAATATCTTCTTAAAAATAACTAAAATCTTTAGATAATTAGAAATGAAAAACGCCCTTTAATTATTACGCTACATAAATAATACCTATTTTATTCCAAGAAACAGAGAAAAGTCGGATAAAATGTAAAAGCAACTTTTTTATGGGTGGAATGTGGTCTTTCAAAATATTATATATTTAAAATGGGACACTTATTGATATTTTAACCACATTATAAATATGTTTTAATACATACTTATGTCTAAAATATTTCGCAGATGATGTGCTAAATAAGATTTCCTTTAATTAGAGTTTAATTTAAATAGTGTTAATTAAAAAAAAATTATTGCAATTTTAAAATGAAATTAAAAGTAAAAGAGAAAGACGTACCTGATCAAAACTGCATATAAATTACAATTTTTAGGTTCCAAAACTTCTTTAATGCATTGGAACGTCAATAAACAATAGAACATGCACCGTTAATACACTTTGCAAAATTGCGTTGCTATTTAGAAATATTTCGAATGTTCTATATAAGGGATTTTGTTTAAATTTTAAAATGTATTTAAATTAGAGCAAATCGACATAACTGGTTACAACTGCATTTAAATTACAGTTTTTAGATTATAAAGTTTCCTTAATACATTGAAATATTAATAAATAATACATTATGTACTTTTAATTAGGATTGTGTTGCTAATGAGAATTTAGTTTAAATTGTGTCAATTAAGGACTTTATCCAATTTTAAAATGTACTTAAAATTAACGGATATATAGATGTACCTGATTAAATTTACATTTCAATGAAAACATTTTTATTAGAAATATTCTTTAATACTTGATAATATTAATAAACAATACATAGACTTTAAGTACACTGTACAAGATTGTGCTGTTAATTAGAATTTAGTCTAAATTTTGCTAATTAAAGGCCTTTGCTTTCCTTTTAAAATGTATTTAAAGTCATAGGAGGTAGCCATACCTGGTTAAACCTGCATTTTTAAATTACAATTTGTAAGTATTAAAACTTTTTTAACGCATTCTAATAAATATAAGTAAAGATCACATATAATTTTTAATAATTTATTAGTCTAATTCCCCAACTCCTCTCCTATAGTTACTCTTCCTCAGCTATTCAGCATTCCACCTTTCCAAAAACAAAACTTTCCAATAACAAATATATTATCACACTTCTCATCATAGATAGGTAGTTGTTCATTAGCATTCTGTTACAGATTTACTCATTTTATAAAATAACCTTACCTGATTAAACCTACATTTTAAATTACAATTTTTAAGTTATAAAGCTTTTTCAATACATCCTAATAAAGATAGTAAAAGATCATTTGCAATTTTTTATAAATTATTAGTCAATTTCCATAAATTCCTCTCCTTACAGTTACTTTTCCTCAGCTGTTCATCATTCCTCCTTTCCAAAAGCAAAACTTTCCAATAACAAATATACTATCACACTTCCGATCATAGATAGGAAGTTGTTCATTAGCATTCTGTTACAGATTTACTCTTTTTAAAAAACAAAACAAGAAAAAGCAAGAAACTGTAAGGATGATGTCACACATTTTCAGTGAACCCATATACCCTCCATTAGGGGGTAATTACGCTTATTATACAGTACGCTTAACGGTAATCTTGTAGAAAATTACCGTATCACGATTTCCCTTGTGGTAAACGGAGAGTCGACAGCGAGAAAGTCAACACCTTGTTGAAACAGGAAATTGGGTTGAAAAGGTCAGGCGAAATACTATGTTTTTAGAGTAATTAGGGCTTAGTAAAAGCAGGGGACAAAACATAAGGAGATGTTAGGATAAATTAGGAGGAAGCATGTGACCCACTCATTATACGATGAAATCTTATAATTATGCTGAAAGATAGAGTCATCAAAGTATCCTAGATAAAGTATCTTGATGTTTCTTAATAGTTTTCAGCATCGGAAATTTTTTGTGATTTGAACTCATTCATTAGGAGAAGATGAGAAAATAAACATAATATTTGTTCTTAAAGAAACTGAGAGCTTTGCAGTGAACTTATCACAAAGCATGTGAAATTCTATTTTGCAATTTAATATGCAGTGATCAAAAGTATATATCTAATTAATTTTATAATTATTCCGAAAGATAGAGTCATCAAAGTATGCTAGATAAAGTATCCTGATGTTTCGTAATAGTTTTCAGCATCGGAAATTTTTTGCGATTTGAACTCATTCATTAGGAGAAGATGAGAAAATAAACATAATATTTGTTCTTAAAGAAACTGAGAGCTTTGCAGTGAACTTATCACAAAGCAAGTGAAATTCTATTTTGCAATTTAAGATGCAGTGAACAAAAGTATGTATCTAATTAATTTTATAATTATTCCGAAAGATAGAGTCATCAAAGTATCCTAGATAAAGTATCCTGATGTTTCTTAATAGTTTTCAGCATCAGAAATTTTTTGCGATTTGAACTCTTTCATTAGGAGGAAATGAGAAAATAAACATACTATTTGTTCTTAAAAAAACTGAGAGCTTTGCAGTGAACTTATCACAAACCATGTGAAATTCTATTTTTTAATTTAAGATGCAGTGATCAAAAGTATTTATCTAATTAATTTAAAAATTATTCTGAAAGATAGAGTCATCAAAGTATCCTAGATAAAGTATCCTGATGTTTCTTAATAGTTTTCAGCATAGGAAATTTTTTGCGATTTGAACTCATTCATTAGGAGGAGATGAGAAAATAAACATAATATTTGTTCTTAAAAAAACTGAGAGCTTTGCAGTGAACTTATCACAAACCATGTGAAATTCTATTTTGCAATTTAAGATGCAGTGATCAAAAGTATTTATCTAATTAATTTTATAATTATTCCGAAAGATTAGAGTCATCAAAGTATACTAGATAAAGTATCCTGATGTTTGTTAACAATTTTTAGTATTACAAATTGTCGATACGATCTAATTTCAACAGATTGTTTAAAAAAAAACTTATATAAAAAAGAAATGAGAAAATAAACAATATTTGTTTTTTAAAACTGAGACCTGCCCAATAAATTTATCTTCTTAGAAACAGTATGAAAACTTATCTTGCAGTTGAAGATACAATGATCAAAATTATTCCTCCAATTAAACTTATAATCATGCTGAAATATAAATTCGTCAAAATATTCTAAATAAAGTATACCAATGTTTCTTAATAGTTTTCAGCATCACACATTTTCGAAAATGATCTTTCAAGACAGATTTTTTTTTAAATCGTTCATCTGGATGAAATGAGAAAATAAAAATATATTAATATTTTCTTAACTTAGTATACTCGTAAATTTCTCTTCTTAGAAACAGTATTAAATTATAACTTGCATTTTAAGCTACAGTGATTTAAAGTATTTACCAAATCAATCTTGTTGTTATACTGTTCTTAAGAAGGACCTTTTTAACGTATTTTTAAGATTTCTTTTTACTTTCATTGGTAGTTTATTCTAGGAAACAACTTGTTTATTTTTATTTTTAAAAACTCATACACACCTCTAATAAATAAGAGAACTAGAGTAAAAGTTTATAGCCACTTTATATTTGAATGTTAATATATACACTGATAAATTTCATGTTTCTCGATACTTATACACTGATAAATTTCATGTTTCTCGATACTTATACACTGATAAATTTCATGTTTCTCGATACTTTTCATAGATATATAGATTTGCCATGTGCTTTAAATTTGTTATTTTGCTTGCCTTTAATTAGAATATAATAGGTTTTTTTTCCCTTTTCCCTAATGTTTAAGAGGGAACAACAGTCTCTCTGTCCCTGTTTTTATAGACCTAATGCTTTATTTTTCAGCCCGAGTATCTAACAGAATATTGCTTTAAAGCATATGAAATTTTATAGCCAGCATAACACCATTAATAAAAGTGCGTCAAAAATTTTGAAGGCAAAATAACTAGTTTTTTTGTTTTATTATTAATTTTAAATAATTATAAGCTAGCTTATAAAAACTTTTTAAGTGTAATATTAAAAAATATTACTTAGTATTTGGCTTTAAAAATTTTTTTTCAATGAAAGTTTATTATTACTGTTACGCTTGTTGTAAAATTTCATACGCTTCAAAGTAATACTCTGGCAGAAATTGTGGCTGAAAAATAAAACATTAAGTCTATGCGGCAGGGATGGACTGGCATTCCTTCTTCAAAAACAAAAATAATTGTTAATGTATTCATTAGGTTATGCCTAGGTTTAGTTATAAAACAAACTTTTAAATTTAGAATAAGAATAAACTTTATAATATCAATTAGAAGATATATTGTGGTCAAATTCAAAAAACAAATTGTCTATTTCTTAAAAAAAAAATTAAAAAACTAGGTTTTTTAAGTGAATAACTTTTATTTCTATCCAGGAAAAAAATTCTATGTAAAATAATATTAAAATTCTAATTTATTTAAAAATAGCTTATATTATAACAAGCATAAAAACTAAACTATTGCTTTCTCAAACAGAAAATTTCATTTTGAATTTTACTTAATAATCATTTTATAAAATATAAATATGTGGTTGGTTCATATGTATGTGTGGTTCATAATTTAATTGCAAAAATTTTCTATTTATCTCTCAACTCAGAAGAATTCGTGAATCCAAATCAATACGATTCTGTATCTAAGTGAATTTAACCTTTTCAGTACTTTTGGTCATGACTTAATTATCGTTGAATTTTGGTATGAGAAGTATAGTCTCGATGAGACTTTTCGTTATCACATCGAACGTGTTATAATTTTATCTGAGAATCTTGACCTCAAACGAATAGACAGAGTTTTTGTTCACTACATTAATATCCTACAGAAGCTAAAATCGACTTAAAATGTTATAGTTTTGTAAATCATAACGAAAATACTGCGTTTCGTCATAAAAAGTTTCAAATACGAACAAGACCTATATTATAATTACAGAATGGTCTTTATTGGGCGATCAATTTTGAATATAAGGTAAAAGGAATTTTTATATTTTCTTTTTAAAAAATTGTTTAATGTTTTCGCCTTTAAACTAGAACTAGATAGCAGCAAGAATTTTTAAAAGTGCAAATAATTTTGTGGACTTATTTGTGAGATTCTCCGCATTCCTTAAAATGAGTATCAGATTTTAGGCACCCTTCCCTGTATTGTTTTCTTCTACATCCTGTAGACTATTAGCATATCAAACTCAGGTAGCACAGTGGTAATGGCCGATTTTCGAAAACAGGGGTTCTGAAGATTGGCCAGTCCATGTTGAATCTCAAGCATCGTTCCAAAATACCCGATTTTTATTCTTTAAATAAACATGCCAAAACCATGACAAAACATTTTTTTAAACATACCTCCTTCCTTTCTTAGAACATTACCTTTCAGTTGTAGTACTTTGCATCAACATTTCAAAACTTCCAGTATATTTACCTAGCACTGGCTGAGATTGGCCAAGATCCTTAGTAAAGGCCAATCTACAAAGGTCCACATCAGGATGGACCAGTGTCGAGCCAATAGTAGCCAGTAGATTTGTGCTACTGAGAAAGTGCCTTTAGGGTCAGTATGTTTTAAAATTGAGCGAAATTTGCTACTCTTTATTAATTTCATTAAATTGCAAAAAATACATATAATAAAGCATGTTTAGGATAAATATTAATATGCAATGTTTTATAACTTCGCATCAATGTATCTTTTACATTGTATACATCGTGATTATAATTAAAGTTCAAATTGCAAAAGTTGCAAAAAGAAGAAAAAAAGAAGGGGTAGAGGGGATGCTGCTCAGAATGACCTAAAATTTGACTTGAATCCATACGAAGGGGGGAAACTAGAGGTCGGCGATATATCGATACGACGATATTTTTATCGATATTTTTCTTCTTTTTTTTTTAAATCGATATAAATCACCGATTTATCGATATTTTCAAACATTTTTAGTTTTTTGATGATCGTTTTGTAGTTCCATGTGTTTTTTCGATTTTCTTTATTCTCTTTTCAAGAACTTCAAAACTTAAGTTTGGACTTGGCTGAGAGACAGTTAAAATGGCATCCCAACCAAAAAGAAAACAAAATGTAATGGAAAGGTAAGATCGTTTATTAGTAGTCATTAACATAGCACCGTTTCTGTTGCCAACGTGTGCCTGGTAAACTATGCGGTAAACTACTTTTCAAAATTTCTTCTTTAAAACTAAATGTGAATTTATGCATTGACATCCAAATGTATTTTATTTATTCTGATTGATAATATAATTTATTCATTGAAAAAAAATTTATGATTTATTTATTGAAACAATTTTTATTATTTATTTATTAAAACAATTTTTATTATTTATTTATTAAAACAATTTTGGCATAAATTCATGAAAAGTAGAAATTTACCCCGAAAAACTTCGTTTCTGGCAAAATTGAAAATCAAATATAAAAAATCATGTATCGATATTTTTTTCTATGCAACGATGTAGCATCGATATTTATTTTGATCGATATTTCCGACCTCTAGGGAAAACACAATAGCACTAGAAAAAACAGTTCAGACTTTTCTCGTGTCATACCCTTTCCCCCTTCTTAACGTACATTCAGACCAAAATTCAGGTATTTGACAAGTTATTTTTTTTCTTTCACAGCTTCTTGAAATTTGAACTTTAATTATAATCACTCTGTATTTCAAAATTGATATTCTACAGTCCCGCTAATCATATGCATAAAATATGTGTTTCATAACAATTAGTAACGCCTTTAACGGCATGTTCTGAATAATTGCCTCCGCAAAATGCAGCCCTCTTTACGATGAAACTTGAGAAGAAAAGAGGAAAGCGATACCCACATAATGGTGAAATTAATTTGTTACACTGCTTCCGGTGGAAGATAGCATCAAACTGTCTGTTATTTCCTTTACCACGGTGACTTAATGCAATACGTAAAGGATGATCGTGACTAATAATAGACATGACACGCAATGCTTTAGAAAGAAAAGAGTTCGAATTCATGAAGTATTGTCATGTATATATAAGTTTTTCATTTGAAGTATATTTTCAAATTTAGCAGTTAATGTTTACATTATGTTTTTTCAACGGTCTATTTTTGTGCATAATAACAGTTAATCCGGCCAGAACTTACATCTTAATGTGTATTTCGAACCACAGCGAATATTCATGTCTAACCCAGGGCTCGAACCCTGCACCTTTGGTATGCAAGGCCAAAGTGCTTATATTTAATTCTAATGAGTAATTATCCTAAATAGAAAAATAAAACAGTTTAAAATATATTTTAAGCTTTAACCGTTATTCCAACAATTTAATTATCTATTTAATAACTAGGTAACAGTTTGTGCACTTACGTTTTAATATCAAAAAGAGAAATTTAAGTTTGTTTCTCAGGGAGCATAGAAGTATTGGGCAATGTCGGAAACAGGGGTTCTGGGAAGATTGGTCAATCCATGCCGAAACTCGAGCCTCATTCCAAAATACACGATTTTTTTTTTTAAACAATAATAATGTCAATATCATCACTTTTTGCCCTCCATCCTGTTTTATAAAAAATACATTTCAATTTTAAAATTCTGCATCAACATTTCGAAATCTCCAGCCTATTTTAGCCATCATTGGGCGAGATTGACTATGGGCTGTTGCAACAGCTATTATATAACGGTCCACATCAAGATGGGCCAGTGTTGAGCAATATTGGCCAACGTATTTGTACTGCCAACTCCACTTCACTACTACGCCGACCAAACGGTATAGTGGTAGCGTGCTAATAGCTTCTAGACCGCGAGGTTGCGTGTTCGAGTCCCGTGTCAGGCATGGGTGTTTGTAAATGTATGTTGGCTTGTCAAATGACGAATGTTTCGGCGCATTGTAGCCCTCGTGTTGCTGACGGCGCCAGTTAATCTGAAAAACAACCAACCACTTCACCACTACACAAACGAATGGACATTGAGGCCGCGATGGATTTAACCCTTTGCACTCGATGCTTTTTTCGCACGTAGGCACCAGTAACTCGAGACATTTCGCAGCGATTTTGGTTTGGATCGTGTTTGCAGATCCGCTTTAAAGAAACTAAACATAAACAGGCCTTACATCGAATTTCCGCATCAAACCTAATAGTGAGCAAGAATCACCTTTCGAGTTTCTTCATCCAATCATGTAGTGAATGAGAGTCATCTCTCGAGTGCAAAGGGTTAATATGCATCAGCCCCCATCCTATTATCATACACACCGGTATTCTGCAAGGTTAGACCGATCTTCGGATCACGAGATTGACGCCTCAACTCACCAGGCCACCGGGTCCCTAAATTTACGTTATGGTTGGTTGTTTTCAGATTATCTGGCGCCGTCAGCAACACGAGGGCTATAATACGCCGAAACATTCGTCATTAGACAAGCCAACATACATTTACAAACACCCATGCCTAACACGGGACTCGAACCCGCAACCTCGCGGTCTAGAAGCTAGCACGCTAACCACTATACCGTTCGGTCGGCAAATTTACGTTATGAAGTCGTGTTCTGCAAACTCAAACACTTCAGTGAAGTGACTCCAAAAGTGGTATCTTTCAATATTTCCACGCACACAAAAGTGGATCAGGTAGTCGGTAGGTTACAAACACACCATTCTTTAGTAACGCTATTCCAGTCAGTGACACACGGTTTCTTACACTCATTCTTTTACAATAGAAAAGAACTGAAATTAAGGGCTTAATTTAAGTCTGAATTACTATGGAGTATTTTACTATCTTATAAAACAGTACATAATAAATCGATAAATTGTGACTGAAAGAGATAAGAAGCAGGTATTTTCCTAGGGAATTTAAATGCATATGAGCTACCTAAGCCCTTAAAAAAATATATACATTCCAACAAAACCCCCAATTTTATACTATCAATGTAAGAACTAAAGAATTATATGTTTGCAAGAATTAATGAAAGCCTTTTTTTTTTTTATATATATATATATATTAAAGTAATGGCAATATCCTCGTAAATATTAAAAACGAAAGGTCTGTCTTAGAGAAAGGGGAAAAGGTTTGATTCGAGTTGATAGCATCCATTCCACAAATAGTCCAATATAAATAATAGTCCAATAATAGTCCAGTAATCCAATAATACTCTAATAACAGATTATGTATGTTCAACTTAATATCTTGGCATACAAGATAACTAGAATTTCCTTCCGATCCAGGGTTCGGCATGGATGTTCGTTGGGGTTTGGAATCCAGGTTAAGCTGCAGGTCATGGCCTGATAAACCGTTATTGTACACAAGTATAGGTCATTTAGCGCAAAAAATCAAACCAACCTTCCAAACTGTTCAGAGCCGACCAAACGGTATAGTGGTCAGCGTGCTGGCTTCTAGACCGCGAGGTTGCGGGTTCGAGTCCCGTGTTGGCATGGGTGTTTGTAAATGTATGTTGGCTTGTCTAATGACGAAATGTTTCGGCGCATTATAGCCCTCGTGTTGCTGACGGCGCCAGATAATCTGAATACAACCAACCAAACTGTTCAGAATTTCCTACAGATTTTTTTTAAACAGTTTTTGGAACTAATGAAGTTAGATAGTATTTTTCAAGTTTATCTAGATCAGTGTTCTCCACTAGCTTTTAAAGGCGTGTCGTATGACTTACGTTGGAGCTTTTCGCGAACCATATACACCAATATACGTATCTTTAATTATTATTAAACTGAAAAAAAATAATTGACTTTTATTTATTTTAATAAAATTGTAATTAATATTTGATTATTTTTTTCAAATAATTAAGAAATAATAATTTTCATTATTAGTAAATTAAAATCTAATAAAGAAGTGAATCTATTGTTTCAATGTGACAATGAGACTTGGCCTAACTTTTAATAAACGTATTTAAACTGTACTTCCAGATTACTTCGTTTTAGTCGATATCATTTGAGAGACAATGGCGGTCGAAATCGTTCAGTTTATATTAAGACAGAGTCGATGTCATAGTATTTATTGCAGTCTATCTTAATAAATTAAATAAGATTCAGTTAAGTTATTCCAGTATTTATTCTTGATGAAAACCACCTAGCTGAAAGCTTCTTCATATGTTTCTTAGGGAACGTGATAGAAAACTCTGCTCTACATATATAGTTAACACATACTATTTTGGATAAATTACAATTATGTAAAAAAAAAAATTAATACTTTGAAATTTGATTTTTTTTTTTTTTAGCTTCTTCGTTATCGTCGGGCCGTAGACAAATTTGTAGCCGGCGAAATCTGGCCCACGGGCCGTGTAGTGGCTAACGCTGATCTAGATGTTTTATTAAATTGTTTCATATTAACCCTTTGCACTCGAGGTCTTTTTCGCGCGGAGGTACCAGCAACTTGAGACTTTTCGCGGGATTTTTGGTTCAATCCGCGGTTATGGATTCACTTTATAGAAACTAGACACAGTCATTGGCCTTGTATCGAATTTCCGCATCAATCCTAGTGGTCATCTCGAGTTGCGGCATCCAATCATGTGGCGCCCGAGAGGCGCCTCTCAAGAGCAAAGGGTTAAGTTTGACATTCCTAGGCGAGCCACTGGATTTATTTTTCATTTTTCTTATAGTATGCGTGATTTTACTTTAGATTCGAAGCATCAGGTAGCCCAGTGTCATTACAAAAAAAAAAAAAAAAAACAATTTGAACTTCAAATTCCGTCTGCACCGAAATGATTTGATATCCCCCCCCCCCCCCTCTTTTTTTTTAAATTTATTTGTTCTTTCTTTTTACTTCAACCTGTTCCAGAGAGGTGGTTCTCTCACATATGTACGCGGAGGCAGGTGCTAGTTCACAAAGTCCTTCCTTTCCACTCCCAGCCGGGAGTTCAACCAACCAACCAAAACACAATTTAAAATTGGCATGGAACACCAATAACAATTTGGCAAGGACCATGTGTTTCATCCTCACACTTTATATAGTAACATTAAAATATATTTTTATACGAAAGTTTTAGATTAATGTAAATAAGCTGTTTTCATAAAAAAAATTAATTCTAACTGAAATTCGATCGAATTTTTCTGGCATAATCAATACACATTGCACCATATAATTGACTTTGAAACTTCAGCACTACTAATTAATCTAAATATCAAAAAGAAATGCGTAATGGGAGGTCCTTTAAAGGGAACTGACCCTCATTTGTTTTTTTAATGGGTAAAAGTCTACTCAAGTAGCACAGCAGTATTGACAAATGTTAGAAATAGGGATTCTGGAAGAATAGTTGATTCTGGCTGAAACTCTAGCATCGTTGCAAAACACACGATTTTTAAAAAAATAGACAGGTCAAAAACATCACAAAATATATATTTTCCCTGTGTCTTTTCGTATCAATAAAATATTTCAGTTTTAAAACTGTCCATCAACATTTCAAAACTTTCAGCAAATTTTATTCAGCATTGGGAGAGATTGGCTAATATCTGTAACAAACTGGTTTGCAACAACGTTCCGGATTGACCAATGTCGAGCGATATTAGCCAGCGTTGTTGTGCTACTGGAGTACCAATTAAAGGGCTGAGATCAGGGCCGTAGACAGGGGGGGACCCCCGAGCCCCCCCCCCCCCCCCTGGAAATTGTGTGAAATCTTGTTTTACCACTTCCCCATCTTATCTTTTTTTGTAACTTTTTATATGTAATTAATCAAATCTTCGACCATAACCCCCACCCCTCGAAAAAAAATCCTAGACTCCTGGCATGGCTGAAATTACTAAAAATCCACAGATATTTTATATCTTACTTCCCCAATAACACAACTACACTGTCCAGTATCACTCGACATTGGCCAATTCTGGTGTGAAACGTTGTAAGCAATCCGATGTTTTAGTTATGGGCCAATCTCGCCCAATGCCGAACAAAATATACTGAAAGTTTTTAAATGTTGATACGCAGTTTTAAAATGGAAATAAAATATGTTTTGTGATGTTTTTAACATGTTTATTTAAAAAAAAAAAAAAATCTTTAAATTAAACTATGCTCGAGTTTTGGCTAGAATTAGCCAGCCTTCCAGAACTCATGTTTTCGGTATTGGCCAGTACAGCTGCTCTACCTGGTTTTGGATTAAGTAGTGGGTGTTCATCGACAACGGTTCTATCTTCCTAGTTTTAGCTCAATTGAATAAACATAACTGGATAAATTTGTTCTCCAAAAAAGAGATAGAAACAAGGGGGGGGGGGGAAACTACCTTTTAGTGACAGCCTCTAAAACTTGATGGAATTCCTTGTCATCGACAACGGAATTAAAAACAGAAAATTCGTTTTCTAATGGATTCTTAATAAACCATCAATTTTGTTTGACTATATAGGGCATTATACTGCTCCGAAACAACCTTAAAAATATCTAGACAATTAAAGGCAATTCGTACGTTAAGGATTGTCCTCCATCTTTCAGGGAAAGATATCTTTCATTGGAAAACTGCCTGACTTGACCTTTCGAATATGAAAATACCTGAAAACCTACCAGGTAGACCGACAATACAATAAATTCTAGACTATCTATTTCAATCGCCCTCGGGTTTGTGCACTTTTGAAATCAGACAAAGAATCCTTCAATGAACAGTTCACCAATTTTAATTTGTACTTCTTTATAAAACTGAACGATTTGTTTGTATTGGATGTTTAGATTAAGGACTACTGAAAGAACATCCTATTCGTGAGTGCATGAGTGTTCGTGGACTACTCCAGCTGAAAACAATTATCCTTTTCCAAGTAAGTAGCGGTAGAGTGTGCTTCCAAATTGAATTCACCAATCAGCACTATTTATCAGATTTCCCCATATGTAGTTGCAAAACTAATTACTTCCCCTCTTCACGCCCTGGTCCCTATCTCAATTCCCCTCCCACCAATTCACCTCTCCCCTACAAAGATACGTATCTTTCTATCACTAACGGCGTCCCTCTTTGACGCACTGGCGTTACGCGTAACAGATGCCCTTGCATCCTTGCATCAGAGATGCCTCATTTTAAGCATGCACTAGAGAAAAAATGAGGGAGATTTCGA
The DNA here is from genome assembly GCA_963978545.1 of Linyphia triangularis. Taxonomy (NCBI): domain Eukaryota; kingdom Metazoa; phylum Arthropoda; class Arachnida; order Araneae; family Linyphiidae; genus Linyphia; species Linyphia triangularis. Next base: position 90,154,383 of record OZ021721.1, read on the forward strand.
TAACAGTTCTATCCTATAGGGTGTGCCCTTGTAACTCGAGACCGACAGTAGTTTCTGTCTCGCCGTCAGCTGTCAGGGAGTTGAAGATTAGTTTGTTCTGCGCGATTTCCGACTGAAACGTAGTCTCTGCAATGAAAACATGTTTTTATTTATGTTCTCGAATTCATAAACGGCATTTTGAACTTTTACTGTCTGACTATCACAACAATAGCTCAAGCCATGATGTCTAGCATTGTTGTTTGCCGTGGAAAGAAGACCAGCCTTTTATTCTAAGGATGATTCTAGGAGAAAGACATCTAGATTTGATGTATTGTAACCTTTTAGGACGCCAATTTCAAACATATATCACCCCTATTCTAAATAGACTACTCTTGTTTCTATAGTGACCGTCACCCTCCAGACAATCTACTAAAAACTCAAAAAGGAAAGTGGTAACCATCCCTCATCTTCTCTCCCCCCCCCCCCTCCCGCTCCCATAGTCCACAACTCGTCACAGCACCTGATATTGAATAATATTGGGGTGGCTCTTACAAAGTAACTGTCTTATAATCTTTTAATTTTTTCTTTAGTATAAAAATTTACTTACTGATTAAATATGATAAAAATCATAGTTAAAAGTGTTTGTATTTATAAGTAAATTAACATATGATCAAAAATATTATAATATGTATAAGAAAAATTACCCAAATATATAACTTTTATAAAACAAATATGTATAAATTACATGAGAATTAAACATAAAATAATGATAGCTTTCTTTACATGATTTTTTACTCTTTATTAAACCATTTTAACAAATTTAAAACTCAGGCAAGTGACTAGCAAAAAATAATAAACAATAATACATATAATCAATAAAAAATATTAGAGAAATCTTTACTTAAAAAAATAACTAATAATATTATTACTAAAATATAATAAAAATATGTATATTATTTTGAGTATTAAATTATTTAATTTTACTAGTGAAAAATATATAATTCGGTAGCATTTAAAAAACAGTATTACTTTTATTAAAATTAATAAACACTGCACGTTTAAAAATATTAACATATGTAAAATAGAAAAAGAGAACATATGTATTAAATCATTCAAAAGCAATTCACATGCACAATTTAACAGTAATTTTGAAATAAAATTATTTATAAGGTATAGAAATATTTCTATTTTAACCCTAATATACCGAATGCTACCATTCAAAGCGCCTTTTAATCTTATTTTACATAAATTTAGTTTGATCAAATACAGTATTTCAGGAAAAAAATTTTTTTTTTTTTTTTTTTTTAGAACATTTTTGAAAGAACTATTTGGGGTGGGGGGTAAAGACTAAAAACAAAAAATCATTTGTAGCACTAGTTCCGAATATCTTAATACTTAATAACCCAATAGCTACAGCGTTCAATCTTGTTTTTCATTTTGTTGCTTAGAATGACATTTTATAAGATAAGAAATATCGTGTAATAGTTATTGTATTACTGCTGGCGCAAATGTGCACTTAACTTGTAATTTTTAGAGAATGTAAAAACTTGTTTGCTCTTAAAATACATTTACGATACTGTACTCTAATTTAAAAATAATACAAATACAATTTTTAAGACCAACAACTGGCTCGAGGCCCAACAGGGTTGGTCGAGTAAGAAAAATATTCATATATACAGAATTTGCATTCTATAAATACAGAATTTGCATTCACACACACATAACAAAAAACACAGAAATTGATTAATAACATAATAAAAAATACAGAATTTTCAGAATACAACATAGAAACGCCAAAATTGCATCTTACAAAATATACAAAATTAACATGATTACACCACATACATTTTATAATACAAAAAGTTGCAGGATTATACATACAATGTACAATAGTTACAGAATCATAATAATACAATACAATATGCAAAATTGAAGCAGCGTTTGACAATCATACTGGAAAAATACAATACATAATGCCGGCTGACTAAGTTTATAGAATCCAACAATACGCAAATACAAATATCCCTTTTATCACTAAATAACCAAATATAGTACACTGAAATAACCCAAATTAAGTACATACAAATTTTGCAGCACAAATGGGATTATTTAAGTTTATTCAGAGGTTATTTCTCAAAGCCTACTATCATAAATCTTTTTTTATGTATGCGACATTTGCTCCTTAAACTTAATGATATACAACCAACAGAGGGTGTGGATCAAATGCTGCAAACGAACAGACTGTAATGCGTTTAATCGTAAATCTCTTTAAGTATAGTAACTTCCTGTATCATATTCCAACGAAACCATTTACAAATATTCTTTGTTATTAAAAGGAGAGTAATTGATGTTTGGAACATTTGACATAATAAAAATTTAAGAAAGGATTAAAATTAGGAAAATTAAAATTATCAACTGAATGAAGAGTTTGTAAATATTATGCTAGTGCACTAATTAGGGCTTTTTGAGTACTTTTTTTTGTGTGTGTGTGCTAATAATACTTTACTTTAAAGTTTTGTGAGTATTTCACAAATTAACTAATAGTACTAAAGAAAAATAGATAATTCGAAAGTATTGGATAAACAGAGTTACTTGTAATAAAATTTACGAACACTGCATATTTAAAAATATTGATACATGCAAAATAAAAAACAAAAGACATAACTTTTGAAACATTCCAAAGAAATCCACATGTATAATTTAACTGTAATTTGGAAGTAGAATAAATTACAATACGTAATTAAAAAGACATATTTGTATATTTTTACTCTAATAATTATTATTTTCAATCATAGTGCTTAAAATATTGACAAATATATCAATATTATGTATATAGAAATTTAAATTAAAGATATTTTAAAAATTTCAGAATTTGAGAATTGGCCAATAGTTTGAAAGAAAAATTATCTACGAATAAACAGGTGAACGTTGACTGAAAATCCGCAGATTTAATAAAACACACTAGCCAGAGAATGTACAGTGCCAGGGAGGAGCAAGTATGTTCACTTGCACCCCCTCCCCACACACCTTTTGGCACACAAAATAAGTTGTGAAAAAGAGTAAAATTCAAAAAAATATATATATATGTGGCCGTGTAATATATATTTTAAATTATGTATTTTCATAAAAAGATAACTTATTAATAATAATTAAAAAAAATTAGTAAAGAGGATCTGATTTCTAAAAAAAAACAAGGTTGGACAAACATTTTAGCAGCCTCACAACTTGCACTCCCTTACAAATAATCTTGCCGGTGGCCATGAACTTGTGAACAGAAATAGAAGACAAATATTTAAATTATATTACAAGCACATAAATATGCATGGCATTATTAGGAATCACGATTGTTTTGCAAAACCTGAAAAGTTGCTGGTTAAGAAAATAAAATCCATTTGTGATAATTTATATTCTGATATTTCAAGCACTATATTCATGGACAACTAAAATTCATTTCAGTGAAGTTTCAAAGTTTGATCAAAACTTTCTATATACTGACGAGTGATGGAACTATTCGTCTTCATTTGCAATGTCTCTGAAGAAATCAATATGCGTCTTTATGTATTACATTGAATGGTAAATACTTTCAAGATAGTTGTGGCAGTCTATGAAGAAACTGGCGAGAATTTTGATTTGTAACCTGCTTTGCTTTTATTAATGAAAATGTCTTTCTTGCTACTTTTAATTAAAGATTTTTACTTATTTTACTTATATTTTTTTAAGCATGGTGTATATGGTCTTTAAGTTAAATAATTTTTTATTAGGTAAAACATTTATCATTTTCATGCAAAATGTAAAATAATATTGCAATTCATATTGAAGAAATAAATATTAATAATTTTGTTTATTTTCTCTCCACGGAAATTTTGTTTAAAAACCGCAGATGTTATTTAGTTTAGCATATTAGGTTGAACATCTCAGGAATAGTTTAAACAACCAACAAATAAAAATTATTTGATTAATGTGTTTGTATTATAAAACGACACGTAAAAAGCAAAGTTGAAATCTACGTCAAAAATAATCTTGGTTACATTCTAGTAATTATTGCACTATTTGACTTTATCTGCAAGGCATGCAACAATAAAGTGACGCTACATGAATAAGAAATCACCAAATTGGATTAAAAAGAGAACATGCAACATATGTTTACGAAGGGTGAATCGTTAGATCAATTTGTAAGGATTATTTATTTATTTATTTATTTATTTATTTTTCAAATAGTCTGAATATATACTTATTTTTGTAAATAAATATTTATATAAACCAAAATTTCTGAATATATATTTATTTTTATGAAAAAATATTTATATAAACAAAAATTGTCTGAATATATACTTATTTCTAAATATTTTATTCTGTCCAACATACCTAAAACGTCTTTTCTAGTTAATTTCTGGGATATTAAGTCAACTAACACTATGCGAGTCAGTGCCACCGGAAAATATAATAAAATACTCAATTTGACTTGAAACTTAAACTGTAGGATGAAGATGAAGTCTTTCACGCAAAGTTTAGACAGATTCATCTCTAAACACTAAAAAGAGTCATTATCCAATTTATTCTGCTAACTCATCAGTTCTAATAAATCCCTTACTATATTTTTTAAAAAATGAGTTAACAAGAACACTATGCGAGTCAGTGCCACCGGAAAATATAATAAAATACTCAATTTGACTTGAAACTTAAACTGTAGGATGAAGATGAAGCCTTTCACGCAAAGTTTAGAAGGATTCATCTCTAAACACAAAAAAGAGTCATTATCCTATTTATTCTGCTAACTCATCAGTTCTAATAAATCCCTTACTATATTTTTTTAAAAATGAGTTAAGAAGAACACTATGCGAGTCAGTGCCACCGGAAAATATAATAAAATACTCAATTTGACTTGAAACTTAAACTGTAGGATGAAGATGAAGCCTTTCACGCAAAGTTTAGAAGGATTCATCTCTAAACACAAAAAAGAGTCATTATCCTATTTATTCTGCTAACTCATCAGTTCTAATAAATCCCTTACTATATTTTTTTAAAAATGAGTTAAGAAGAACACTATGCGAGTCAGTGCCACCGGAAAATATAATAAAATACTCAATTTGACTTGAAACTTAAACTGGTAGGATGAAGATGAAGCCTTTCACGCAAAGTTTAGAAGGATTCATCTCTAAACACAAAAAAGAGTCATTATCCTATTTATTCTGCTAACTCATCAGTTCTAATAAATCCCTTACTATATTTTTAAAAAAATGAGTTAAGAAGAACACTATGCGAGTCAGTGCCACCTGAAAATATAATAAAATACTCAATTTGACTTGAAACTTAAACTGTAGGATGAAGATGAAGCCTTTCACGCAAAGTTTAGAAGGATTCATCTCTAAACACAAAAAAGAGTCATTATCCTATTTATTCTGCTAACTCATCAGTTCTAATAAATCCCTTACTATATTTTTTTAAAAATGAGTTAAGAAGAACACTATGCGAGTCAGTGCCACCTGAAAATATAATAAAATACTCAATTTGACTTGAAACTTTAACTGTAGGATGAAGATGAAGCCTTTCACGCAAAATTTAGAAGGATTCATCTCTAAACACAAAAAAGAGTCATTATCCTATTTATTCTGCTAACTCATCAGTTCTAATAAATCCCTTACTATATTTTTAAAAAAATGAGTTAACAAGACCACTATTTTAACATTAACCCCTTTTCTACTAAAACCTAGCCTTTTCTACTTCATACAAGAGGCAAAAACCTCTAGTTTAGAGAAAACTAGAGATCTCAGTATCCTCAAAATAACGAGCACCCGTAAAACACAGCTAAGTGCCGATAGATACGGACCTAGTCTCTTTCCCACGCCTGTTTTCAGGAACCAAATCCTTTCTCCACACTCTCTTCTCTTTTATCAGTAAGAGACACTCCACACAAGTACAAACCATGCCGTTTTATCAAGGGGCGGAAACAGGACAGGGCTTCTGGATCGGGAAAAAGCCGCTGTGTAAACAACCTGCTAGGATCGATAACTGCTCGACTCCGTGGGATCAAGTGAGAATACAGGGTGGGGTTCGTGCGGTAGCATTTCTTTGGTGGAAAGGGGAACAGTATCTTCTAAACAAACACTATTCGAAATTTGGACTGTTTCGCTTCAGATTATTTTGAAGGGACGTGGTCTTTCAAAATTTAAGTCTTTTAATAAATATCTAAGAAGATTATGTGTTGTAATAAATAATATATAAATGAGTAATTTACCCGTCTGTTGGTATTTATGTTTTTAAAGAAATTAAGTTGTATAAATAAGTATATACTCGTTTACATTTAAAATATGTTTTCTTGTTATGTGTGAGACTAATTCAACATATATTCCAATCTTTTTGCAATTTATCGAGTATCTTTGTATAAAAATTTATCAAGATTGTATATTCTGTATTCATCAAGATTTTGTATTTATTAACATCTTGATTTGTATTTATTCAAATATGTTGTATTTATCATTATCATAATGTATCCTAAAAACATTTAGTTTTATCTAACAATCAATGTGTTTGACACTTAAATGCTGCTAGTGCTTATATTCACTAGTTACAAGAATAATATGATTTAGTGACACATTTTTTACGTAGCGTTAAGTATCGTCAAAAGTGCAGGACGTTTACACAAGAAATTTTTTAAGAGAAATTATGAAAAGTTTCTAAATATCTCATATTTTTAAAATATAAAATTCTTTGAGAGCATTTTTTAAAAATTTTGGAAGGAAAATAACTGCAAATATCAGAACCAACCAACATTCGAATTGCCATCTTAAATCATGCAATGCATTCTTTAACAAAATAGTGGCTTGCATACATAAATCATTAATTTTCATGTTTTTTTAAATTTTTCAATATAAATCCCATAAAAGTATCTCTATCAAAATTCTTTTATTCAATTATTTGACCTTTAATTTTTTCAAAGGTTACTATATTTTATGAATGTTGTAAATAGAGAATTTCTATTATTATAATCATTCCAATGCTTGTGATAAAAGTCATTTATTTTTCGGTTTATTCATTAAACTTTGAAAAATAGTTCATTCCTTGGCTTTAAAAAGGTTTACGTTCGATCACTTAACAGCCATATTTTATCTTCTTCCTCCCTGGATTTTCATATAAATCATATGTGACAATAAATCTAGAAACTATGTTATAATAATCAAAACATGCATTCAGTCATGTACTGTACAGGGTGACTATAAATACAATTCAACTTTCAAAAAGCTATATTAAATAAACACTGGTCAATAAACACTGGCTTCTTGAAAATTGACCTGATTATACGCGCAAAAGAAGGAAATGGTATGTCATAAGGAGAAAAATTATTTCGAATTATTTTTATTTTCTTATGCCATACTACTCTCCCCTTCGCGTATATTCAGGTCAAATTTCAGGTCATTTTTTCCAGTGTTTTTTTTTTTTTTTTTTAATTTTTGAAAGCTAAATTTTAGTTATAATCATTCTGTATATGGATTGGTTTTCAATTTTTGATTTATTTTTAACCTGATAGTTATAAAAAAAATTGTTTTAAAATATGTGTTGGAGGACAAAACAAAGTGTGTTATAGGCAATGTATGGGATATGACTCCAATTAGATAATCTTTGTATTTTGTCATGCAAACATGAAATTGTAGACGTAACTGATTTTCTACTCTCATTTAACTATTGCATGTTTATCAAAAGGCATAACTAATTATCATTTTAGAAGAAATGCATAGTGCTTTTTTTTTTTTTTTCAGTTAATGCCATGGATCAGTTGTGTATTAGAAATCTACTTGTTCTCACAATGCAATCAATACGATTAGAAATGTTTGAGAGTTTATGTCATAGTATTTAAATATTGGTTATAATAATAAATAAAACGTTTAATAATAAATGTAACGTTTATATTTCGTTAATCTCCCTAAATCAGTTTTGGATAGGACTCAATTAGAGATTTAAAAGATAAATTTAAATTATACATAATACAGTTACAAAAATGAAATTACTATTAAATTATTTCCAAGTAAACTATTTTTGTTATCATGAACAATTGTTTTCAGTTACCATAATGTTAGAATTAAGCATAAAAAAATTCAACTTTTACATTGTTGATTGCTTCAAACTTAAATTCACTTTTTCATTCGTTTTCTTTTGAAGTTTTCTTTTCCTTTAGCTCTTCGCCGACCAAACGGTATAGTGGTTAGTGTGCTAGCCTCTAGACCGCTAGGTTATGGGTTCGAGTCCCGTGTTAGGCATGGTTGTTTGTAAATGTATGTTGACTTGTCTAATGACGAATGTTTCGGTGCATTATAGCCCTCGTGTTGCTGACGGCGCCAGAAAATCTGAAAACAACCAACATATAGCTCTTCTTTTTCTTGCAAACTGATATTAAATTCTAAATTGCAATCTTAAGTTTGAATTCCAATATTTTAATTCAAAAAATCATGTACTTATACAATTGAAATCCTACATAGAATTTGTCAACTATAAACATAAACTAGCAATTTGACAAGCTATTTCCGATAGAGATGAGGATGATACACTTTTCAAACCAACAGCTGGAGAAGTTACTTCACAAATGGAGAAAAACATTTTCAAACCAAAACTGATAAATATTATGTAAACAAATTTTATTTAGGTGAATATCAGTTTGAAATCAGAGAAAAGAAGAAAAAAATTAAAATTGGAATAGGAGAAAATAATTACTCGTACATACAATACAACTTTCAGATAACGAAATCAACTTAGATTACATTATCCATCAGACAGCCAATCTGCGGTCTTACTGCATATTAAACTGAACCAAACACTGCTAAGCCTAGAAATCGGATATCGCATCTCTAGAGCCTTCTCTCATTTTCTACATCAGAGCTCAGCTCAGAGCCACCTCTCTTGATAAGCACATCTGCCGAGACCTATTAAAGATTAATCGGGATGCAGACAAGCGTGGTGAGGTTTGCAGTGACAGTCCTGGCTGTTCTTCCACATGCTATCTCTGGATTGGAGTCATGGGGAAGCATACCGATGGCTCCATGGACGTTCATGCGGATTAAAAACTTAGCAGGACTCAGGAGCATTTGCCGCAAAATTTCCCCAGAGAAGATGTACTATGTTCTGAAATAGAAAATAAAATGAGATTACTTAGAGGACAACGGAATGCTATTGTTTTGTGATAGTGCCATTGTTTTCTGTCGTTTTAATTTTCTATTGTGGTTGATGTCGTTGTTTGTTGAGTTTTTATTACTTGTATCTAAAGCTTGACGATTTTTATTCGGATTACTTATTTAAAAGTAATGTATTTTAAATATGATATTTCTTAATATTTGAATACGATATTTTTTAATATTTAAATATGATATTATTTAATAATTAAATATGATATTTTTCAATATTTAAGTATGATATTTTTAAATATTTAAATATGATATTTCTTAACATTTAAATATGATATTTCTTCATATTCAAATATAATATTTCTTCATATTTAAATGTGGTAATTCTTAACATATATACGATATTTTTTAATATTTGTATATGATACTTTTTAATATTTGTATATGATACTTTTTAATATTTGTGTATGATATATTTTAAGATTTAAATGGTCTTAGAATAGCAGAGAATCGACAATGGGAAACCAAGCATAATTTAAAAATTTGAAATAAAAATTATACGTCTTTATTGTTGTTCACTAGATTTTATTTATAGAATCCAGTTTAAGAATATGTTGTCTGAGATTGCCTCATGCAAAAAAAAAAACACCATTTTATATCAAATAAAAACAACTAACTCAACCAAACCCAACGTGTATTATTTGATTATTTCCATATATTTACCAGTTATCAAGCAAAATCAAACATGTCTTTGCCCTTCAAAAGAAAATTGGCGGGAATAGTAAAAAAGTAACTTAGGATCTTATGTTCTACATTGATGATCCACTAACATAACGGGTTTAAACAGAACCAAAGTAAAAAAAATAATAATAAAAGTAAAATAATTTGAAACAAAACATAGTTATTGTATTTTAAATTGAACTACTTAAAGAAAGTATAATTTTAGAGTGTTTAAAAATTGAATAAAATTAGGCATAACTATAAACTGCAAATACAATAATAAGTTTAATTTTTGACACATGTATTTTTGGTGCTTTTTTATGTGAGCTTAAAAATAAATAAAATCAACATACTTTCCAAACATTAACATCAAAATATTATATATGATATACGAAATATCATACGAATATCATATATATTATATATGATATTCAGAAAAAGATTCAAAATCTAGTGTGCTTTAGTTATTTAGAAATGCTCTATAGCAAATCGCCCTTTTTACATTACTGGTATACGGTCTACCAAATACCCTCTAGGGCAACTCCAAATTATTTGAATTAGGCTTACAAATCAAATATTTAACCTAAGAAAAAAACTGAAAGTTTTAATATTTTTTTTTAACAAACACTGTGGATTATCTAACATTAACATAATCCAAAAACTCAAACAATGTAAATCTCAGTTCATCCACATATTCAGACGTTCTATCTCACGTTGGCGCCATATCTCATCTAAAAGATTAACAACGGAAAAGAAAACAGCAGAAACCAAGAAACTAAACCTTCACAAAACAGATACCTTTTCGATAGCCATTCCTCGAATGTTGTTACGGAAAGTGACCCCTTGACCCATCTACGACCCCAACTGCACCCCCTTAGTGAGAACAGAATAACAATGGCGTCACCGTCAAAAAAACACTCGGAGAAAAACACTGCTGGAGCTTATAACTCAAGAGACGCGAATGTTAGCTGGCTCCTTATCGACCTGTTGCATCGGCTAGGGCTCTTTTTTCATCAGAATTTTGTCGCCAAAGAAGATACTACTTTCACCTTTTACCCTTGTCGACAGTTAGAAGATAACGTCTGTTCACTAAATGTTTATTCTACGAAAAGCTATTACCGTCCGAGGTATTCTGAGTTGGTTTTCGCTGCGGAAATTCTAATTTAGAATCGTGGTGTGTCATTGTTGACGAGATACTAATTATGGTAAGGTTGCACGTTTAGAAAAAATGCAAATTTCATAACAAACACTTATGAGTCGCTTAAGAGTATCCTTGACTTCGTTTAAACAGGCGCGTGACCAGGGGGAGGGTTTTAAGTGTCAGACCCCCCCCCCCCCCTAAGACCCTCAACATCCCGATATTTTCTTATAAATGAATTATAAATCTAGCAATCGTAAATAATTTCAAAATAATAAGTTTTTGATTTAACATCATTCAGACAGAGTAAGCCTATCGTATCACAACAAAGTAAATATATTAGGTACAAGAACTTTAAAATAAATACCGATGTGTAAATTTCATAATATCAAAAAATCATTGTACATTATATTTGGTCTACTTAGTCTGATATAAACTTTCATTTAAAAAATTTACATTGAAGGATTTTTTCGTTTTAAAAATGCAATAGTGTTTCAGTGCAACATGGTCCTTAATATTAGTGTTCTTTTACCTAAATCTATTACTCTTTCTCTAATTGAATTAAAACAAACAACATAAATTTCAAATTAATCTATTATCTAGATAATATGTATAATACGGAATCTAGATCAAATGTAGTCCCATGTTGTAGTGTTCTGTATAATTCGAATACTGGACAAAAACCATTTTAATATTTTATGATATGTAGGTGACAGATTAAGGAGCTCCAAAAATATTAATGATATGTGACAAATAAGGGATAAGAAAGTTCTGCATGAAAAATTATTTTGATACAGAGAAATACTGGATACAGAGAAAACTTAGGACTCAATTGAAAAGCCCTCCCACAAACATTTTCTGGTTGCACCCCTGCGTGTAAATCAAGTGTTTTGAAGTAATTAGGAGTAGAAAATTCTCATGGGTTTTAGAGATTGATATAACACCAAAACTAAAAATATTTCTGTGGTGGCCATAATTCAACTAATTAAATTAAAATAAGTTAAAAGAAAAGAAGTCTAGGGAGCCTTTAGAAAATAACAAATCTTAATGTAATTTAGTTTAAGTACTACTGAGACCAAGAGGAAATGATGACTAAAAAAATTCAAAGAAAAAAGTCTACAGCTTATAGAAAATATCATAACATTTTATAGAAAACATCATAACACTTTATAGAAAACATCATAACATTTTATAGAAAACATCATAACATTTTATAGAAAGCATCATGAAATTTTCATAAAAATTTTCTTAAGTATTACTAATATTATGGGGAAATGTTGTATAAAATAAACATAAAAATCCAAGAAAAAAAGTCTAGATCCTGTAGAAATTAACAACTCTTTACATAAATTTGTATTCGTATCAAACATGAGAAAGACAAAAATTAATCTAGCAGAAAAACCAAAACTATTGCAACAAATAGATAAATATTATAACATTAAAAAGCCATTGCACATACGCTTTCAGTGCATTGCTACATGAAAGCAGAATGTCCCATACAATCCCAAAAAATTATAATTGAAAAAATATTAAAAGCCAGAACTAGAAATTAATGACAAAATATGAAATGTTAAATATGAAATCCCAACTGAGTTTCTTCGTCAGGGGACTTGAACCCAGTCAGGATTTCAATGGATGCATTTCTGAAGAGTAATGGACAAATTTTAATGAAAATACTTATATGAGGGATGTTCACAAAATTTTGGATTGTTTTCTATTCGGTTTAAAACTTCTCCAGTAACTTAACATCCATATAAAAACTTCAAATGCCGCATTTCCATTTGGTTGAAAACATTTTAATTGACTAGAATTATTTATTATTTATTATTTCAGATACCATACTATGGAAAAAATTCACTTTATAAATAGGAAAGAGGTCACAATGAACCATATAACATTATTTTCAAAGACGGTTCAAATTGATTTACTGACATTTTACAAGTGTCTTCAAAGTCTTACAAGTGTTACAAACTTTTATAAATAATTTAAGGCCGACTCCATATCAATTAAACTAAAGAATTAGCCCAGGAAATCAAATTTAAAAAAGGACTGAAGATTTTAAATGAAGAATACTTCAATTTCAGAAGCGACATTTATGGAACTTGAAAAAATCCATCTTTTGCAAGGAATAATTCCATTGAAACAGTCCCTACAACACATCTTTTAAAACTTAGATATTTCTTAACTATATATTCGGTCTAAAATAAATCTAAGCATTCTAAAAAAAAAAATTTGATTTTACCTTAATAAAAAAAAAACTGTTACATTTTAGAAATAAAACTCTATCTCACCGATGGAAAATGCGTCAGCATTTATTTAATTTGTTGGCTTCCAACATTGTACTAAACTATATTGTAAGTAGTCGGAATGTTTGAAATTTCTTTTTCTTAAAGTAAATAATAATCCCTCTCTTTAAAGGTGACAACCTTCCCAACAGCTGGTGTATCTCGACTGTCATCCCTACAAGACAGTGGCAGGTATGCTTAAGATAGATGTATGACAGATAGTCGGTGCGTGAGGGCTACAAGTATGCTGAATCCGATGTCGATCTCCGATCTATCTTTTACGCATACGTATTTTCAACAAACCCAAACACATTTCAAGTCTTAAATTTCCATCTTGGAAAAAAAAAACAAAAAAAAACAAAAAAAAAACTCTTTTCAGTAGATAAGAAACTGCTTTACGTTGACACGCGATTTCACCTAGTCTTAAAGCTGCCATTGCTCGTATTTTAAACCCAGATTTAGCTCAAGTCGGTCTCGCTAGGTAGCGCTATCACTCACACTTATCGCACATCTTGAAGAAAACGTTCAGTAAGTGCTGGTCGTAAAGAAAAGAGAAGAATTGCATTAGAAAAACAAGATCGTATTTTCTCACCACAGATATCGTTAAGAATTTGTTTTATGTTACATTGTCAAGAACAACTAAAAATATTCAAAACTGAATTTTAATAAAGATTCAATAACATATTTTCAACAAAAAGCAATTGTAATAATATTTATATTTATAACCGGTCAGATGCGAATGTTCACTTGCCGAGAGCTCCTGTGTCCAAACGATGCACTATTTGTAAAAGCTCGACTATGAACTTTTATTGGCACGTTTGTAAGGCGGCAGATAATTGCCAAGCACTTAAAAGACAGGTATTTTCCGACACTTAATTATGTTTTGTTGAATTAAATGCAACACATGTTATATATTTAATATACATATTAGGAATCCTCTCACCTGCAGCTATCATTTGGTTATCAAGGAAAAAAGTTTTTTTCTTTCAAACTTAAAAAAAAAAAAAAAAAAAAAAAAAAAAAAAAAAAAAAACATTTTCTTATATGGGGATATGGGGATCTGTGGTTTGGGTATGTATGAACTAACGATGTGCAAACTTTAATTTAATCCAGCATTCGTCACTAACTTTTAAAAATCTACCGCATGATTATGTTGCAAATTTTCTGTGGCTGCAGATTTATACTGAATACGCCAATATAGTTTCACTATATAGTTTCAACGCTGGAAATTACATAATTACTACAGATTCAACAATCTAAAGCGTTTCTGAAAAACAATACAAATGAACTTTTTTTTTTTATCTTAATAAAATACTAATACAATAAGAAGGGACAGCCTTCTTTTCGGCTGTGGTATTATGTCAAACGAAAGGTCTTTTCTTCTCTGTACATCACTACACTTTTAAAAGGCATATTTTTTGTAATAATATATAATTACTAAACAATAACAAGGAACAGCCTTCTCTTCATCCCTATATTTAAAATTATTTCAAATGAAAGAGCTCATCTTCTCTGTACATCACTAATTTTAGTACATACTTTAATGATAATGTATAATTGCATATTGTAATAACAAAGAATAAAGTTTTCTTCAACCATTTTACTATGCCAAACGAAAGAGCTCTTCTCTGTACATCACTATTTTTAGGACATATTTTTGGGATAGTATATGTTTGCAATATTGCAATTAAAAGAAATGACTTTATCTTCAAACAACCCTATTAGGACAAACGAATGCGCTCTTCTTCTCTGCACAACACTATTTGCAATCAATACTTCGTTTTTGTATCGCAAATTTGCAAAAATGTAATAAAAGAAGATATCGGGTATCTTGTTCCTCAGGAGCACAAAAACACTGGCCAATCTCGCTCAATGTTGGATGAAATATACTGGAAGTTTTTGAAATGTCGACGTACAGCTTTAAAATTAAAATATTTTATTTATAAGAAAGGTAGATGTAGGGCAAAAACTACGTTTTGTGGTTTGTTCAAATGTTTATTTAAAAAAGAAAAATCGTGTATTTTGGGACCATGCTTGAGTTTCGACCAGAATTGGTCAAACTTCCAGAACCATTATTTCCGACATTGGCCATTACTACTGTGCTAACTGTATTATGTCTAAGGTAACCAGCCTTTCTCTCACTATAATATTGTAAGGTATAGTAGTTTTGAGGAATGATAATTAGAATAACCTTCGACCAACCTTTAGCCTACTAACTACTAAGTCTACCAGTCTACCAATTGACTGTCTGACCAACCTCCCACTGTTTCCGACATTGGCCAATACTGCTGTGATACTTGGGCTATGTCAAAGGTAACTAACCCTTCTCTCACTATAATAGAGTAAGGTATAGTAGTTTTGAAGAATAATAATTAAAATAACCTTCGACCAACCTTTACTAAGTTAAACGACACGATTCCTTTTCTCTATACCAGCGCGGCGGAAAAAAAGAACCCCCGAAATATACAGAGAACGCGAGGGTTCATAAATCATCATTAAATATTTATCTCCGACTCATTCTCTCTGAGGTGGCGATGCTTAGTTTTCCATTAAATAAAGAACATTCTTTAACTTTTTATTATCCTTTGCGGCACGCCATCTAAGAAAAAGTTAATGTGACGCGGATGAGTTAAGATGCAATCTCGGCTTTATTCAATTAGAAGATACGTCTTGGGAATATAACTTTGAAAAGAAATTATAGAAGATTGAGTTTCAAACAGACAAATCTTTGGTGTTAACTTGATATACCATTCGCTTGGATGATCTTTAGCGTTATTATATTGCCCTTGTGAATATCTTGTGCTCAATAAAGTCTTTCGAATACAATTCTTAATTGTTGGTATTATTTAAATGTTTTTATTAAGTTTAATTTGTTATTAACCCTTTGCACTCCAGTGGTGACTCTCACTCACCATGTGGTTTGATGCCGGAACTCCAGAGGTGACTCTTGCTCACCACTTGGTTTGCTACAGTAACTGGATGCGCGAGGGTATCACACACAGAAAAATTATAGAGACTAATATTTAAGAAATTATGCTTGTAAAGGTATAAAGATATATAAAATGTTTAAATATAAAAAATTTATACATTAATTTGTGCGTGTTATGATTTTAAGTCACTGGTAAGAAATGCGTCAAAAGGGCTGTGAAATGTCTGGAGTTGCTGGTGCGGCACGCGAAAAAGGCCCGGAGTGGAAAGGGTTAACTAACCTTTTTTCATTACTTATAAATAGGTTTCTTGGTACCAAATATTGCTCTAGTTTTAAAGTAACACTCTAACTGACAAGACGTAAAGTCTTGATAGGAACAACAATATTTCATCCGTAATATTTGCGGATAAAATATAGCTAATATCTAAATAAAATCTACACACTAGTATTATTTATAAAAAAATTCCATATTATTTAAATGAAATAACAAAAAGTCATAGGGGATTATTTGAAGTTTGAAATTTAATAAGAAGCATCAAGTTTGAGCCAAGAAACTACGACAAAAGCAAATTGCTTTAACTAAATAAAGTTTTCACTTCAAGTAATCATTTTTATTTGAAATGTTACATTAATACAAATACACAAATACAAATATTTAATTTTATAAGGAATCCAACTGTAAAGAAAATCCAATTTTAAAAGGCATTTTTTTATATATATATATTTTTCAAAGTCTAAAGAGACAAATTTTTCATACAATTTTAAGCAAAAATATTCACAAGAACGCAAGGAAACGCTGATAGATGAACATATTTAATCCATATAATTTACCATGGAACTGACATTTCATTCACGATATGAAATAGTGATAACATCTTTCAATATTGACTCGATTATAAAAGAAATATTGTGAGTTTAGGTTTAATGTTGAAACATATCACCAAATCAAATGTTTGAAGTGTATAAAAAAAATCCCCAAAGTGGAAATCAGAAAGAACTCGGAGAACGTTTAAGGTAATTTAAATACAGAATTTATAAGTAAACTACACAGGAATCAGTAAGAACGTGAAGAAAATTTAATGAAATTAAACTACAATACTTGAAAATAATCTAAATGAAAATCAGAAAGAACTCGGAAAAAGTTTAATCGAACTTAAATACAATACTTGTATGTAAGCTGCTTAGAAATTAGAAAGAACTTGGTGAAAACTTAAGGAAATGGAAGTACAATACTTGTATATAAACTACGTGGAAAAGAACTTAGTCTACTTTTTCTAGTAGTTGAATAAAAATAAAAAAAATTCCTATGGAACAAGGTTTGGAATGTTTCTTATAAGTCATCTAAATTCCTTATATGTATTGGTTATACTCATGATATTAATACAATTAGACGCTTTATACAGATATTTACAACTGTTTTATGAACAAGTTTGACCTTATTTAAATAATAAAAGACAATTGCTATTTGATCCATCACGAAAACGTAAAGATTTAATTAGAAAGTTATATAATAAAAATAATTTTGAAATAAAACAGCTGGTATCTCTCACATTATGCTTTATGAATACAAAAAACTGCATGATGATATTTCGTAAGTTTTTTTTTTCTCTAATGGATGACATTTTTGTTTCAAGATGTAGTTTGTGTGATGCAATTCTTTTCGTTATTTCTAACATAGAAACTTCAACCTTGGAATTGCGACGGCTGTCATTTTTACACTGTTTAATATAGCAGTGGTTCTGCATCGGATCTTTGCTAAGTATTTTGATAGTATCCTATTACTAAAATATCTGACGCAAAAAGTAACGCAAAGAAAACAGATCCATTGTTTTTTTTACGGCACCGTTAAATTTGAAATTTAAAATGTTTTAAAATTATATTAGTTGAAATATGAATCATAAAAATAATCCCTATTCGAGAGGAAGTATATTTTTAATTTTACAAAAAAGAAAGTGAGATTTTTTTTTAACAATATAACTAAGTGTTAATAGAAAACATCGTATTATGTTTTTAAAGTTTCATAAACGATTACATTCCGTTGTCCACAGTGAGATAAATTATTTAGATTGACTCAGTTTTAATGGAAAGCACTTAAGACAAAGGAAGTTAGCCCGATTTACGATTGCATTTTGCCTGAATAAATGTAGTGCAAAGCGACATAATATATGAGATGCAAAATAATCTTGAAGTAATGCAAATGACACAAAGTCTAAATGTATTCCTTTTACCAAAACAGAGACATGGAAAGAGACTAACACTATACACTTCATTTTTGAATATATAATGGAAAGTTTGGGAATGTTAGTAATGATTTTATATTTAAGGACTTGTTCAAACTAATGTATATGCGTGTCTTATTTGTTCCCAAACTGAGGAAAATTTAAATTGGTAAATTATATTTTAGTACCAAGCAAAGCATACAAAATTCTTGAATGCATTAGTTGTCAATTTTTAGCTTACGAGTTCTGTGAAGCCAATTTTGATTTGGAGAGGATTGTTTTCATGCTTGAAGCTAGGTGGTGGGATATGTGGTTGTATTCCATCCCAACATTATTATTTTAGCTCATTATAACATTTGACTAAATTAAACTTGTTTATGAATTTCTTTATTTCATAAGTGTATGAGTGTTATAACTTAAGTGCAATTTGATGAAAATATGTCCTTTTACCAAACAGACATAGAATCATACTTGGACACAGATCTTTTTTTTAAATTTCTCACAGTAGCATGAATACCTTTTATGTCATGATTACATTATTAAAAAATTTTATAAACATTATTACAAAATTTTATAAACATTATTACAAAATTTTATAACACATCACTTTCCATAAAAAAATGATGCCAACGCTTCTACATTTCAGTACCTTGCTCGATAGCGGAAAGAAAAATGGCTCATTACACTATAGCATAAGGTAATATTTATTTACCACTTACTGAGCATTAAAGTAAAAAATAGATTTGAATTTTGAACTTATCTCCCTGATCAATCATAATATTAATCAATTCAGGATATTAACGATCAATGCATTTACCATCAAGATATTGACCATCAAATTATTGGCCATCAAGATTACTGAGAACCAATGAGAAATTGAGCATTAATATATTGACCAATGAGAAATTGAATTTCAAAATATTGACTGTCAAGACAGCGACTTATATTGAACACTAACAATACTGGGTATAGCTTAAAACCGTCATTGTTATCATTATATCATTTTTTATCAAAAGATTAAAATTTTTGCATTATAATCGATTTATACCATCCAGGAAAGGAACTTCATAGTCTATGTGCACAACATTAGTAAAAAAATTATAACGCAACATTTCGTCTTGCTGCTTCGCAATGAAATTGCACTTCCCTGCATCCACCCCATTAAATAATCATAAAAGTCCTCCCCCCATGTTATACTAAGGGGATAGGGCACTGCAAAAGGATAATCCAATTCAGCACTCATCTCATCCCAATATGGGTAAATGAAAACTAAATCGGATTATAAGGACCCTCTTCCTTATATTGGGTCACGGAAGTGTATGCTTTCATACGAATGCATCGAGTTGCGATGATGTTTTAACACTGATAAGGTAAGGGGTTGCCATTATTAAGGACACCAGACTGCTTTTAGAAAGGTTCCGGGGGCCCTCTCAGTAATCCAATACCGATTCACTTCGAGGGTAGCGAATGTTGTGCTTGATGTCAGGGTGATAATGAGTGAATTTCAGAAATGAGAATGGGACCCCCCACCAGTGTGGCGCATCTTTTAGATTCTTATCGGAATGTAGATAGATCTACGAGATAAATCCCTTTATTTACAGTGTGAGCGGCATCTGCTTAAACAATTTTGAACATCAACACTTTTCGTTTTGTTTACAGTTTACCTGTGTAACCTGTTTTAATGTTTTAAAAGATTAAAAAAAGTACTATCTAAGGTCCGACTTTTTGTTTAGTACTATTATTCATTTTTTCCAGCTATACGAACCGCAAATGTGTAACAGAATATACAGAGATACAGAGAGTCCTGTACATCACCGGGCCAGTCAGTGTCTGTAAAAAATGGACTGGTTTGGTAGGATTGGTTGGTTGGTTGTATTCAGATTATCTGGCGCCGTCAGCAACATGAGGGCTATAATGCGCCGAAACATTTCGTCATTAGACAAGCCAACATACATTTACAAACACCCATGCCAACACGGGACTCGAACCCGCAACCTCGCAGTCTAGAAGCTAGCACGCTAACCACTATACCGGTTGGTCGGCCTGGTTTGGTAGGAAGTTAGATAACAAACATATTCTAGTTATATAACTAGCATTCTTTATTTTGCAATTTTATTTCAGTTTTTGCAACAAATTATTAATGAGAACCAAGTTTATTAAAAAAAGTATAAATAAAGGAGACAAAAACATTTTATTTAATTAAGCTAATTATTAAAAACTATTAACACAATTAAACTATTAACATAATTAAATAATTAAAACAATTAAATTATTAAAACAATTCAATTACTAAAACAACTCAGTCATTAAAACAATTCAATTATCAAAACAATTCAATTATTAAAACAATTCAATTATTAAAAATAATTAATAAAACAACTATTTAATTATTGTAATTAATTATTAAATATGAATATTTAAATAATAAAATCTATTAATTATTAAAATTATTTAATTATTAAAATGTCATTATTAAGATTATTTAATTATTAAAATTTTATTATTAAAATTTAATTACTAAAATTTATTTATTAAAATTTAATTATTAAAATTTAATTACTAAAATTTAATTATTTAATTATTACAATTTATCATTTATTTATTAAAATTTAATTATTATTAAAATCTATTAATTAATTGATGGAGTTATTAAAATTTTATTATCTAATCAATTAAAAGAATTATTAAAATGTAATTATTTAATCAATTAATGGAATTATTTAGTAATTAAAATTTAATTATTTAATCAATTAATGGAATTATTTTATTCCATCAATTTAATTATTAAAATTGTTTAATTATTAGATTGAAAATTTGGGTCGGTATAAATCTAAAATCATCGGGCCGATCTTATGTCGCAGCACTCCTCTGGAAACGGCCAGTAGATGGGCTGACTTAAGTCTGTACCACAAAGCCATACGAACCAAATTCAAAATTTGGCAATTTTTATTTATTGCAGATTATCTATAAAATGTTTATTCAAATTCTCTCTCAATCAAGCCATAACTTCGTAACTCATTCAGGAAAAAAAAAAGAAAGCACTTAACGAAAGTCATAACAGAGCTTTCAGCGTTATATCTAATTTCATGGAAAATAATTAAGATTGTTCACTCTTCGATAAAGTTAGCCAATTTAGGTACATATGTAGATTAAAAAGTTACTTAATTATTTATATTTTAACGGGAAAGTATTTCATCCTTAAAATGAATTTTTCCATTTTAAGGATCCAGCTAAAAGCTGTAAACGCAGAATCAAAATAAGGTGATTAATTATCTATAAGTTTGATTTTAACTAATATTTGTTTTAGTTTTTATGTTAATGTTGGATGGGTTGTTGGTCTCGTGCGTAACTCAGCGACGATAACTGAGGAAAAACAATGTTGACCACAATAGCAAACATTGTTTAACAATAACTTTGGTCTATGGTCTTTCTTAGACTTTCTTTGGTTTGGAAAATGAATAAAGTATGTCTGTATAAGGAATTATTTTGTGTGTGCATTTGTATTTCTAAAGCAAAAACGTGCATGTAGGATGTGTAATATTTATTAGTATTCCCCATCGATTCCCATTGAATGAGAAACACTCATTCTCGAAACCAAAGATGAGGCGCCATCTATTGTTAACACTCTCAAATTATTAGTATTCTAGAAATAAAACGGAGACGAATAGGACTTTACAATTTAACATCATTTTCACGACAAATTGTTTTGTAGTCGTGAATATTAGCATTTTAATTTTACTTTCGCTAGATATTTTACCTTGTTACTCTTCATAATAAAAATATTAGAAATAAAATTCGTAAATTGAGTCAAAAGTATAAAAAAAAAATGTTTTGTAGGGTTAGCTATGTTGTTTTAGTTTAATTTAACTAAATATATTAATCATATTTATAGTGGAAACAAAAATTTTACAAAGTAAAATGTAGGTAGATTAAGATAAAAAACAAATAAAATTTATACTTGTTAATTTTTTTATTTCCTGGCTATAACTGATTTTCTGTAAGGGATGTCCTGGTATTCCATTCATTGCATTGAATAAATATGCTAAAATTATTTATTTGTAATGATACGTGTTAACAAATGTTGCATTTTATTTGATCTTTTAATTTGTTCTCAGAAAAAGCATTAAAGCAGGAGGAAATATGTAACCCTTTTTTTACTGATGGGACTTAATAAGTCCCGTCAATTTTCTTATGGTACTGTATTAATTTAAATGCTTTGAAATCCACTTCTATGATGCTCGTTCTTCAATTGCTGGATGGCAGGACAAGCTTATTTCTCTTTATATACAAACACATGGATAATTTTCAATCTTTTAGGCATTCATCTTGGTCTTACATCATCTTGTATACTTGTCTCTAGCAAACCAAAGAGAAATTAACTTGTGCTACCATCCAACAATTAAAAGAACGAACTTCATGGAAGTGGATTTCAAAGTCCCAATAGGTCTCAAAGAGTTTAAATTATACAATACTATGAGAAAACTGATGGTACTTATAAGTCGGGTAAGTAAATAAAGAGTTAAGGAGTCTTAAAGGGAGGGTCCTTAGAAATAAATACTGATATTTTTAGTTTAATTTTATGCTTTTAATTCATAAAAGTTTCCGGATATTTAGAAATTCTATACTATTTTTCGTATTTGTTATTCCAGTTACTAATCACATGTATTCCGAAATTCAGCTTAAAAATCTTGAATTTTGAAAAACAAATTTTAATACACTACGTTTTATTATTTTCTAAAGGACTTAGCATTCCACAAAATGATTTCTGAATTGCGTTAAAATGCATAAATTCCAAACCTCAGCATTCTAAATCTACCGAATTTCGCGAAATTTTTCTATAAACAAAAGGCAGAAGCGGGTGTGCCGACCAAACGGTATAGTGGTTAGCGTGCTAGCTTCTTGATCGCGAGGTTGCGGGTTCGAGTCCTGTGTAAGGCATGGGTGTTTGTAAATGTATGTTGGCTTGTCAAATGACGAATGTTTCGGCGCATTATAGCCCTCGTGTTGCTGACGGTGCCAAATAATCTGAAAACAATCAACCAGAATCAAGTGTTGAAAAATATTCTTCACAGGGAAGAGTATCAAAGCATCCTTCAAATATTACTTGATTACAGGCGCGTAGCCAGGGGCTGAGATATTGAGATATGTCTCCTTCAAAAATTATTCTATCAACCCAGAACTCAAAAAGAAATGTGCAAGGATATTTTATCTAGACTACTAGGTTTGGTGTGGAAATTCGATGCAAGGCCAATGACTGTGTTTAGTTTCTTTGAAGTGAATGCTTAACCCCAAATCGAACCAAAAATGCCGCAAAATGTCTCGAGTTACTGGTCCCTCCACGCGAAAAAGGGCTCGAATGCAAAGAGTTAACTTTTTACACCATCGTTAGAAGACCGAATTATAAAATACCTGGTATTTGCTCTAAGTTAATTGTATCCAAGTGAACAATATTTAACCAAATAACTTTTTTTCTTAATATTTTAGATTTAAAATAAATATTAAAAGATGCTACAACTCCCAGTGCAGAAAATAAAAATTGCTCTGCTTATGAAAAACATTTTAATTAAAAAAAATACGTACATCTTTATAAAAATGAAACATACTCATAGTAAAGTTCAGACTTTTTATTCAATTTTGATTTATGAGAAGAACCTTATAATAAATCACAACAAGCTGTGGTCGAAACAAACTCACTTGTGTGTTCTTTAAAAGAAAGCTAATGATAGGCTACCAAGAATGGTTCCTATTCCACATGCCGCCCAGCCAGCAGATCCTATTCCAGCAGCACCAGCGCTCTGAAGAAAAGCAAACAAACTTCCTGCTGAAACTGCCCCAATCGAGCTATGGATGGAAGCTGCAATCGAACCAGCAGCAACGCCAGCTCCAGTGAATCCAAGAAGTGGCAAAGCAAATGTTGCAAGTCCCACCATGGCTACACCTCCTACTAAGCCACCAATTGTCATACCTGAAAATAACAGCAAAATTAAAGTTGAAATTTCGTCAGAATCACTTCCTTTTGCAACATTCTGCTGTCACGTATGAGGCAGCCACACTCAATATTTACTCAAAAATTCACTTATAGTGTTTAATATTTTTTAAGTGCAACAAATAATTTTTAAGGGGGTATATTAGTAAATTCAAACAAACGTTTTTGTAAGATTAGAAGCAAACACAAATTTTTACCTAGATGCAGTACCCCCTAACTTCCTTCCCCGCCATCTACGCTGCAAATAATACCGCAGGCATCCATGCGTATGGGACAGTGAAACTCAAATTTAGTTTCTAATTCAATAAAGTTTGGCATACAAGCGAGCAGAAGACATGAGAAGGGAAAATAAGGTTTTAATCAAAATCACGCACACGAAAAATCAGTAATTTTTATTTTTTTCTAATTACACCATTTTGATAGTTCAACTTAAAGTATTAAAGTCACTTCTTGAAAGGGAGCATAAGGTGATTATCCGCAATCCATTGACCTGTTTTAATCAGCCATTACCCGAGCTAAATTTCTCAACTTCCATGATCATTTCTGGGGGGGTATGGAACCTCGTACTCATGAGTTTATACAAAAGACACTTCCTCTAATCAAGCTGAGAGGAATAAAAAAAAAGAATGGTATGAATATATTAAAACGTTTAAGTTATAGGCCTGGCTGAAATTCCCAAGTATCGGAATTATTTCCGGGGGGGGGGGGGTATAGACTCTCCTACCCATCAAATCATACAAAGGCACATCCTCTAATCAAGCTGAGAATAAAAAAAATAATGGTGAAAAATTATTAAATAGTTTTGGCTGTAACCCTGGCTAAAGTTTTGATCACAACCAGAAGAAGGAGAATCGGAACAAATTGAGGTGACTTCGGTGATTTTCAAAAGATTTTTTTTTTCCATGTTCCCTTGTTCAATGTTAACAATTATGTTGTTATTTTTTTACTATTTAACCGGGGTAAGATGATGGAAAAAAATTAGTGTTCTTGCTATAATAGAAGCTGAGCTGTGAGGGGTCGAAAACGGGCCTAAGCTCTGTCAACAAAATATACACTTGCATGTTTGCCGCTTTGACATCGGACTTGGGGGCAGAACACTGCCGCGTTCGTAGATAGTTCGTTGCAAAAACTAAATATTAAAATTACAAAATAAATGTCCAAGTATTAATCAGTAAGTTCAATATTAGAAAATGACATCCGAAATGATAATGGATATTTAACCTTAAAAGTTATAAAATAAGTAAAAAGTCGGTAATACTATTTATAAATCTTTGGGCATCTATTTTCTAAACACAACGCAATCTATAAAATTAAATATTGTGAAGTTTTAAGCAATTTTTTACTATCTAAACTATATCTCTCAAACTAAAATAATAGCTTAGCAATAGCTGACAGTTCCAGTGCAGTGGGAGTGAGTGGGATTCGAATACATTGGGCTTCTTAACAGAAAAAAGCTAAGGAAGGTCACTACTTATATTGACACAAAATTGTAAAACTAAAAAAAAAATTCTGCGCCAGACTGGCCCATTTTTTGCAAACACTGACCGGACCGGTTATTGTACCGGACAACTCTATGGCCAGTACGTCCCTGCCTTTCATGCTGCGATAGCCCAGGGCTTTTGAATCTTTAATGTAGAAAATTAATACCTTTAATATTGGAAACATTCTAATTTCTATGACTGTATAAACATATTTTGCTAACTGAGAGTAACTTACTTATCGGGTCCAGCATTTTCCAAGTGCTTTAAGTGACGCAGTCTGAAACAATTAAAAAACATTTTTAGAAATTATGGGGGGAAAAAATAAAAAATAAAGGAAACTGCTCTTGCGAAATGAATTTAATGAGACCGCTCTTGCGAAATTCTCAAAACTTGTTGAGGTTGACTGCTATAAAATCCTTCAGAACTACCTCTCCAAAAAAGAAAAATGTGAGTGTTTAATCCACAAAAAAAGGTATTTATTTTTATTGTCCCCTTAAGAAATAAAAAAAAAAAAAATAGCTAATACTTAGGTGAATAATAATTTATAGTTGAGAATTACTATTTCTCTTGGATACAAGTAATTCCTTTTATCATTCATTCCTTTTAACATTTAAAAAAATGAGGATCAAAATTTGAAAGGAAAATAATGATTTTTTTTTTTCTTTTTTTCTTTTGCGATATTTGCTTTAAAATAACAAAATAATCCGTAAAACTAATTTACTCCATAAATAAAGTTATGCAAGTGGAAAGTTGTAGAATGTAGTTGAGTCATTCTACGGAAAATCACGAACTTGTTTAACTGGTGTTCTTACAGAAAGTATACTAATAAAAATACTATTTTAGTAATAAACAACCTTAGTATGACAAATATAATTAATTGCAATTTAAAATTGCAATAAGATGCTTTAATTATTACTCAAATTTTACTCCCAAACTGAAAAATGTTACATCCGCGGACTGTAATTAACTATTAGTTTGCCGTTTTTCAGAGTAATCTATAATAATAAAACAAGCTGTGTGTCTGTCTGTCTGTCTGTCTGTGGCTCTGTGGATCTATAGAAACCTACTTAAAATTAGAGTAGAGCTCTGAAATTTTCAGCATAAGTAGTTTTAACCTTCTAATTTTATACATCACAAACAGAATTTTAAAATTTTAATTAGTTCTTTTTTAATTAATAAATATGTTACAAAACGATATCTAATAGGGCTACAGCTCTGAAATTTTCAACATAAGTAGTTTTGGCCTTTTAATTAGGCTTTTAAAAAACAGAATTTTAAATTTTTATTTTGTTCTTTTTTAATTAATTTTTTTAGTTAATTAATAAACATTTTACTAAACGACTACTAATTGGGCTACAGCTCTGAAATTTTCCACATAAGTAGTTTTAGCCTTCTAATTAGACTTTTGAAAAACAAAATTTTAAATTTTTATTTAGTTTCTTTTTAATTAATTTTTAGAATTAATTAATATTCTACAAAACGATTTCTAATAAGGCTACAGCTCTAAAATTTTCAACATAAGTAGTTTCGGGCTTCAAATTGGACTTTAGAAAAACAGAATTTTAAATTTTTGTTTAGTTCGTTATTAATTAATTTTTTTAATTAATTAATATATATATATTACAAAACGATTTCAAAAATGGCTACAGCTTTGAAATTTTCAACATATATAGTTGTGGCCTTCTAATTAGATTTTTAAAAAACAGAATTTTTTTTTCTTCTTTTTTTTAATTATTTAACAAATATTTTACAAAACGATTTGTAATTGGGCTGCATTTCTGAAATTTTCCACACAAGTAGTTTTGGCCTTCTAATTGGACTGACAAAAAGAATATTAAAATTTTAATTTGTTTTTCAATTAATTATTTCACAAAAAGCGCCTTCAAATAGGCCTAGATCTCTGAAAGTTTCAACATAGGTAGTTCTAGCCTCTAATTTTACTTTCCACAAATACGTTTGAAAATAACATTGAAGGGGTGTTGTACTATTGTATTAACGGGGATTTTTTTTTTTGACAAGGAAGAAGCTTCCAATATTAAGTCTTTACGTAGCAATTAGATTTAAGTGAGTGAAGCGAGCTTATGCTTACGCAGCAATGAACCTTTCAGAGAGCGAAACGAGCCTATGCTTGCATAGCAATGAACCTTTTAACGAGTGAAATAAGCCTGTGTTTATGTGTCCATGATTTTATCAGCGAACGAAGGGAGCTCTATTTTGCGTAACGATGAATCTTCCTGCGAGCGAAGCGCCAAAAACTGGGTTTTATACACGAATGACAGATTTCCGCAACGCGAGGTCTCACAGCTAGCTAAAATATTGCACATGTTAAAATTGAAGCACGGGTATTTAGCTAGTATTTTATAAATTTATAAAATAATCTTAACACAAACTCTTTAGACTGCATTTTTATGCAAACAAAATGTTTTAAAACATATTTCTAACAAAATTATAACAGAAGTTTAAGTTTTTTGTTAAAGTTTCATGCCTGCAACCAGGCAATAGGTCAGTCACATCCGTGGACACCCCAAAATGTATCATTAGATCCTTACAGTTGGCAGTAATATACCGTTTTGATAAAGATATCAAGATGTTACGTATAGATGTTTTATTAGGATGCAAAAAGCAAGCTAGAGATTAAGTTATTTATGAATAATTTTATCAAGTTATTGGACTTGACAGAGAAAAGGTTGAGATGAGGTGTTACATCCACAGAAGTCAATATAATTTAAACTATCAATTAAATTTATAAAATAATTGTTGGAATCTGTAATATGTGATGAAATAGCTTTGTTTTGCAAATATATTATGAAATAAAATCTAAAGGGTAATTCACCGTATGCAAAAAAAAATCGGTTGAAAGATAATGGTACATTACTTTTGTTGATATGCATATTCCTGAACATATAATCAACCTAATATATTGCAAAAGTATATTAAAACAATTAACAACATAAATTATAGGCCCTTTTTGTTTTACTTTTGCTTGTATATTTGATTAAAAATGCTTTGAAGTGAGAATTTAGGAAATTAAATTTTTAAATAAATATTCTTCGCAAATGTTTCAAAAGTTGGGGTTTTTTTCCTCCAATTTTTTTTTTTTTTTCTTTCTTTTAAAGTGACTGACACCTTGTTCATTTTCAGCATTTATCATTTGAGGATACAAAAATTAAAATAAATTATTTTTAATATTAAAACTGAAAAAAAAATAAGACAATTTGTTCTGCATCCGGTGACACTCCACATTGCTACTTAACCCTTCGTTAGTCACGCGGTTGACAAATGTCCCCCGTAATAAATACCTCAATAGATGGCAGCCCATGATCAAAGCCTACTGTTTTTTTCCAAGTTATTTTTTTTTAATATTTTTCTTTATTCTGTTCAATTACTTTATGTTTTTAATTAAAATAGCCACTTATTTTGATATTTGGACACGAATTTAATGGTATGCACGAAAATTTGAATTTAGGGAACATTTGTCCCCCACACGACTAACCGCGATACAAAAGGTCGCGCGTCTAACCAAAGTTAACTGCTAATAAACTTAGTAAAAATATGGTTTCTGAAAATCTCACAAAAATCATAACATGCAAAAAAAAAAAAAAAAAAAAAAGGTGCAGTAAAATTATTACATTTCCTCACTTTTCAAGTTGTATAATATTTTATCCACTTGGTAAAAGTAATGTTACTTATATTTTATAACTTTCTATTTTAACTTCATTAAATAATTCTCTGCAGCCTTCTATATCTCATATCACATAAGTGGACACTACTATTTTATAATATTTATAAAAAATATTAAAAAAATCATATTTTTTATTACTAACCACTATAATTGTATTATTACTCTTCTCTTGATTATATATTCATTTATAGTAAATATCAAGATTTTTGAAGGATGTTCTGCAACTCACCTCGATCTTCTCGCTCCAATCCCAAAAAATTTTATGAATAGAAAATTCTTAAAAGATATCGGTACTTGAAATATGCGCCTCTTATCACTCCGAAACTATTGAAACAGGAAATATGGATTTCGGCGTCTTTTTATATGTATGTACTTCAGAATAGGGGGTTCCCCTTTTAAAGTGGACATGCGCAGTAACTAAGCGATTTCAACAATTTTTTTCTTCTTCGGAAATGAAACAATGAAAATTCCGACTACAATTCCACATTCAAGGATTATATTTCGTCTCGTGGCATCAAATTAGGATGAAACAAGCCAAACAACATCATAAAAATATATATATATATTATTCAGTTATATTATTCGGCGCTGGTGATATGTTTCTAAACCACCATAAGTTCTCGAATTTCTCACTATAGGATGGTTATAATTAAAGTTTAACTTTAGAAAAGCTGTAAAAAAAACCCCACTCTTCAGAATGATTTGAATATACGCGAAGAATATTCAAATACACGCGAAGAATATTTGTAAGACATAAGAAAAAAATATAGTTCAAAATAGCTTGTTTTTTCTTCTTATGTCATTCTATTTCCACCTTCCAGTAAATTCAAGTCAAATTTCAGGTCATTCTGACAAGAGTTTTTTTTTTTTTTACATCTTTTTGAAAATTGAACTTATATTATAATCACTCTGTATTTTATTCACTTAAACTCTAATTCACCCATTTCTATCCCTTACTTTCTCCATTAACCGTCTTTAATGAATTATAATGAATATAGAGTTGAAAAAGTAAAACGAAAAGTAAACTTTTTCTCTTTATTTTCCCACTTCAAATAGTATATGGTAAAAAAAAATCGGGAGAATCACGAGTTACAAATGGAGAGTTAAACGAGATAATAATGAAAATGGTACGAGGATTGTGGTGGCAAAAAGTGGAGAAGCAAACTTCAAAATATTGTCCTCAAACCAAATTCTGAAAGAAAATCCTCGCAAAGCCTCGAGGTATTTATAAAAATTAAAATAATTGATGATTCATAGTATAAAATGTTTCAAGAATTGACCTTCACGTCCATGTTTACTATATTGCACCATCGAGTTATAAAGGGGGTGGAGAGAGTAATGGAAACCTATATATGAACACCACACCATGTCAGGTGGTTTGTGGACGCCTAATTGGCGCCTGTTCTGCTCCGCACCTCCTCTATAATAGCGGTTGCTTAGTTAGAAAGTTGCTGGCTATCTTGAACAGATAAAAATAGTAGGTTATTGCTGTCCCAGCTATTACAAGGAGCTATGTAAGAGAGGAGCACCCTGTAAGATTTCACAGGCAAAATTTTAATCCAATTTTTTATAAATATTTACTTTGTTTAGATCCTTTTTTGAGGATCGGTGCAGTAAAAAGTTGTATATCTTTTTAGTTACAAGTAAAGTTATGGCCCAGGAAACTTATTTTTCCTCAAAATATTATTCCATACATTACATAAGTAAGATAGTTATATGCTTTTTATTTCATTCACGCGGTGAAATTTGAGAGTTATTTGCATGAAAAAAATTCATTGTACTTGGCGATGGTATTACATGACCTTGGCGCGTTATGATCCGGGATTTCCCCTTTAGTCTCATCAAAACGGTTTGACTGTGTTATTAGGTAGTAGATTTAATTGGCTTATGAACTTGTAAGTCTGCTTTTGTTTTCAAAAAGTGTAAAGATAGTCACATCAGTTAAGAATGGAATACATTTGAAAAATGACACATACTAACTTAATTGAGAACCACAAAATAATATTAAGTGTACACAAATGTCCAAAAAAAAATCGTAGATGCAAATTATACCTTCAGATATTGGTTAAGTGTACCGGAAATTTTTCTAACTATTGGTTAAATTTTTTAATATATATATATATATATATATATATATATATATATATATATATATATATATATATATTAAAACAAAAAGTTATCCAGTATTTTGTAAAAGAAATACTCCAGTAAATCCCATTTTGCTTTAATTTACTAAGTTAGATGCTTATTTGTGTTCACTAATTGTTTGCTTGAAAAGTTAAGAATATTTGCGTTTTAATTATAAGTGTTACATTTTATATTTGCAAGATTTCTTTTTGTTTTTTCTAGATGAATTTTTAATTTTCCCCAATTTCATTGAATAGTTGTTTTTTAGCGTTATAGTAAATTTAATTTGATTAAAACAAAATAGTGAAGGACCTTTTAAGGGGCTGTAAAAACCTGGATTATAGTTTTCCTAACTTTTCAATTTAAATCATTAACATTTAAATTTTTAACAAAACAATAAATAATAGGCGTAGGTCTCTGAAATTTAGCTCCAAAATTTTCAACATAACTAGCTTTGACCTTCCAATTTGACTTTTGAGAAACAAAATTTTAACATTTTAATTAGTTTTTTTTAAATAAATTTTCTACAAACCAACTTGTAATAGGAGTAGGCATCTGAAATTTTAAACATAAGTAGTTCTGGCCTAATTTTGCTTTTCACAAACACAATATTAAAATACTCTCAAAAAGGGGGGGGGGGACATTATTGTATTAAACTGGGGTGGAAATCTTCCGCATTTACGTGGATTTCCGCTTTTTTTCTGAAAAGTTCCACTTCTTCTACAATTTTCCTAACAGAACTTGCCTTAAACTCCTCTACAGAAAACATTTTTGACTGCACTACTGTTCTGTGCACTCATTAGTACACAAATATATTCTTATTTAGCTATTCAAAATAAAGCTGCATATATTTTCCTCTTTTTATTTTGACTGTTTTCACCCCTGATTTAAGGGGTAAATTTATATGTTTCTCATCAGGAGAGGGAGTTGTATTTCCCCTTTCTAATTAGCCTTTTTATACAATTACACTTATATATACTTATATTCATATTTCTCATTTATTAATGATAAAAGTTTGATAAAGAACAAATTAACTTATTGTAAATTAGAATACCTCATTATAAATCTCGATGCACTGAATGAAGAATTTTTTAGTTAATATTTAATAAATGGCAGTAGTGGTCCAGATTTTGTAACAATCATAATAAGAACAGTCCTTGGTAACTCTAGCTGGTGTTTATGAAAAGCAAAATTAGAAAGCCAATACTACGTATATGTTTAAAAATTCAGAATCATACATTTATTGTAAATTACATTGCAAAGAAAGTTTGAGACTATAAATAAAAAATCACTTAAAAATCTCATTATAATTTTAACTTTATATATGTCAAAAGTCCAATTAGAAAGCTACAACTACTTGTGTTGAAAATTAAGTGGGAAAAAAAACCTAATTTAAATTATAACATCCCGTTTGTCAGAAAGTCAACTAGAAGGCCAGAACCACTTATGTTGAAAATTTCAGAGCTATATCACTAGTACAAGAGCTATATCACTAGTACAAGTCGATTTGTAACTTTTTGAATTAGTTAAAAAATTAATTAAAATACCTAATTAAAAGATATACATTCTGTTTGTCAAAAGTCTAATTAGAAGGCCAAAACTACTTATGTTGAAAATTTCAGTGCTTCAAGTTTATTTTAAGTAGCGTTCTGTCGAGGTAGACTTTTAGTATTATTATTAAAGGTTAAACGCATCGCTGTTTTTACATAAATTTAAATCCCAATTTTCTAAAATTTCAGGAATGAATAATATGCTTTCAAATAATTCTATCTTTAATTTTAATTTGTGGTAACTAAATCGAAACAAAGATGAAATCAATTGAAAAGAATGAATGTCCTTTTTTTTTAGTTATTTTCGTGCACTTGTCGCCAAGACAGCAGATTTAGAGCCAAGAATGGGAACCTTTTCACACATATCACATGGGTCATCTAAGTTTCAGCTTTCGCCGGATTTTAACATTAGCTAACTCTATCCACTACTTTTTATATCGATGTATTGCACTCGGAAATCACTCAACGGAGAGAATTATATTTCGCTGATGGTGCTGTACGAATGATAAGTTTCAAAAGAGTGTTCTTTTTGATTTCCACACTTCAGGTTGGTTGGTTGGTTGGTTGTATTCAGATTATCTGGCGCTGTCAGCATCACGAGGGCTATAATGCGCCGAAACATTTCGTCATTTAACAAACCAACATACATTTACAAACACCCATGCCAAACACGGGACTCGAACCCGCAACCTCGCGGTCTAGAAGCCAGCATGCTAACCACTATACCGTTTGGTCGGCTTCCACACTTCAGGATTGGCATAGATAGATATTTCAGCTTTGTATACATCAGCGTTCGCCACTAACTTTTAGAGGCGGGCCGTATGATTTATGTCGGAGCTTTTCGCGGGCCGGATGCACCAAAATATGTATCTTTAATTATGATCGATTTAACATTGTATAGCATTTCTGAAAACTGGAAAAAAATACTAATTTTTTTTTTATCTTAATAAAATTACAATTGATATATCCCCCCCCCCCTCCCCAAATGACAAAAAAAAAATCGTTAATAGTAAATCAAAGTCTAAAAAAAAAGTGAATCTTTTGTTTAAACGTGGCAAAGTGACTTGACCTAAGTTTTAGTAAAAGAATTTAAACTGTACTTTCAGATTACTGCGTTTTAGTTGATATCAATTGTGTCTTGTAAGACGATGCGGTTGAAATTTTTCAGTTTATTTTATGATAGTCTATGTCTTTCGGAGAAGGAGTTGCTGTCGATTTTAATAAATTATCCAAACGAGATTCAGTTTTTCCTGTAGTTATTCTTAATGAAAACCACCTTACTGAAAGCTTCTTCATATAGTTTCTTTGGGCACGTATTGGAGAACTCTGTTCGACATAGTTAACACATATTATTTAGAAAAATTACAATTATATATAAAAAAAAAGTCCATACCACGAAATATTTTTTTTTTTTTTTTTTTTTTTGGTATCCTCTGTGGTGCCGGCGGGCCCCAGAAAAATCTATCGCGGGCCGCGTAGTGGCTAACGCTGGTATACATGAATGGAACAAGTAAATTCCTGATTATTTTTCTTTGCGAAAATTTTCTCAGCACTTTATGGAAAGTCAGATATATTAATACGTTAAAATTATTCATTTTTACATGATCTAAAAGATCATGTAACTTTCGTCATCCACCTCACTTGCCCAAAACCAAACATCATTGTGGTTGGTTTGGTTGTTTTCAGATTATCTGGCGCCGTCAGCAACACGAGGGCTATAATGCGCCGAAACATTCGTCATTAGACAAGCCAACATACATTTACAAACACACATGCCAACACGGGACTCGAACCCGCAACCTCGCGGACTAGAAGCTAGCACGCTAATCACTATACCGTTTGGTCGGCCAAGCATCATTGTGAAACTAGGCAACGATCTCAATAATTTTTAGTTAACTATTTTTCACCCAAAGCATTTTTCATAAAATAACATTATAATTAAAGAAAATCCATACTAAACCTGCTAACTGCTTTTGCACAAATCCTATACAAATTTTAAAATATGTTCTTGAAATGCCCGCCATGCATTAAAATAGAGTAATCTTTTCATATTTCAAATGAATGCATCTCCCAAAAATTTAGGCCGACCAAACGGTATATTGGGTAGCGTGCTAGCTTCTAGACCGCGAGGTTGCGGGTTCGAGTCCCATGTTAGGCATGGGTGTTTGTAAATGTATGTTGGCTTGTCTAATGACGAATGTTACAGCGCATTATAGCCCTCGTGTTGCTAACGGCGCCAGATAATCTGAAAACAACCAACCAACCCAAAAATTTAGACAGTTTGCTGAGAGTGTTATTACATGAGAATTCGGATAATCAGTAAATCGTTAACTGACCTACTCAAATTAAATTGGATTGTGATAGTAACTTCACTTAAAGACTGCTTCTATATAGTTTTACTACGGGACACCAGGCCCAAATTTCAAGCATATATAATATGCAAGTTTTCATAAGCTAAATATCTAAAATCCCTTTTCTAGAGAAACATAAAATGCAGAATTTTTCATATTAATTGAAGGACCCGGCGTTGCCCGGGTTCAAACAGCTGTAGCCCAGAATTGCTCTGTACAACCCGATTCAAATTGGTTCAGTCGATTGCAAATTATGAGCATGTCCTTCTTAACCCCTTATCTCCTATTTCACCAACTTATAAATAAAATACCAGACTAAAATTGTATTCCAGATTATCACAATTAGTCAAGGAACCTATAGAATAAAAAAATTGCTTAATTTGGTCCAGTTGATGTGGGAGTGTGAAATTATAGACAATAGCCATCCAATCACTTACGTGTCTGACGATCCCAGTGAATTGCAGACTCTCAAATCTTTAGACTTCATACAAAACATTTGGGAAAGGATACTTTAGACATTGTTGACATTAAGCATCTACGTAAACGTATTCGTTACGTCCAAGACCTGTTTCAGCAGCTACGGTGACGATTTCAAGAAAAATATTTTATTGAACTTTTTCGAAACCCCCAATTACCTTCCAAATGACAGTTTCAGAAACTTACACATTGACGGGTTTCCGCAACACGCGGCCACGCATCTAAGGCCTCTTTCACACGGTGCGAACGCGGATGCGAGTGTGGGCCCGAAAACGCATGCCTTTTAACACGAGCCCATATCTGCTGACGTTTCGCCCGCATCTTTGAAGAGCTTGATTACTATTTTCACCCAGTGAATGCATTATCTGGATAAGCGTTGATAAAAAGTATTTAGTTATTTTTGAAGTTATACTTTATAATATAAGTGTAAAATTTAAGTATTAATAAAGGAAGGTTACGGTTATAATATATCCTCTATTCTAGAAGGAAACAGAGAAATAGGCGTTTGTTGGGTCATCCTATTAATCAGGGCCGGCCTAAAGCGACTGCGATCGCAGACATGTGATTTTGAAAGAGGAACCGAAATGAAAAAAATATTTTTAAAAATTATATGATAAAAATGTAAACTAATAAAAACATTGCTAAGTGATGTAATAGAAGTTACTTTAATCTATTTTCTGAAATATATATTTTTTTTTCATGAATATTAAGTCAAAACTTTTGATGTAATTAAAAAAAAATTGTCTTATTTTCTGACAAAATTAGAAACAGAATAAAAAAAAAAATTAGGAGCTTGCTTTTTGCAGAAGTATGGTACAGCATGCCAATTGAAGTTTGAGAGTCCGTAAAAAGAATTAGTAATAGAAGAAATCATTTTGAAAAATAAATATAATGAAAAGGTACTAAATACTTTACTATTTATTACTACATCTTAGTTTTTGTTTTCAATTCCTTTAAAATGCCAAATTCAGGTTGGTTGTTTGAAATTTACTGGCGCAAGGGCCAGAGCCTGATTTACCATTAAGCCCGGGCCTAGGGGCCCCCGAATTCGGGGGCCCCCAAATCTTGAAAGTTTTCTGAAAATTTTAAATATAATGGTCTTTTTATAGGAAGTACTGAAAAAAAATAATAAAATTTTTTTAGTTACACATCCGCAAATTCCATATTTTTTATAGTCACAGAGAGTTAAGTTAGATAGATTAACCTAATAAAACCTAATTAAGCAAATCTTTCCGGTTCAGCCAATCATATACAACTTCTTCATATGTACACGGAGACTATGGCTTTACGACGCTGTTCTCCTTCTCTCGCCTCTTGTAAAGAGATGTTCACCAACCAACCAAACATATACAACTTCTTATATTATGAAATGAAAGAGTCTTTTTGATTGGTTGGTTTGCAGACTCTTCCGTGAACTTTTTTGGCCCTCCTTTTTGGTGAGATCGTGGAAACAGTCGAAAGGTTACTTTGTATTATTTACAATTATTGTTATAAAATTAAGTAATCTTTATTATTATATAATTTGTGGACCCTGTGATAAAATGTAAGTTTAAAATACAGGAAAGTGTGCTTTAAAATCAGTGTTCATGGGGGTTTTGATTAATTCAAAAGTTTTGAGGAAATCAAGATCATACTAATTATAACAAAAAAATTATGTGAACTATGCGTTTTAATTGTAAAAAGTTAGTCTTTAACGAATGTAGCTTGATATGGTAATATTGTGACATAAGGAAATAAATATTTGCTATTGGGGGCCCCTCTCTGAAGGTTGGGCCTACAGCAAAAAAATTTCTAAATCAGGCCCTGGCAAGGGCAACGCTAGGGCCAAGATGCGCCGAACAAAATGTTAGTCTGCCCAAATTCAGGTATTAAGTTCCTGCTAATTTTAGTACTAGAGCACCCATATACCCATTCTCATTCTTGCACACACAGCATTTTGCTCTTAGGCCGGCATTGTAGTTGAACAAACAGCTAAGATAATACCACATACCAGTAGCCAGTACTGATTAGCACTATTAATATATAGTCGGCAGCTTTTACTAACCGATGTGGGATTCTCTTCCTGTTTCCAAAATACCGAAAAGTGGTTTGAAACTTAAAGTGGAGTTATGACCTTTTTACTCAAAGCCGATGTTATGTTTTAGAAAAGTTTCAATAGTAATATACATCGGAAAAATTTCCTAAACTTTTTAATTAGATTCACATTTTTTCACACTTAACAAGTGTTAGAAAACTAACATAGCTGCATAAAAAGTATTCATTTGAGGATTGATTGATAAAAAATTAAATAAAGGATATAATCCCGCGCCAATATATATTCAATTCGTAATTTATTTAAAATTTTAAATTTAACGACAAACGATACACAATGATTTGATATAAGAAACAGACTAGAATTGAAAATTTAACTACATTTTTTTTATATATAATTTTGTTTTGGAAATTATTTAAAATTATCAACTTTTTATAAAACCATCAAGGTTCAAAATTAAGTTAAAATTCAATTACTGCATTGATGAGTTGTCCTGCATTATACACTTTAAATTACAAATAAAAATATAATTAGTTCATTCAAAGTAAATTTATCGAAGTAAATAGCGGAGATATACTGACTTCTGCGGGCCCGCAAGAAAGGTTAACGAGGTTTGAAAGTGGCGGACCGCACTCCGCACCGTGTGAAATGCTCCATTCCAAATATATTGGTGAAACTTTTTGCGGGCCCGCACTGGCATCCGCACTGTGTGAAAGAGGCCTAATACTTTCACAAAGGCGTTTTTAGTGGTACTCCAAATGTCTAAAACCACACAAATAAGTTAGTAGAAACCCAAACGAGTAAAAAAAATAAAAAAATTTCGAACCTTTAAGTTAAAATCGGAACATTTGAAGAAACACATCGATATCTAGCTATCCATAATATTTAACCTGAATATCATAGATCATAATTAGACGACTGAAATGAAATTTCTCTAAAAAAATTTACATTTGTTGTCAAAATTTGTGAGCAATATTTTTTTTCGGTGGGAGGGGGGGGGGGGTCTTTATATTTAATATTTTAGGAAGTCTTAAGAGATTGCGAAGCAAACCACATTGATTGCGTTAGCAATCTGCAAGTGTAACGAGCCTATAAGTTGCGTTTAAAAAAGATACTTCTAGTTGCATATAAATATAAGTGGTAATTATTAATATTCCAGGGATTACTCTGACTTTTTTTCGACTGCAACTGGAGGATCGACCTTTTCTTCTTCTTCTTGGAATCAACGACAAATGCCGTCCCTAAATAATGACCTCTCTGAGAAAACAAATTATTTAATTAAGTGATTTCTAAATTATGTAGTAATATTTATTATTCGATATAGTTAGTCAACGATAGCTTTATACCTTATAACCTCAAGTGCAAAGCCTCAACCTAACAACCAATAATTATAATTTCTTTCATATTGTCCGTATGATTACACAGCAGCACAAACTACTCATGTTAGGTTAAAAAAATAACTTCAAATTTCAATTAAAAATGTGCGCATATTTTTTTGTTTCCCTGCTAAATTCTACACATTTCAGCCGACAACGGACACATTTAAATATTTCTACTTATTCGGTTGGTTGGTTGGTTGTTTCAGCTGATTTGGCGCCGTCAGCAACACGAGGGCTATAATGCGCCGAAACATTCGTCATTTGACAAGCCAACATAAATTTACAAACACCCATGCCCTACACGGGACTCGAACCCGCAACCTCGCGGTCTAGAAGCTAGCGCGCTAACCACTATACCGTTTGGTCGGCTCTACTTATTCCGAAAACCTTCTAAGATATTTACACTCATGTCCATAAATTAAGGATAATTCAGAATCACACAGAAATTGAACTCTAAAATAAAAATTTCACCTGTAGAATTATCACACACATCTTGAAGAAGAATATGCAAATTACAGGAAACCACAAGATGGCGCGGATAGTACGTTACAATGCTGACGAGAGTGTAAGAGAAGGGTATATAAGGAATGGTGGCAAAGAAGTAAAATTGTTCACAAGCGCTTTAAAAGCCTTTCAGTGCAATAACCGCATAGTTATGGCACAAAGGAAGCATTTGGATGATTTTTTTCGTGGTAGAATTATCGGACGACTGGAATGTGGACGTACCTAGCTGGAAGTATCCGAGGAACTTGGAATCGCCCAGAGTGTCATCTCCAGGCTTTGGCAACGATTCCAAGATGATGGTAATGTGAGTAGATGTTACAGCACAGGTCGCCCCCGAATTACAACGTCGAATGAGGAAAGGTATTTGGCAGCTACTGCCAAAAGAAACAGACGGAGCACAGCATCAGACCTGTCTCGTCAGCTCCCGGTACGACAGTTTCAAGGCAGACCGTGTACAGACGCTTAGGGCACATTGGTCTATATGCTCGTAGGTCTGTCAGATGTGTCCCACTTACCGCAACTCACTGTCGCCTGCGATTAGCCTGGAGTAGAGAGCATGCATTGTGGACACCGCAACAGTGGTCTTGTGTGATGTTTTCCGACGAGTCCAGGTTTAGTTTGCAGTCTGATTCTCGCCGGACTTTCATATGGAGAGCGCCAGGTACCCGTTACCACCAAGAGAACACCATTGAACGACACCGTTACGGTGGTGCAGGATGGCTCGTTTGGGGAGGAATTATTCTTGGTTCCAGAACTGACCTGCATGTTCAGAGTGTAACGATGACAGGCCACATCTATCGGGATGTCATTCTGGAACAACATGTACGCTTGTTTCGGGGCGCCATGGGTGCTGAATTTCTGTTTATGGATGACAACGCCCGTCCTCACCGTGCAAACATTGTAGATGAATGCCTTCAATCGGAGGATATCACCCGTATGGATTGGCAAGCATACTCGCCGGACTTGAATCCAATAGAGCATGTGTGGGATATGCTTGGCCGACGAATTGCAGCCCGTCAACCCCCTCCCACCTGTCTACCGGAACTTCGGAGGGCATTGCTTGATGAGTGGTGTAATATTTACCAAGATCAGATTGATAATTTGATACTCAGCATGCCTAGGCGTTGTAAGGCCTGTATTGCATCGTCCGGGAGACATACTCCGTATTAACCATCATACTAACCATGTTATATTATTTTTTGTAAATAGGTTCTTTTTTGAAATTTGCTCCAGGGAGTAAAAATCGCAATTTTTATTAAATTATGTCAAACATATAGCATATTTTTTGCTCTTTACCTTTTGTTTAATAAATAGACTTTACAAATAAGTCAAATTTGTTTTGCTTTCGTCTCTTTTTTTGCCTGAACTTCATTATCCTTAATTTATGGACATGAGTGTATATTTTCAAGAAATTAGGGGTTGCCGTTCTGATTTTTTTTTTTTTTTACAGTTTAGTTGCAGACATAAGCATAGACTTTATCCCTTTTATATTTATGCTTAAAGATGAAAGATACACAAGATGGACATTTGAATGAAGTTGGTTGAAAGGCTAATAATGTATCAGTAGTTTTTATTTAGAAAGCGTTATCTTTCAGAAAAGGAAGAATTCCCTTTTTGAAGTGTCCGAGGAGAATTAATACTCAAGAAAACGAAGCGTGGATCAACACAGTGGCGGAACTAGAAGGGACATCCCCTTCATTTTTTGCACTTATAGTGCTTTTGACGTCAATATCGCCAACATTTAGCTGTCACTCATTCGCGCCGGCAGGATAACTTGAAGGGGGTTGTAAGGGGATTTAAGTTTTTGTACAAACTTAGATCTTCAAAAAAAAAAAAAAAATAGGATTTGAATACCATAAAATGTTATAGTCATGCATTAATTTTCTGATCAAATCAATAATTTAAAAGCTATTTAACACGAATCTTTTATTTCCTGTGAATTCTAATGTTTTTCTCCACATTTTTG
Source organism: Linyphia triangularis (assembly GCA_963978545.1). Classification (NCBI taxonomy): domain Eukaryota; kingdom Metazoa; phylum Arthropoda; class Arachnida; order Araneae; family Linyphiidae; genus Linyphia; species Linyphia triangularis. Next base: position 90,196,301 of record OZ021721.1, read on the forward strand.
TAATTTTCAAAAGCCAGGAGGTGTAAGTACATCCTCTTACACCTTCCTGGCGGTGACTATGCTGCCACTCCACCTTAACCATTTGCATATTTTTTTTTACTTCTAATCATCTTTTATCAGCTAAAAATTGTGAGATTTGAAGTAAATAGATGGCAGTTAGAAATTACTTTCAATGCAAAGTATAATCATGATTTTTTCCTTTTTGATGTGTTAAGATATTTTTATCTACGATTTAAGTAAATATATCAGAACTTTAAAAAAAAAAATCAAAGTCCTGTAAAAAACCTTATTTTGGGATGAGGGAATATCAGTTTTATATAGTTTTCTATTCCAGCAACAGCCTTGTACTTTTCCTTGGGTAATGATACTCACCAAATTTGTATGTATTAGGCGTATGTATTGTTTGGCTCAAGCCTTACATGCCAAAGGTGCAGAGTTGGAATCCAGGGTTAGGCATGGATGTTTCTTGGGGTTCAGAAACCCTGTTGAGCTGTTGGTTCTGGCTTGATTAGTCGTTATTGTACACAAAAATAGGTTGTTGAACGTACGAACTTAATCTTCCTTGGAAATACTGCAGTTGGCTCCGGGGTATAATTATAATGTTGTAGAGTAAAACCTAATTTGAAACACTTTCGCACTAAATTTGAACTGGAATTTTTGTCCGAGAGTGACTGAATTAAAATCCCCGAAAAAAATGGTATTGAAATGACGTTCTTCGACATCCTTCCTTCAGGAAATTAGGAAAAAATGCAGTGTGAAACATTTTCATAAGGAAATTAGGTTTAAAATACAGCTGATGAAGTTTACTTATGCTTGTTAAATAAATATATATTGAGAAAACATTACAACTTTCTAGAATTTAGCTCTTTCAAACATTCTAGTATATGGTGCAGTAAATATGCTGAGAAAAAGGTTTCACACTGCTAAAATTGGTATCAATTAATACATTGCAGTTGCTACAAATACTTGCTTCTGTATTCATATATTATCCCGTTAATCATGAAATCCTGTCAAACTTATACCTACCAATTAGACAAGCCAATATCCTGAATAGCTAAAAAATGGCAATAAATATCTTAACCTTTTAAATACATATTTAAGTGAACTTGTGCAATTCCACAGTGTTTATTGATGCACCACCTAGCCGGACCTCTTATCTACTCCTCATCTACAATTTTTGTTTGATGGAAATTTATGATAGAAAAATATCTCTAGGGTATAATATATAGCACCCTTTCAATTCTCACTCAAACCAGATTGTGATAGTAAATATTCATGTAATCTGTTTAAGCTATAAAAAATTCAGTGAAATTGCAAAACGTGTGCAGCAACATTTAATGAACATTTTTATACTATAAGTGTAGGAAAGTCCCCAACAAATTACCTTTTCCCAAAGGTGTTCATATTCCTGAATTTCTAAAGTATTTTCTATTGATATAAACTGGGTCTCAGATTCAATAATAAAAATCAATACACATGTGATACTTCCCTTTTCCAGGACTCAAATATTGAAGTTGTATCCTATTAACTTGCTAGAAACAGATCCACCAGCAGTTTCTTAGCCAAACCTTTAAAATTCCATGCTGAAAACTAATTATGTTTGTCATAAAACCATTTAGAGAATAAGAGGTTATAATTTGAAAATTATACCTTTAATTGGATTTTAAATAAAATCAAGGAAAATTGCCAACAATCACCAGGTCCATATAGCGCCGGTTTGTACCAAATCCAAACAAAATGTGCAAATAACATGAGGATGAGATCACTGTCAGTGTTTCAATGATTCGGCTGCAGGACTTATATTCTTGTCTCTGCCTAATGTTGCAACAAACGACACTCGATCTCCCAGTAAGAACTATAATTATTTATAACACTTATAAATTGAAATCAATCAATTTAAAATAAATAAGTAGTTTTGAACATCTAAAAAATGTGGGTCAATAAGTTATGGTAAGTGTCAACACATTGTTGATACCAATTATCAAAAATCAATGCCGTTGTTGAGAGATGCTTGATATAGCAATGAAGGAAAATATTGGTATTAAACTAATTTTTTTTTTTTTTAATTTCGGTACATTTACAGTTCAATGCCTTTCAAAAAACACCTTGACCATAAAAACTTAAGTAGTTTAGAAGGGTATGACTGTGAGAAAAATATGCCTAGCCCATTAAACATAACAGGGTTTCTGCCAAAATAAAATGTCACAAATCCATGACTTTCCAAGACTGAAGCAAATAATTTTCCACGACTCAAGAAATCCAATCACAATAATAACGAATGAATTTTACTAACGCGAACATTTTAAATAGATCAATGAGCATTAAAATGATTTTTATAAAGTTTTATTTTAAATTAAGTAAAAAAATCCTTGTTTGAGTAACTTCAAATCAGAAGAAAAGGGAAAAATAATTTTCCATTCTTTGATATTTCAGTGTTAAAAAAGCTAATCAATCTTAATAATAAAGAAATATTTGAAGAAAGAATTAGTCAACAATAAAAAATTATATCAAAAAATCAAATGTTTTGATATCAACAGTCAAAACCATAAGAAAGAATTCAGAAAAATAATTAAAAAAATGTAAACACAAACTTATCAAAACTGTTGATTTCAGTTCTCATATTATGAAATTTTTCATGACTCGTGTGATTTCACAAATTTGGAGTTCAGAAATGGTTGTGGTTTTTAACTACAACCGTTATTTCCGTCAAAACGTAAATAAAAACATAAATTAATTTTCGATGAGCTGAATAGCGATCATGGCGTCACAGTGCGTGATTTTACTTAAAATGTTTAGAAATCCATGAAATTCATTATTTTCATGACTTATGGCCATTTTTTTGCTCAAATGTTTTTTATACATGAAACCTTTGTTAGAGCGGTTCATAAGAAATATTATAAACTAAAAATGGAACATTTTGATAAACACTGCTTCAAAGAGCAATAAAAACTTTAGCTCTAAAATCTATTTAGACAAAGAAAATCTATTTAGAATTTAAAATTAAGAAAACACTGCATTTTTAAATTCTTCTCTAAAATGATCTGTCTGGTTTAATTTTTAAAGAACGATAAAAAAATAACATGCCAAGAAAATGTCTGCATGTTAATTTACCAGTTCATGAAAGTATATTTTTAGGGACTCCAGTCTTGTGCAAAAATATTATGCCAATATCATTTGTAGTTTACGCTTATTTTACTGTAGGTCTAACTAATTGATTTATTTAATAAATAGATCTACTTTAAAGGGACATTAAAAGGTCAGAATCTTATTTAGAAATCAATCATTCAGTTTAATTTTTAGGACAATACATTATTACAATAAGATTCTCAATTCATTTTTAAAAATAACAAGTTTCTTAACACTTTGATGTCAAAAGAGAAAGGATTATATCCAATCTATTAAATGAGGAACTTGCACAAGTGAGGAAAATGAATATTTTTTATAGTTTCTAGTGTTATCCAACGAATATATTTGAACAGTGCAATTATTTTTTATCTTTATTCTTTCAATTAATCAAAAATCGAGTTTGAAATTAGCTGAAATCAAAGCAAAAGTCACGTGACCAAAAATTCATAAAAAACTGATGCGGTTACGCACAGATAAAAGTCGAAAATCAGAGGAAAAACCTCACTCATTCCTCGTCTAAAACAGGTTCATTATCTGCGCATTGACGTCTAACGCAAAAGTGGCTTTCCCCCGCCAATTCACCAAAGTGAAAAACTAAATATTTTTTTAAACTATCTATCGGAGCTCAAATTTTTGAAAGAATTGTATTGCTTTTCATGATTTTTTCTCTACTTTTATTTAAAAATAAAACCAAAAAACGTGAAAGCTCCTCAGTCTTAAAATGTAACCTATGCATCATTAATCAACATTAGTGCTTACTAGACAACAACAAACTTTAAGATATACAGTGGGTAAAAAATGTTGGAGTGAGAATAATTGAAACATAGATGCCTCGCCAAATGTGGTAACCCTTCCTTGCAAGAACTGTTTTAACTATGAACTATATTCATTCTTCTGTTATTTTCCTGTCCACTAAGATGTAACAAAATCATTCTTAAGAGCCATTTGAGCTCCAGCTATTTTGATATTAAACCTAAATTAATATGTAAATTAAATAATATCATCTTTATAAGCTCGTCCTCAACATTATTTAGAAGTTAAAATCAATTACTTATTTTTTCACAATACTGGAGTAATCCACACTGGAGAAAAGAATTTCATAACTGCAATAACCCAGGTAAGATGCATGTAATTTATTCAACAACAAGCAAAGTTGCCTAATATAAACAACAGATAATGAGACTGAACAGAACTGTATAAATCAATTGCATGCATATAAAGTAAACATTTGAAAGTACTGTGCATATAGTATTGTTGAAAAATAAAACTGAAATCTGATGTAACCAAAACAACTTTTAACATGTCTCATAGAAACGCTTCTCAGATAGTAAAGTTAAATAATAATAACTACTCAACTTTGAAGTTTAAAATGGAGATGTTGTTAATTAAAGAGGATCTTTATGAAGTAATTGAAACCAATCCTCCTGATCCATTAATGGATAAATGGAAAAAGGTCGACAGACAATGTCGTGCCTTAATAAATTTATATATTGAAGACAACTAGATTATTCATGTTAAAAATGAAATTACTGCTATAGCGAAACTGAAACAAATACACAAGCGTTCAAATCTATCTAGTAAGCTATTTTTGCTTAGAATGCTATACAGTCTAAAACTGGAAGATAATGGTGATATGCAAAAACATATTAATAACCTTCTTGAACTGGTCGACAAATTAAAAGCAATTGGCAAAAACATAAAGGAAAATCATATCGCTGCACTTCTCTTGTGTTCCCTACCGCATTCCTATGACACATTAATAACCGCCTTAGAAGCACAACCAGAAGACGAATTAACAGTGGAATTTATTAAAGGGAAATTAATCGATGAATTTAATCGAAGAGTGGAAAGTTATACGCCAGAATCGAAAGCTTTCAAAACCACAATCGAAAATAAGAACAAGAAAGATAAATTTTGTACGTATTGCCACAAAAACAACAATTTTCGGTCGAATTGCTACCATTTAAATAAACAAAAACAAAAAAAATCGCCAAAATTGGCCACACAAAAATAATACGAGTCGGCAAAACCGAAGCTCAAATTATATCAACCTCGTGAGAGATGAAGAGTATTTCACATCCCATGATGATATAAATCAAAAGGAAAAAGATATTGCACTAGCCACAAGTCATAACAAGAATAAAAATGTATTCATAATTGACTCTGGCTGTACTAATCATCTCGTAAATAATAAGCAATATTTCACTTACTTTGAAGATATTCCTGATGAGAAAATTATGATCGCAAACGGATCAGAATTAAATGTTGTAAGGAAAGGCAGTGTGCGTTTTAAAATAAAGATGAACTGAAAGAGATATATTTATCCAAAGTATTTTATGTTCCTGATCTTAATGTTAACCTACTTTCAGTAAAGAGAATCACTGAGAAGGGATTATCGGTTCCTTTCAAGGAGAATAAATGTTTGATCTCGAAAGAAAATAATGAAGTTCTTTTGGATTTAGTTGGTTGTATTCAGATTATCTGGCGCCGTCAGCAACACGAGGGCTATAATGCGCCGAAACATTTCGTCATTTAACAAACCAACATCCATGCCAACACGGGACTCGAACCCGCAACCTCGCGGTCTAGAAGCCAGCACGCTAACCACTATACTGTTTGGTCGGCTGAAGTTCTTTTGGAATGTGAATCTATAGATAATCTTTACCAAATTGAACTGATCGAAATAAATGAAAGATCGACAACATACGCAGCACTTTTTTGCGCAAATAAAAACTGTTTGCAACTTTGGCACAGACGGCTCGGTCATAGAAATAACGAAGCTATAAAACAATTAATCTCTCAAGAATTAGACGAGGGGATTGTTTTAAACGATTGTAAGCATGATACCATGTGTGTCCATTGTATTAAAACGAAAGTTTCCGATCTCCCATATCCAAAGGAAACTAAATATCGAGCCAGTCAACCGCTTGAACTAGTTCATATAGATGTATGCGGCCCTATTGAAATACTGTCTGTTAGTGGAAATAAATACTTCGGGAGTTTTATTGATGATTACAGCAGATTTACAATGATTTATCTCATGAAAAATAAGAACGAAGTGACCACAAAGCTTAAACAATATGTAGCACTTACCAATAATAAATTCGGAAGAAAAATAAAAACCCTCAGAAGTGACAACGGCGGTGAATATTTGAATAAGGAACTGTCTGAATACTTTGAACATCACGGTATTCAACACCAACTAACCATTCCTTACTGCCCAAGCCGAAATGGTGTAAGTGAGAGAAAAAATAGATATCTTGTTGAGATGGTCAGATGTCTTCTAGCCGACTCCGGACTTCAGAAGAAATATTGGGCAGAAGCAATTCTTACTGCAAACTACATTTAAAACATAACTCCGACTAAATCCAATAAGAAAACTCCATTTGAACTTTGGAATAACAGAAAACCAAATCTATCTCATCTGAGGACCTTTGGTTGTAAAGCATTTGTATACATACTAAAACAGAAAAGAACAAAGCTACATGACACATCCATTGAAGGAATCTTCGTAGGATACGATCCTAAAAGCAAAGGATATCGGATTCTTCTTCCCGATGACCAAATCATTAAAAGCAGAGCAGTCAAATTCATTGAAAACAATGAAGAAGTTCCATGACTCCCATCCTGTAATCCTTTTGAAGAATACCCAGTGGAAGAAAATATCAAAGATGAATAAAATATAAAACCTGCAGAAAAGTCTGATGGTACTAGAAGTTCACAAAGAATCACTAAAAGCCAACCTCCAGAGCGTTATGGCTACCATGCAAAACTTCAAGACTATCAAGAACGTAAAGATTGGAAAGAAATCCAAAACATGCAGAAAGAAGAAAATGGATAGAAGCCACAAGGGAAGAAATGAAGTGTCTCAAAGAAAACAAGACTTGGGAACTCGTGGGAACCACCAACAGGAAAGAATGTCATTGGATGCAAGTGGACATTCAAAACAAAAAGAAATGAAGAATGAGAAATCGATCGCTAAAAAGCATGCCTTGTTGCAAAAGGATATAGTCAGAAGTTTTGATTGGATTACGATGAAACATTCACTCCTGTCGTCAAACACACCACAATTAGAACTTTTCTTACATCAGCAACTATCAAAGGGATGAAAATTCACCACTTAGACGTTAAAACAGCTTTTCTCCATGGAAACTTAAATGAAGAGATATACATGAAAAAAGCTGAAGGATACGTAAAGAAAGGAGAAGAAAATAAAGTTTACAAACTAAAGAAAGCTCTTTATGGTTTGAAGCAAGCTGCAAAATTGTGGAATCTAAAGATAGCAAATAGTCTACTACAAAATGGTTTCAAGCAGAGTCTAGTGGATTCTTGTCTATTTACAAAAGACACCATGCATGCCATTCTATACATCAACGACATTTTACTATCAAGCCAAGATGAAAAAGAAATTTTCAAACTAATAGAAGTCAAATAATATCTTGAAATAGAAATAGAGGAAACTGGAGAAGGAAACCTTGGTCTTAGCCAGACGCGGAAAATTGAAGAACTTGTGAGAAGATTTAGCTTAGAGGAAGAAAAACCCACTTATTTACAGATGTCTCCAAACTATCAAAAGCCAGGAAAAGAAGAGGATGAAGATCTACTTCCTGATAACTCAAACTACAGAAAAGCAGTGGGGGCTTTACTTTACATTGCTACAGTTACTAGACCCGACATCGCAAATGCAATCAACTTATTGAGTAGAAGAAACGAAAAACCAAGAACCAAAGACTGGAATGCAGTGAAGAAACTCATCAGTTACCTCAATACCACCAAAAATTCAAACTCATGATATACAAAGACGATTCAACTCTCACAGCATATGCAGATGCCGACTGGGGAGGTGATCCCACAACTAGAACATCAAAAAGCGGAAATTTTTTTCAAATTAAGACCAACTACAATATCCTGGAGTACAAAACGACAAAATTGCATCGCCATGTCATTAACTGAAGCAGAATATATATCAGCAGCAAACGCCGCACAAGAAGTAGAATGGATAATACAACTAACTTCAGATATCGGACTACCACAAAAACTACCCATCACAATTTTCGAAGATAATAAATCCTGCATCAAACTATCCCAAACAATGAAAAACAACTCTAGAACCAAAACAATAGACATTAAGTATCACTACCTACGTGACTTACAAGAAAAGAAGATCATTCTACTGGACTATTGCAAGATCAGCGACATGATAGCTGACATTCTAACAAAACTCTTACCAAAACCACACTTTGAAAGACTTAGAAACTTAATTGAATTCTCTGTTTGAATTATTTAGAGGGGGTGTTGGAGTGAGAATAATTGAAACATAGATGCCTCACCAAATGCAATAACCCTTCCTTGCAAGAACTGTTTTAACTATGAACTATATTCATTCTTCTGTTATTTTCCTGTCCACTAAGATGTAACAAAATCATTCTTAAGAGCCATTTGAGCTCCAGCTATTTTTATATTAAACCTAAATATGTAAATTAAATTATATCTTTATAAGCTCGTCCTCAACATTATTTAGAAGTTAAAATCAATTACTTATTTTTTCACAATACTGGAGTAATCCACACTGGAGAAAAGAATTTCATAACTGCAATAACCCAGGTAAGATGCATGTAATTTATTCAACAAGAAGCAAAGTTGCTTAATATAAGCAACAAAAAATGTCTCCGTACGGAGGCCAAAGTTACAAATAAATTAGCATAATTTCTAATCTTTTGCTTCATATATCTACAGTAACTACTGAAATATGTTTAATCTGATTCTTTAAAATAAGTTTATAATAAATGTATATTTTTACAAAAAGTAGAAAGTATTTAAATTGAAATATTTTGGAGATGTTGATAAGTGCAATGCAAAAAAAGTTTCCGTACGCAGTATGAAAACAAATTCTGACGTCTTCCACCAACAGACTTGCAGTAAATTTTCAAAACCTGAAGTGTACGGAAGTGTCATGAAGACATGATAGCAGCAGTTGTTTAATTTTCAGCTTGTAACCAATAGTTTTAAAATGGAGCTCCTAAACCTATTCGTGAGTTGATAATTCAGTTATGAAATGATGGATTATCTATGAAAAAAATTGCTGAAATCTTTAATATATTGAAGTTTATAGTACAATATATTATTGAAAGACACAGTGAGCTTCAAACTTTTGAGGATAGAGATCGATCCAGAAGATTTTCGAAGCTAAAACGCTTTCATAAAAGAAATATCCAATTGCAATGTTCAAGTTGATCCGCGAATAAGTGCACCTCAAGTCGCACATGGCTTAAGAATTAAATGGCTTAAGAATTAAACGTATTTCAGTAGTTACTAAAAATATGAAGCAAAAGAGTAGAAATTATGCTAATTTATTTGCATCTTTGGCTTTCGTACTGAGACTTTTTTTACCCACTGTATATTGCTATTTTATGAATGATAGTTGCACAAAATCATCATCTACATCACTTGAATCCATTGATAAACTATTAATAAATTTATCCACTGGTTTATAAACCAAAGCAATATCGTGTAAAAATGTAAGATATGCATCCGTTGCATAGGTCAAAGACTTACGATACATCTTTTCAAAGAAACTCGGACCATACTCTAACTTGCTCCACTTGTTTAGTCCAGGTGCCGGCCTATTTGTTACTCTCTTGAAATCCGGAAAGATATCCATGCTCTTTTTCGTTGACATATCAAAAAACGAAATGGACTTGTCCTTTGACAAATATGTAAAATCTCCCTGATTGAGGTTTTTGTAAGGGGTCCAATTATGGGTAATCATTTTTGTTCCAGGGAGAATATATTTATCAAATATTTGGAATACTGTGTTAGATTTTTTGTTGTCTAGGACAAGCTCTAATATGTTGGTACTGTACTGTTCAATGCCACAAAATGCCCATCTTTCAGTTTTCTTTTTATCTTTAGTTATCTTGCACTCAAAGATCTCAACAGATCTTCCTTCTCCTCCTATAGGATTTCTTTTATACTCCATTATCTCTCTACACATGCTCAAACAGTAGTCACACCAGTCAAGAAGAGTTTTATTAGAGTGAACACACTCATGCATCATCGAAGTTGATGAGTACTCATGCACCCACATGTACGCAATCCAAAGTATATCAGCTATAGGCACTTCAGCATCCTCAAACCAAGTCCCCTTTAATATTGCCTGATGCGGTGTTACAGTGTGACTTTTGTCATAACAGGTCCAACCATAGCTGTCACAGACTGTATTTGGTCCGAGTCGCATGAGATTCCCACAGGAACAAATCACCTCTTTTGCAATCAGCTCATGATCCTGGCAGAAGCCTACGACTTTGTCATCTTGTATTCGAAAATGTAATTCGCTGGCTTTCATTCCTAGATACTTGCGGTTCTTTTTGGAAAGAGTTGGAAAAATCAATGATTTGCCTTGCATCTGTTTGGAAGGTGATCCTAAAGAATCTTCTACCACATTTCCTCTTTTCTGGGATGTATTAGGTTGATTGATATCTCTAGAACTGTTCTGATGAGATATATTAGGGATTAGGTTTGGCAATATTGATTCTGGGTCTCGAGCCAGGCTCACGATTTTGCTAATTTCAAGTCTGAGTTCCTCATCCATGTTTCGTGGAAAGTAATGATGATCAAATTTTGAAGGGTAAACTGAAAATATAAAAATTAAGTAATTTTATCATGAATAAAAGTTTATTTGTTATAAGTAGTTACAACTATATACTGAGCACTCACTTTATTATGACCATCTAATAGTTTTAAGCAAATGAACTATTGTGCCACAACGCTGTTGCTAAAAGGCTGGGATAGAAGACAGCTAAGTTCTTGACATAGTGGTGTAAGTGAATTGTTTGTGAATACACAAGGAAAAATGTGGATAAAATAAACTTTGAACATAAGAAGTTAGTAGGAATTCAGAAAAATGAAGCAAGTATTATGGAAATTGCCTCATTTGTGAAATGTTTGCAAGCAGCTCCAGTGAAAATGTATCAAGACTGGATTTTCAGGCAAAAAACTGGGTCAGAACGAGCAAATTGTGGCAGTCACTGACAGTTGAATGATAGGGCGGAAGAAAGAATTTCCTGAATTGCGAAGAGGAACAGAATGATAACAGAGTAACAAATTGCAGCATAAGTCATGGATTGTCACAAAGTATCTCTGAGCACACTGTTCAACAAGAATCCCTGTATTAAGATCGTTAACATATTGTCTGTGAAGTCATAATAAAGTGGTTGCTCAGTGAATGAACAAGAGTGAACGGATCAACTACGCATAGAAAAAAATTAAAACATATCAGGTTAAGTAAAAAGTTTTCAGACAAAAAATTTTTTGTTTTAAAATAGCAAACAAAAATGACAAAGCTAATAAGGATAGTAATCTTCATTCAAATCTACAATAGCCTGCCAACGTTTTGGCAACTTTTCAATTCCTTCTGCAAAGAACTGTGGCAAGCGAATCCAAAAAGAGATCGACCTCATTTATGACCCCCTCTTTTGAATTGAAGATTGCATCATCAAGATGCAACAGCAGATGTGAAAACAGATAGAAATCTGAAAGGGTCATATCTGGGCTGTATAGTGAATGTTTCACCAAATCTCACTTCAGCTCAAAGAGTGTTCAGGCAGTCATTGTATTAACATGTGACCAGGAGTTATCGATGAAAGAGAACCACCTTCTTCTGAACTCGTTTTTTCATTTTTCGTGAATGGCATCACGTACTTTGATTAGCATGTAGCTGTATATTACACTGTTTATAGTCAGTCTGCTTTTTAGGTACTCTTTGTAGATAATTCCATGACAATCCCACCAGATACAGAGAAGCACTGTACCTACCAATTTCCAAGGAGCTGATCACCATCTTTTACAACTAGTATTGTTGTAATAGAGCAATTTTTGGTCAATAATACTGCCCAAAATTTTCTCTTTCCTTTGATCTCTAAGCAGAGCCAAACCGGCTGCTTTTCTCTTGCGCTTGTCTTCAACAGTCAATTCATGAGGCACCAAAGGTTGAACATCAATATCTAATGCAATAGTTCGTGTTAAAACATTTCTGTCTTGATCAATGATTTGCTTTACCTGCTCATAATCAACTGCAATAGGGCCGACTGCCAACTGCCGTGGTTCATCTTCAATGACGAAATTTACAGCTTTAAACTTCCAAAGCCAAATTTTGACTGTATCATAAGAAACAGTAATGATGCCTAAACTTTCACACATTTTCTTGGTGGCATTCAGTCATACTGAGTTTGTTATGGAATTCGTAGAATACAATTGCTATGATCTGTTGACGTGATAGCTCCATTTTAAACACTTTTTTGAAACACAAGATAATAAATTTTTAACAAACACTTGTGTAGTTTCAATTTTTGGCATTTGAATGTAAAAACCTGCTTGTAGAAAAGAACACAACCACAGAATTGGCAGCTGTTAACACAAAGGTATTGCCCCTCGACGTAAAACTTTTTACTCAACCTGAGATATCATTTCATTTTAATAAGAAAAGTTTAGCAATTTCAAGTTAGGCAAATGAGTTATTAGATCTATTTGGTCAATAGGTTTGTATTTTAAAACAAGAACAATCAATGTTAATAATTTATCAAAGTAAGTTATGTTCATTGCTGGAAAGGTTTGTTTTTAAAAATTTTATGCCAGAAAACCAAAATTATAGATTTTTTTTCACAGTTATTTAGAATTTTGCAATTTACTTTGCATAAACAGAATGGTTAATTTTTACAATTTGGACACTTTTTAATAGATTGTTTTCCAATTTAACTAAGATCAGCACACATCTCTTGGTTCTGAAAGTAAAAATGGGGCTGCAGTAAAAGAAAATATTCTAGTTGAAGTGGGAGAAAATTATAAAGTAAAAAGAGTTCTTCTCTAAGATTAAATATAAATTAACATAGAGTGAAACTTTTTCTGGAACTCAAATACTGTAGGTGTACCCCGTTGCCATGTCAGAACAAACTCTAGCAGAAATTTCTTTAACCAACTCTTTAATTCTACAAAATTTTTTAGAAGAAAAGATAATGTCAATGTTCTAGGCACAGAGTTACATTAACTTCAGGTGTACTATTCAACACTGATGGTAGGATTGGATTTACCAAGAGAGATTTACTGAAATTGTAAGCAAGTCTACTATAATTCCTGGTTAAAAATTAGGTTCATAAGAATAAAGGCATTTTCGAATATAAATTTTCTTTTTTTAGTCTTATTATATGAAGGATAAGTTTGTTTGAAAAAATCAATAGGGTCCCTAATAAAATTACAAGCTTCTTAACCCTTTCACTCCCAGTGATGCCAATTGGAATCACAACATTTACAATTTTTTTTCTCCTCACCTAATACTCCCAGTGAATTCGAATCAATGTTTTTACAATCATCAAACTATTCTCTGCCCAAATATATTTTTCTTTTTCACCAATATATGGCTGCATAAGGTTCTGTTGATGAATGAAATGAGGCTTTTTTATGTTTTCTCAATTCCGAAAAAGATGCCGAAATTAATTTCATTTTTTAAGTAATTTAAATTAAATAACTCTTTTAAATATGTTCGTATTATTTTCTTTAATATTTAAAAATTGTATATTAACCATTTTTAACGAATAAATATTTTAAAATTTTAACATTTGCAACGATTGAAAAGTGATGATTCCATTTGGCATCATTGGGAGTTAAGTACAACTCAACACCTTTACCCGGCTATATTATTTATTTCAGATTCGAACTGTTATTACCACGTTATTGCTATTTTTTTCTAGCAGTATTCACTATGTTAAGATATATTTACGACTAAATAGAAGATTTCAAATTTTATTTGATTTATTTAGAAATGCCGAAGGGAAATAGCTTTAGACTTGTCCTATACCTAATGCCCAATGATGTCATTTGGAATCATTTTTACTTTTAATTAAAAAATTAAACAAAAAAAAATTGCTTTCAACCCTGTTATTCTGGATACCAAATGAGTATATTTTATGAATTTCAGATTTTTAAAATGAAAAATAAATAATTGGGACTGAAAGGGTTAAGACAGATTTATTATGAGATTATTTTTATTTTAAGATTTGACTGAAGAACATAATGAGTAACAAATGATGTCCAAAATTAGAAAGGATTCCTTACTTTAGACAACTCACTTTTTTAGATGGGTGGAAAAGTATACTTCAAGAATTTGAAGTACTTTCCCAAGTTTGAACACATGACAATACTTCAATTCAATAGATGCACAAAATTTTCTGCTTATCAATGTTCAATATCCTCGTCTTGATGATGGGCTTTCGACTCGATACGAGTATTACAGGATGAACAGGTTGCCCTCCAAAGTTTCTTCTCTTGGTTCATATCGTGATTGACTGAAGAAAAAAAAATTGCAATGAAAATTTACGAAAATATTTTTATTTACAAAGAGTACTTATGTATTACGCAACAACCTTGGAAACTATTTTAACAGGAGAAGAAAGCCATTTTGTAATGTTGTTATTGGTCTATTCAAGACGCGCGCATGTGGATGTATTGTAGGTTACACTGCAACCTTTCATTTTCTACCATCTCGCATTACATAGCTTTAGAGAAGTCGTAAACAAAATTTCTGTTTTTTTACACATTTAAAAGTTTTTAACTGAAAAATACTTATTTGTGCATCCTTGAGTCATTTTCTTCTGCTATTCAAGGCAAATTCAACAATTTCATTTTAATCAACTAAAGACAAATAAAGGGATAATAATTTGTCAAAGATTATTGTGTATACTTTTGAACCTTGATAAATATACAACATAGGTACCAGACAGGTAGACGAAAATTACCATGTTTGCTGTTTCAGAGTGACTAATTGCATGCTTGGATACCTGAAAGATACCAGAACTAGGGTAGTAAATTGAGCACAAGCTCCCTAAGTATAAATTAAAATTGTAATTCTATATCATTTGCTTTATTAACAAAACAAAAAACCAACTTGTACCCACTTAGAGCAGTTTCCCTCTCCCAAAAATCAATTTTGCCAAACAAAAACAACAATCACATAATACATGGATTAGACTGATAGCATTTGATGCACTCTCTTAACTTTGACACTTTCATCAAGGTAGTTAATTGTGTATTAGTACTCAAATGCCAATAAGACTTAATGTAGTTTTTTTTATGTGAATTTGAAAAATGCAATTTTCAGAGAAGTAGAAAGGCATTTTAGGTAACAGTAAAGAAGTAGCCTGGCTCCAACCACACAAAGCCTCAAAAGCAAAGTTTAAAAATTACTAGTTAATAGAAGAGCTAATAGCAAAATATGCATAATGAATACAATAAAGATAAACCAGCAGATTTTTCAGTATTTATTTTTGTGGCACTTTTAATTTCTATGCTACACTTATATAGAGAAAATTATACAAAGGCTTGGCCCATTCATCAAAAGTCAACATTTCAAGACAAAACTACACACATGAAATGTTGGAAGTGCTGGAAATGGCGACCAGAAATCAGTTCATAATTCATTAACCTTTAACTGGTATACATGGTCTGTCAGGCTGAAAGTCCTTTTTTACGGAGTGCTTCCATCTCATAAAATATTTCTTCCTAAACTTTTATTTTAATTTATCCGATACAATGTTTCTTAAATTTTAACCCTTTGCACTCCAGGCCTTTTTCGTGCGGAGGAATCAGCAACTTGAGACATTTTAGGTTCGGCTGGTATTTATGGATTTGCTTCATAGAAACTAAACACAGTCATTGGCCTTGCATCAAATTTCCGCATCACACCTAATGGTCCTCTCATGATTTGGCATCCAATTGTGTGGCGCCTGAGAGGCGCCACTGGAGTGCAAAGGGTTAAACTGATGTTCACCGATTTGTTTGGTACAGTATGGATGACATGTTGCTCTTGCACCAAAAATATCAAACCACCCAACCACAGCAGTTACTTGTTAAGTCTAAACTATAAATGCTACCTACAGATAAGCGTCGTTTATCAGTTTTAAGTTTTAATAAGAATAGAAGGATCACATAAAATTTAACCAACCGGAAGTTACAACTAAAAGAGTGCTTTCATAGTAACTTTATGAGAAGTTTACATCTAGGAGAGTACAATTCAAATATTCAATGAAAAAATTTCTCACCAACATTTTTTTCTTTATAAAAAACCTCTTAAGTGGCAAGGTTATGTTTTACTCCCCTTAACAGGAGGAGATTTCAGTCATTAAATGCTGCCAGATTGTAGATGCTTGGTATTGTGGGCCTCTGGCTAGTTGGCAAGGGGGAAAGCACAGATCAATCAGTTTAGACCAAAATCATTGTACCACCAAATCAGCCAGTCACAAAGTATCGTAAGCCAGTCTGCAATATCACATCGCAAAATATACCCTTCCAAACCTCTTAAATGAAATTCTGAGTAAGTATACACCATTGTAAAATTAGAACTTGTTCAGAATTGCTGTAGAATTTACAGGAATTAATTTTAAGTAAATTGGATTAATTGTAAGGGTCATTGTCAAAAATTGAGGACAAAAATTAAGGAATAGAAAACGACCTAAATAAAAAAAAATAAAAAAAATTCAGGAGAGCCAAAAAGCGAAAAACATTTACATCTGGTACTTAAGGCTATAACTAAGTACCAGATTGAATTCGAACTATTGCTACTGGAATTTGCACTTTGGGAGTTCTTCACTTTGTTTAGCATGGTCTTCAGGACATTTGTCCATAAAAAAAAAAATGTAAAATTTTTTTGGTACTTAGTTCGTTTTCCATTTCTAGTCCTCAATTGTTACAAATTATGTTCTTTGAATTTAAACACATTTTTTTTCCCCTTTACAGCATGCGTATTAATCTTGTAAAAAAGAGCATGTTCTTAAGTTATTATTTCATTAGTTTAAAAAGCCGAAACAGTTAACCCAACAAAAATTTATGAAAATTACTTAGCACTTGCTCAAATTTTCTTGTCCCACTACAAAATTTATAAATACCTATAATGATAATTATATTAGATAAAAATATTTTGTTATTAAAGGTACATTTAATGAAAACTTATATCCTTGGGGTTTTTTTTGGTTTTTTTTATTACACTTGAAATGACTTATTAAATAACTTTTTTTTATACACCATAAGGCATTTTGTCTCCCAAAATCATGTTTTATTTTATGTACACAATTTTACCAAAGTTTTTATAGCTGAAACTAAAGCGTCTATATAGGAGAGCCAGCGTGATCGCCATTTTCTGTTTAAAGTATGGCACAGCTTGGCGCTTTATCATTGAAACCAATGTTAAACTAGGCCAACTTCTTTAACGTGATATATTAAATTAAGCTTTGCAATGTCAGAAAAAGTGTTTTGAAACATTTTTAGGAACATTGCTGTATTACATCCAGAGATGGAAATTTTGTTTTTCGTTCTTTTTAGCATAATATATGCGAATATTTCTCAAGTGAGTTTCCAAGTTGGCGATCTAGTGCTACTTGGCTACTTAAGATAAATTTATGTTGTAAAGATTTTTGTTTTTGTTGACAATCTGAAGTTAGGTTTCCGCGTTGGCGCTTTAGCCTAACTTGGCGATTCATACTGTTAGTGTAAGATAGCTTTTTAAAACCGTTTTTTCTTTCGTGATGATGTTTACGCTATGCTGGAATTTAATTGAGTGGACTTTTCTTGCGAATTGATACATGCTTGATACTGTTTAAGAATTTTAACCCAGATTTTTTTTAAAGATATATTAGGCTGAATTATAATTGAGCGGAGGATTTTTTTTTATGTTAGATATATTAACGATAAATTAAAGTGAATAAAATTGAAACAAGGTATCAATTCACTACTGTTCACTGCAAATATATTGCATAATTGTTGATTGTTGGTTTTGAATATATAACTGGGAAAAGGCCGTAACATTTATTTAGAAGTTTGAAGTCACAAGGGAGAAATGGCTTCAGTGAGGTTTGCCAGAGAAAATGCTGTGCATTTGCGTCTCGAATTGGAGAAATCCCAAATTTTGATAGGGAATTTAAAAGATGTGCGTAGTTAAATGATGTCAATTTTTTTTATTAATTCGAAATAATAAATGTTTTACTTAGGAAATTGTATTCTTTAATAATAGTAAAAACTTTAATTAATAAAAAAGTTGTTTAAACATAATTAATCATTATAAAAATTCAAATTGCAAAACTATATTCTATGTTAAGATTTAATGCCAGCATAGTAGCTTAAAGCTGAAAGCACGTTTTAGAAAAGATTCTTAAACTGACGAGTTATTTTAGGAAAGTTATGAATTAAAAATAAATATAGTTTTATACAAAATGAATGCAAATTATGAATATGATGCGAATAATGACTAAAAAGCCCAGTAGCAGAAACTTTTCTGCCAGTCTGCGACACTAATTTGGATTTTAGAAAATAATCTGCAGATTAATTTTTTTTGCATAAAATACATAAGCTCCATATTCGTCAATTTTATCAAACATTTCTGTTTTACATGAACATAGAAATTTGGCAAAATAAATTAAATATTAAAACAGAAATATTTAAAATTATTGTATCTTAAATTAAAATTCTAATCATTCTATATAAATTCAAACCAAATGGCGAATGCGATTTTCACTCTAATCACGGATATAAAGGCTGTCATATCAGTACAAGCCTAGAAGAATGACACCAAAACGGCATCGCAATTCTTGCCGATAGTTGCTATTAAAACGGCTTAAACTTAGGTGAAAATTACCGCTACTCCAACGCAAATATCGGCAATTACATAAAAAAACAATCAGCAAAAATGACCTTTATACCAACGTAAATATCGGCGTTAGCGCCCAATATATCGGTAGAAATCTGGAAATTTATGTATTAGAGACGATTACACTATATCAACGTAACACTCTACGAAATTGACTATCACAACCACGTAAATTTCAGCGATGCTGACAACTATTATATCGGCGTAACACTCGTCGAAAAGGAACATTGCAACGGCGTAAATATCGGCGATATCCCCCGTCTTAGCAGCGCGTTTCCCGGTAATAACGGTCCTTACATCAGCGTAACTTTTAGCGAAGCAAATTACTACACATCAACGTGCGAAAGTAAATAGAACTCATTACGTTTCTCTACAATCTCCGTGAAATCGCCCACAGAGAGTATCACAATTCCAATTCCTCTTTCATGAAATGAAGTATCGCGCCCACGTGTTGACTCAATTCAAATAACTTTAAAAAAAAAATTAGACGGATTTGTAAGTTAGATTTGTAAAATGATCTGCAGGCTGCTGAAAAATCTGCGACATCCGTCTCCCGTCTCGCATTTTCTGCTACCGGGCTAAAAAGTGATAAAACAAATAAATCATGCTGTAAAAATATAAAAGTGACAATATTGAAATCACAGCAATTATTTTAAAAACACGATAATCGGCTAAAAACAAAACTATTTCAACACTTGCCAAGTTGATGAGAAAATATTTGGCCTTACAATATGCTATAATGTAAACCTAAATCTACAAATATTCGTATTTGTTTATTATTCATTTGTCTCGACAGCAACTCTGAATCCAATATTGGTGTCTGTTTTGTGCAGTCGGAAAATAAAATAATCTTCTTCGTTTTAAAGAATATTTATTATTTGATGAGTTTGAACAATTAGGGGTTGATCAACCAGTCATAATTAAAGGATTATTTAAAAAAAAAAATGGAATAACTAAAATCGCTAGCGATAAGTTACGACACTCGCGCTATCTCAACCCACGCTAAAACTTAGATTGCAGCAACCTTTAAAACAGAAAATGGCATTCGATCCGGCCTACCTTTAGAGTGGCTCTAGCTGAAACTGACCACAGATAAAGCTATTTACTTAGATGATTACCTATATTGTCACTAACTTTTCAATGGCTGTCTATTCAATTTGGATTATTTTTTTTAAGAAAAAATATTGATTGAAATATTAGTTTGAGTACTTTTTTTCAATATCCACTATATTACCTCATATTTGTTAAACTGTAAAGTAGTTAAGATTACATTTAATTAGAAGTTCTAAGAGATCTATAATGATTTAAATGTTAAAACAAAATTTAATAAATTGAACAGGTTACTCAAAATAAACTTTTTTCTCCATTCTGTTACAATGGCAGCACATGGCCGAAAATGTTAATGCAGCCAAAAACATGCGACTCCCACACACACTTTCCACAATCAACCATGAATATAAATTTTTTAATACTCATACTCGAATCAAAGTTTCCTTTCAATTTGTATAAAATAAGAGCAATGAAATAATTTTGTATAGTTCTTTATTGACTTTTTTAAAACATTTCTTCTAAATGTTAATCCACACCATACCTAGTACTATTCTAGACACCTTTTTTAATTCTGACTATCAAACATGGTCAACAAATTTTTTTTTTTAAGTAAAACTACCTCATAAACACGAGAAAAGCACATACCAAAATGAATGGACAGTTTCGCTGTCGATGTATCTTCTTTTAGTTATTGGCGTTTATCATCGTCTTTCTATCTTCTAAAATGAGTTTCAATCAAGACACACACTTTAACATAAGGAACTCCATGTTTAAAAATAGTTCATTTAAAAAATTATGTGACAGCACATGTGTAAATATCACGAAAATTATTTCCGCTTAGAGAGATTCTAAAAAATGTCCCTACCCTACCTCCTATCCTCACCGATTTACAGAAAGCCAATCAGATCATCAAATTTTCCAAGTACAGCCGAAATTGTATTATTCTCGCGGGCTGAACTTTGCCACACCGCCGTATGCAAAGGAATGGAGGGAAAAGTTTGTAGTAGTAACGGTTGCCATAGTAACGGCTTATCCGAATCACAATTTCACAAACTGGCTATAGTTTGCTCGGAGATTACTAGTTTGGGTTGAAGGGTTTTTTTCCCCTTCTGAGTTGTGCGTAAGGCAACAGGTTTGCTTTAGTGGAGTTTTCTTCACTTACAGTAGAAATTCCATCTCCGTTTTCAATTCTAATCTTCATTTAAGAAAATTAGTATAATGTATAATTTTTTTAAAAGTAATAAATTTAGATGCAGCCTAACTGTACTTGATATACCCCACGAGCTGCCACTGCTCTGTTAGTAACAGATGACTAGAGTTGGTCACACTAAAGTAAAAGACTCATCTGTTGCCAACTCTAAGGTAACAGAGGAGTGTGTTACCTTGGAGTTAGTTAACAGAAGTCTGTTTCCATAGTGATGATAACAGAGGAGACAGCTTTAGTAGAAGGGTGGAGAGGGACAATTTATTGAAGATTTGCATAGTATTTAAATAAAAAAAATAGAATAACTCTCATTTGGTACTAGGATAAGTGTTCTTAGTAGTATTGTGAAAAAGAGTGAAGTTTTACATAAACCTTCAACAGAAATGAACAATTGTTTGGCAACTTCATTCTAAAACAAGCTCAGAGGAAGAAGAAACGTTGCAAGACATAAAAGAAATTATCGCAAAGACAACCTATTGTCCTAATACTACTGCACAATGACACTTTGCTAATTATTCAGGGTGGCCACAAAATTCAGGAAAAAGAGTTCCCTGACAGATTTTAAAAAAAATTCCAGATTTTACGGTAAACTTTTTTTCAAATTTTCCCAATTTTTCTAGGTGTATAGATACCTATATCAAATAGAACATGTATGCTAAGAAGAAAACATGTCAATTTTTTAAAAATAGTTTTGGTGGTCCAACGTTTACCACAACAAATCTTCCGGTAAATAGCGCCAAAATATAGAACGGGAAAACATGCCTGAAAATTTCCATGATTTTCAAATTTTCCCAATTTTTCTAGGTGTATAGATACCTATATCAAATAGAACATGTATGCTAAGAAGAAAACATGTCAATTTTTTAAAAATAGTTTTGGTGGTCCAACGTTTACCACAACAAATCTTCCGGTAAATAGCGCCAAAATATAGAACGGGAAAACATGCCTGAAAATTTCCATGATTTTCGTGAAATTTTATAAAGTTCCCTGATATTTCCAGAATCAGAAAGCTCCCTGACATTTGCCCGATTTCCAGGTTCTGTGGCCACTCTGTTATAGTAATTATAAACTGGAAGAAATTCAAACTTTTCATTTAATACATCAAAATTAGGTATATTCAAAATTGAAAAAAAATTGTTGCATTGTACCTATACTGTATGAAAAAACATTAAATTTAGATGTATTAAAAACAGTGACATTTTGCTATTGATGTAAACAATAATGTTTAATGAAATTTCGAAATAAAACATTTTATTTTGAATTCAAAAGAAAATGTTGCTTGCAAAATTGTTATGAAACATACGTATACATATATTGTTGCGAAGTTGCATTAAACAACATCAAGGCTTTGTTGGATACCACACTAGAATTTTTTTTAAACATTTTGGAGTTTATTTCACAACTAAACTAAGCATAAATAACAAATTGAAATATCAATAAAATGTAGCACAATGATCGTACAAAAATGGCATAGCATATTGAGCTACCTACGCTTGACACACATGTGGCTAATATTTTATAAAGCAGAATATCCAAATGATTTTATGTAAAAAAAAATTCGGTTTAAAAAGTTCATTCATAATGAGCATAGATCAACGACAAGAAATACTTCGTATGTTTTATTAAAATGTTCTTAATTTATATTTATAGGCTTACCGATAAAAAGAAATTCCACTTGGTTTATAAAATATTGTGTACTAGAAACCATATAATTTCGAATAGAATCTGTTGCAAATATATTTACTGTATATATATATATAGTGGTCGGTAGTCTAGAGGAAATCAGGAACGATGCAGTTTTGATATTTTGGCCCTCACAACAAAATCGTGAGGGCCGCCTCGGGGCAGGCAGAATTCAGAGTCCTCCTGCTCTTCTAAGGCTTCGCTGTTTTAAACCAGTGGCGCTGCAGTCGATACTGACTCTTCTCCACTATGGATACATCAAAAGGTGACGCTTTTGGCTCCTCCCACTGGTAACCAAGGAGGAAAGAGGGGGTAAAGAGGAGCCCTCCCCGTTTCGGAATTTGAAGTATTGCCGACAGGTTTTTCCAGGTTCTGCACATAACAAACGCTATGCATTATGGGATTCATCCTAGTTCTTTTAGCTGTCACGGACTTTATTCTCCTTGAATTGCGTTGATATTTCTTAAGTTTTAAATAAATCTTTTTAGTATTTTAATGTTCTAATAATCAATTATAGCTTGTGTGGCCTACAAATGCAATAACATACCTTCCAGAAAATCTCAAAATATTTCATTTCACAGGTAAAAACAATTCTGAAATTAAATTAAAATTAGTCTTATACTTTTTGTAGCATGTGGTAATCTCTAAGTTAATATTGTGGTAATATTACGATTAATGATTACTATTAATGCAGTATATAAAAATTTTCAATGTCTTGTATGGATGTTTAAATTATGCATTTAATAAATATTATTGTTTTATTATTATTAATTTCATCTGCACGTGTTAAGTAGGTATAGTGGTTGTTGCTACTTTAATCGTTGGATTTTGTATTATAGTATTCTAATAAGATATCAAAATCTAAGCAATTAGTCTAGATTTGCGTAATTTAGAAATCGAAAGTTATGTTTTTAATTAAATACACTAGTTAGAGGGTTTAGGAGACATTTTCAAAAGAAATATTTTATTTCCCATTCCAATCACAAAGAAACAGTATCAATTAATATTCTGAGGAGCCGACCAAACGGTATAGTGGTTAGCGTGCTAGCTTCTAGACCGCGAGGTTCGAGTCCCGTGTTGGCATGGGTGTTTGTAAATGTATGTTGGCTTGTCTAATGACGAATGTTTCGGCGCATTATAGCCCTCGTGATGCTGACGGCGCCAGATAATCTGAATACAACCAACCAACCAATATTCTGAGGATGCCAAATTTTTATCTCGAAACGCAAGCGAGAAAATAAATTACCAAATCGTTTCCAAAAAGTACGAATGACCTTCTGTATTGTAATGCAAATTTTATGTATAATCACCCTTTGTCAAAATTGGGCAATAATGAGCCTGCTGGCTCTGAAATATACTTTTGTTTTCAAATATTTTTATTTGCTAATATGTATAGCCAGTGTATATGTGAAAATTTTATACATATTTCTACGATTATTCACTGTGCAACTTATATTTTATGTGTTGCAGCATTTCACTATAAAAATTCTGTGTTCAACATTTTGCAAATTCAAATTGTACCTTATTATGTAACTCATATATAGAACTAGGTCCTTAAGTAATATATTTATTTTTGGGAAATTATTGTTTCAAAATGTTTTCAGCCAATCTAGAAGGAAAGGTATTGTTAAATTTGTATGTCTCTTCTAGCATTCCTTTAAAACCTTTTTCACATTCATGCCATTTACAAAATGTGTTTATCAAATCAAAAAGGCTGAACTGAAAAGGCTATTATTAAAAATTATTTATTCAAATATTTTTATTATGTTTGAATATTATTAACGCATTTTTAATTTTGCTGAACCAAAACCATATTGCTGAATAAAACTTTGTAACATAGTATACATATATTTTTCACACTGCAATAAACTATTTTTTTGTATATAAAGTGATTTTTTTCTTGTTATCAATACTAAAAAACATGTGGTAAACTAATATATATGTATAAACTTTTTTTGCTTATAACCTAGTTATTTTTAACAACTAACTCTACTCTTTTCCCTCGCTTTTTACTTTAAAATGTACTTAAGAATCACTTCAACAAATAGCCTTAATTATTAAAATATATCTTCAGTAATTTATAAATAATATGTAGTAAAATAATAAATATGTTGTAATATGTATATATAAAATATGTAGTATATAAAATATAATATGTTGTATATAGTAAATATTTAAATTAAAATATTTTATTTAATTTTCAGATGTATTTAAATTTGCCACTACAATGTTGTAACGAAACTACGATAGCCTGTTCGGCCCATGGTCTAATCGGGTTCGTCTGCACTTGGCTATCAGAAAGCGAAACTGCTAGGATGCATCCCAGATGCATTGCGCAGGCTGCTTCTTTTGTGCGCTACTGCTCATAAACGGGGGCCTTTCCTTATCCCCCTTTTTCCTCCTTGCTGGTAACACCGTGAACCACCTTGACTTCGACCACCTCGCTCTCCCAAGCCCCCGCGACCGCGCTTCTGTTGTTGTTTCTGTGGATGTTCTTTGAGAAACGTGGTTATTTTCTTTTAAGGAAATTTATTTAGAGCTTGCTTTCTTGTGATTCATCACTCTTATTTGTGAGTTTGCCGTTACTATTTGAATTTAAAGTGTACCTATTTATGTAGGTTATTTACATTCTTGTGGACGTTTACAGCGTATCCTTACTTTGATGTTTACTTGCGTTTAAAAATTGCCTGAATTCTTCTTTTGTCTATTTTATTTGCTTTAGAATTTGATCTTGTTTATAATTGTAATTTGATTATTTTTCGTATTTCCTTAAAATGAGAATTCTCATAATCGGCGATTCCATTGTTAAGAATCTGGGGTTATTCTTTTCATGGGATTATTCTGTATATGGGAGAACGTATAATATTAGGCACGAAGTATGGGCAAGCTGTTTCCGATGCTTACCATTTTCTAAGATCACTACTAAACTACAGTGAATCTTTTCACAATGTACTTAAAACTGTGTACTTGGAACGCAAATGTAATCGATGGTTAGATAAGCTAGTATTAACTCTTTTGTCCCCGTTCCGGCCCAACCGCCCCAGTCGGCTAAGTCCCATTCCGGCCGTGTCTCTTCACTCATAGTTCTTACTTCCCTTTCTTGACTGGACCTTGGAGGTCCGATACCATTAGCGACACACTACAATGCGACAGAGGACTATCTTCACAGCATATTTTTACGACTCTCTTCACAGCAGGGGGATAACAGATGAAAGTCCGAATATATATATTCATCCCTCTGTTAATTTTTCAATTATTTACATTGTAAAAATATTATGCTAAATATTCAGCGTTGCCATTAAAAGCTATTGAAAATTATCTAATTTTTTTTTTCAAAAATTATTCCACTAATTCGTTTCTGGCAAAATTGAAAATCAAATAAAAAAAATCATGTATAGATATTTATTTTGATCGATATTTCCGACCTCTACTAATTACACTTGAAAGGGTGAAAATGGTTTTTCTTCTCGGGCGGGAACCCGGTCCCTAAAGGATATTCCAGAAAATTGCAATGAGAACTAAAGAGTTAAAGCTGCTGCAAATGGAGGAAGACCGATTTGTGTATAGTAATGTCGCCATTGCTTTCCATCAAAATAAAATTTCAAAAATTACGCATAATTCTGGTAGGAAGATATCCGATGAACATGTAGTGTATCTCAATGATACCTGGTTGGTTATAGATCGCAGTCAAACAAAGACAAACATTATACTGTAAAACAAGTCTGTAAAGAGTGTCCCGTAATTGACCACTGCTGTTATAAATGCAATGAAGTAATTTGTCAAACATTGTGTAGTCATATATATAATTGTACTTGTCCTTCCAAAAACAATTTATGCAAACACTTTCACAAAGTTCATTCTATAATAATTCGAAAAAATCAAGTAACCTCTGTATTTAATTTACATGCTACAACGTTGTTGGAAGAAATGGATAATAATAACAACACTCACACAAATTTTCATTCTGATAAACATGTTGATGCAACTTATACTTCATGTACAAATGAACTAAGATCAGCCAAATGCGATACACTATGTGAGGAACTGTCAAACTTTTAGTCAAAAGTAAACAGTTACTGGAGTTTGTGCTAATAAATGTACTCAAGACATTAAATAAATTAGTTTCAAGTTGCAAAGGTGCTCTAAATATTAAAAGTACCATAATTTCTTCAAATGACGTTCCTCATTCCAAGTTAGCACCTAATCAAAAGCTTACGCGTCAAATCGATTTTTTTAAAAAAAGCATACAAAAGAAAACTGAAAACAAAAACCTTAAATTCCAAATAGTATACAGCTTAAAAATATGTTTTAGTTCAGAAAACATTGATGATGCTAATTGTGGTTTACCTCCACTCAAACTATTTAAATCTTCAAGTGATGTAATTCAATCTCCCGTCACATGTACTGTAGAAGACGTTTCTAGGTCTTTTTCTGTTGGTTTAAGAGAAATAGATTGTCCAAAATATGTTGGCATTTATAGTCTGAGTTACATTTCCCTTAAATCTCTTGATAGTTTTATAGATTAAAACAACTTAAAAATGCTTAACTCGATAGATCCTCAATTTGTTAAACGATGAAATTGTTGATTCTTTTATGCTCTTGTTGTGCCATGGTAACTGTGAATTTTCATACATTACATCAGGTTTTTCTTTGGTTATATGTGTTTAGGAAACAACCTGTGTGATTTTGATCTTGCAACACCAGTGATATTTTTTCCTGTTTGCTTCACTGATCATTGGGTTTTAATAGTTTTAAATAAGGTAAACAAAGTTATTGAAATCTATTACCCAAAGCCTGGCCCCAGTAGCAGAAAATGCGAGACGGGAGACGGACGTCGCAGATTTTTCAGCAGCTTGCAGATCATTTTACAAATTTGACTTTATTTTTTTTTAACGATTTCTAAGTTTGGTGATTTGAGTCAACGCACATGCGCGATACTTTATTTCATGAAAGAGAAATTGGAATCGCGATGCTCTTCATGCGGATTTTACTGAGTTTGTATAGAAACATAGCGAGTTCTATTTGCTTTCGCGCATTCGCGATACCTCGACTAATGAACCCACATCGTTGATGGATGGAATCCATAGCGATGTTTTTTCTCTCTGCTGTAATTGATTCATCACAGCATTTGCTTGCGAGCCGTCGCTCTGAATTTCTTGACGATGTAGAGTGGTCCATTTGCTTGTGACCACGTTTTACCGGATTACGTCTTGCAAGGATTAAGCTGAAATACAGAGTGAATTCCGTGAACTTTTAACACTGAGGGGATTATAATTGTGCAAAAATAGGCATTGTTTCCAAATAATGAAGAAATTCAGATTCTTTTTGGGAAAAATAAAGATAATTAAAATTTTAAATCTTACATTAAGTTTATTTTGATTCTTTCATAGTTATACTATGTCGTAAGTAGTAAATTATTAACGTGTTATGCGAGGCCAATCAGCTGCTTTACGGTGATGAAATTGGCGCTATTTTTGTGATTATGGCGGCGCTATCACTGGGAATGACGTTGTAGCATGATGTTCATTTTTGTAAGGTGTTTCGCCGTTATAATAGTAGCTGGCGCTATTGCAAAGATTACACCTCCTGTCAGGTATGGTACAACTACAGTTCAACTGAAACGCTAAATCTCGATCATTCCTAAGATTGATTAAATCTACATTACAATTTTATTGGGCTTATTTGGAAGTTTAACAACCACGGTACCTGAAAACGTTAAGATTTTTTCTAACCTCCGATCTAATGATAACTTTTTTTTTGCAGTTTTCCAGCCTCTATTGCTATTATTTACGTTGATGTGTAGTAGTTAGCTTCGCTAAAAGTTACGCTGATATAAGGGCCGCTATTGCCGTGAATCGCGCTGTTAAGACGGGAGATATCGCCGATATTTACGTCGTTGCTATGTTTCTTTTCGGCGAGTGTTACGCCGATATAATAACCACTATTTCGAAGGTTTGCACCTCAATAGATGTCCCCATCGCCGAGATTTATGTGGTTGTGATAGCCAATTTCGTAGAGTGCTACGTCGATAGTATAATCATCTCTAATGCATAAATTTCCAGATTTCTATCGATATACTGAGCGCTAACGCTGATATTTACGTTGATATAATGGTCATTTTTGCGGATTGTTACCTTAATTTAACTGCCGATATTTTTGTGCCGGTAAGATGGCCAATATTTGCGTTGGAGTAGTGGCAATTTTCACCTAGATTTAAGCCGTTTTAATAGCAGCTATCGGCGAGAATTGCAATGACGTTTTAGTGTCATTCGCCTAAACTTGTGCTGATGTGACAGCCGCTATATCCGTGAAGAGTGTAAGGATCGCTTTCACAGTTTGGTCTCATTTATACAGAATGATTAGAATTTTAATTTAAGATACTATAATTTTAAATATTTTCGTTTTAATATTTAATTTATTTTGTCAATTTTCTATGTTTATATAAAATAGGAATTTTTGATAAAATTGGCGAATAAGGTGCTTATGTATTTTATTCAAACTTAAAAATAATAATAATTGCGCTGCAGATTATTTTCTAATACCCAAATTAGTGTCGCAGACTGGCAGAAAAGTTTCCGTTACTGGGAGCCTGGCAACAATTACCAGGTGTATTTTAATCATTTTTAAAGTTCTTTGGCACAAGGGGGTGTAAAAAATTTACATGAATGGACCATAACTCCACCTCCTCATATAGTTCAGCAAGATTATATCAATTGTGGTGCGTATGTATGTTATTATGTACATCAAATAATACATGGATGTAATTTATCCAAGTCCTTCAATCCACACACGTTTAGGTCATATATGTATTATGTTCCGTTGAAGTTTAGTAATGATGAAAATTATATTTGTTCTGATAACATTCAGCATGAAGTTTCTCAACCCAATGTGAATTTAGAAAATAGCTCTATAGTTTTTCAATTCAACAAAATAAATGAAGATAATGCCTCGAATCATGTAATCACCATAAATGGTATCAAAATTACTCAATATATGCTTAAGTCTTTAGATCCATTCCCTACTTCTAATAAAGAGATCATTTTAAAATTAGCTTCCCCTTGCTTTAAAAGGGGTTGGTTGTATAATTCAGAAATTGATGTATTTATATATAATATAATTAATCACAATTCAAGTTTTAAATTTATGAATTCTGTACTTTCGTTAGAAATGCTAAACAAATTTGCTTATGAAAATCTGGGAAATGATCTAAAAGAAACTGAGCTTAATTCCTATTAATATAAATTCTCATTGGGTGTTGCTACTTGCTTACATTAAAAAGTGTGAATTTCAATTTTTTGATCCATTGAGTAAGCAAATTACTAGAAATTTCATGAGTATTATAAGTAAGTGTGTTTTGTTTCTAAATGATTTGTTAGGCATTTCATTTAAGTGGTCAGTTTCTTGTCCTCAGCATGTTCAACAAACAGATAACTTTACTTGTGGTCTGTTTATATGTTATTATGCTGAACAAATAATTAAAAACTCCTCATTAACCAAAGAATTTAATATTTATTGTTTTAGGGAATATGTTTATAAAAACATAATGGGTTTGTTGTGATGAAAATGTTTTCTATATATGTTAGTTATTTATACCTATGTTAATTAAGTAATTAAACTTTTAAAGCAAGTAAATACACTATGTAGTAATGGTTATATTGCATAAGTCTCCCAGGGAGAGGCTGGCATCCGAGTTAAAAACTTATCCCCTGTTCAGTTGTACTTATGCAATAAGATAACCCACAGGTGTCAGGCAATAATGCAGTAAAAAGCCTATTCCTAAATATTAATATGCATAATTAAAGTTTTTTAGTAGGACTCTTTTAAATAGATATTTAATTTTTTAAATAATATTAACAGCAACATTATGTTTACCCACTGTTTCAACATTGAAGATTAATTTAATTAAGTTATTATTTTAGTTTTATTCCATGTTAAAAGCTCTCCTGTAATTTTTTTTTTTTTTAGAATGTGTTCAGTGTTCTCATTTCTCTTAATAGAATCATCACTTGAATTAATTGATAACACCACACAAAAATTAGAAATAAAATGAAGCAACTTTATTGTGTCAAATTACTTATGTTTGTTTTATTTATTCAACAGCATAAAAGAAACTTAATGCAAGTCCATTCTACATCCATGAATCAAGGACCATTTTTCTAGATATCTAGATCACCATTTAGAGAGAACATGTGAATTATTAATAATGAATGTGATATGCATGCATTACAAGAGTTTGAATTTTGTGTATAGTTTTTTCTTTTTAAATGATAAAATTCTTAAATAAAAGATGTTTTGTGATTATATTCATTCGTGTATGTTATAAATTTCATAATTATTTTTGTAATATGCAAATAATATAGCTGAATATTACCAGTTGTTGCCTATTGTTAAGTAGGTAACAAATATATTCAGATCACCTCTTACTAGTTTATTAAAACATATCAGCACTGGAAACCACTATCAAATTCAGCAAGGTGAATAGATTCCATTAAACAATTATTAATATATTCTTGAAGATTTATTATTAATATTTCTATAATATATTATTAATAGTTCCAAGGTTTTTTCAAACAGACTCTAAATATTATACACTATAAAATGCTAAAAAGAAAATTAATTTAAAAAAATTAAATGATACCTTACATATAAAAAAATCTTATGTAAATAAATTCAAAAGATGATTTTTTTTTTACATTTATAGCAAGTTGCATTTATTGGCAAACAAAATATTCATTTCAATCCAGTAATTATGGAAAAAAAATCTATGAACTTTGATTTTACTTAACACAATCCATTAATGCATTTTGGAAAGGCTGTTTTTTTCTAGTCCATACTTAAATGTATTAGTTACTTATTTACATTGAGTTGATATTCGGCTCAACATTTCACAGGTATTACAAGAATGTTATTTTTTGGTTTTTATTTGAGAGTGCTAGTGTTTGATAGGAACTAACCATATTAGGATGTGGTTATACAAGAAATCAGAAAAGACTGCATTTCTTAAAATTGAATCTTCATTCCTTTTTTTTTTTTTTTTTTTGCCCGATTGGTTTGGATGAACAATTTTAACTCCTTATCTTTAAGACATTCACTCCCATGAGAAATTTTTTATTGTGGAATATTTAATTATAAATTCTAATCACCAAAAGTGGAAATGCTTATTAATTTAATAGGATATAAGACGCGAATTTTTAAAGGAATTCTGAAATTTCTGGGTGCATAATGAATATTGTAGTTGATAAACAACTTTTAGAGAAGAAAAAAAAATATTTAAAAAATATCTATATTCTGATTATTTAAATTTTTTCATATAAATCGGAAAATTATTATTATTTTTATTTTTTTTTTCAATTTATATTCTGATTATCACACACTTTTAGTATATTTTTAGAGTTTAAATCCAAAATTTCAAATAATAAGGCACATAATTTTTTTAAAAAGTCATCATTTTCCGAAAATAGTACAAATTAATGGAAAGTATTTATGAAAATTTCGTGCATTTATAGCTAACTGTTCTAAAGTTATATCGATTCAAAGTTCGCAAGATGATGAAAATATTACTAAGAAAAACGGACTTAAAAGTTGCCAATTATTGAATAGTAAGAGTTTTAATGCAGGTTGATTTAAAATTTTAATTTCATTGAACTAAAACATCAGTATGTTTTGGAAATAGAATATATTTATAACATTTTGTTACCCAATGGTGGGGGAGGAAGACAACTTAATTAAAATTTTCTCTGGCAAATGTGAATTAAAGTTACAAAATCCATAATTAATTTTAAAAAAAAATGTAAAGAAGGCCCTCTGCCTCTAAAGAGTTTGTCCCGTCACCTAAGGAGCTGGTACGATTGGACTTAAAGAGGGAATATAAATGATATCCTATATTTACACTGTCTTAAGCTGGAATTCTATATTTTGCAGATTTTTAACTCATTATAGTGCTTATGGATGCCTTTTTATAAATGTTCTGATACACAAGATCCGAAAAATGCTCTGGATATTTTATTTTTTCCATTACTTGCCTGGGTTAAAATTGAAAAATTATAGAACTAAACTTCGAAAGAGAAGGGATAAGTGAGATTTATCACCGAGACCCTAACTAAATTGGGACTCTGACTATAATCGATTCTCCAAAGCATATGTAAGCGATCGCATTTATTGATATTTCAATACCCGAGCTTCGCCCCGAAATTGTATCTATTTTTAGCTTTAAGGAAAGTAGACATTAGAATATTCCATATGATAAATGTTTTTTATCTCTTTATGAATTCTTACAGGTCGGAACAGGTTAGTTTTTTTTATGTACAGCTATGGAAACGTATGTAAATATTTTCAGTTCACTACTGATTATTAGATTTGAAGTAGGAGCTTTGGGATGATTAAAATTTTCAATATTTTATTCTATAGCTGTTCCTTAGTTGAAAATGTAATTGTTTAGTGTCACTTTTTTTTGGCTTTAAGAATGTGAGTACGGGTTTTCAGCGTCCTGATTTAATGGTAAGTAGAAAATTGGTGTTTTAATATTTTAAAACATTTAAAGTAAGTTAATTGAGATTGGAATGGCTTTAACATTATCTGTGTTATTTTTGTGTTAGCATTTGTACTAAGTTTTAAAGTTTTGGCTTTATGAGAATTGGGGAAAAGTAGTATGATAAGTGGAGTCGGTGAATTTAGGGCTTAAACAGGACCAGAATATATTCTATTCTCAATAGCGTCGACACTATGTACTGCTTTTAAAAAAAAAAGTAGCCGTTATATGGTGATTGCAGCAGATATGCTGTATGACAAATGAAGAGCATATTGGTCGGAAATTCTAGTCTTTTACTATTAAAAAAGTAAATATGAGCAGATCTGAGTTTGAAGACCTCTCAAAAGGCCTTCCAGATGTGGTGATTCAGTAGAGTGAGATGTCGTCATGATGCTTTAGTGAAGTATAACTAAATTTACATTAAAATAGAAATAATATACATATTTATCAAACCAGGCTATTGGTTCCAGTAAACCAAACATTTTCCATTTGGGGCCGTTCAAATATTACGTAAGCACCTAGGGGGGGGGGGGGGGTAACGATTTGCTTATTTTTGCTGACAAGGGGGGGGGGAGGGGGTATGAGTGATGCTTACGTAAGCATTTAATAATCCCTTTATTTCTAAAAAAAAATTGAAACTTACAAAAAATTTCACTTTTGTACACCGAGTTCTAGGATAGGTGACTTTCCATTCAAATCGATCTAAGGGATTTAAACTTATGTCACATAAGAGTGACGTACTCTGCCTTCAGCCAATTACAATCAAACATTGATGATGCAAAATACTGCAGTTTCAAAATGAATAAAGGGGATTCCCCTCTTTTGGGTGTTTGGAGACGTGAATCCTACATTAAACCTAACTTATGTGACAGACAATTTTTGTTTTTGTTTAGTTTGGCGACTGGCGGGCGCCTAAGATGGAACAGTAGTTGGTTTAAGGTTCAAGATTCCGAATTGAGTTGTGTTTTGAACAAGTTTCTTTTTCCACAGCAATCCTTCTTGAACTTTTTGAAGATTAAGCAAATATAGTTGCTCTGCTTTCTGTTTGCTTTTAAAAAAACAAAAACATATGTCTTCATTTCGTGAAATTTTATATAAAAAGCTGTTTGAAGCTTTTAAAAAGTCTACATCAAACAAACCCTTGAAAGATATACAGGATATAAATAATGAGGTATGGCGTCATTTTAAAAATGCCTCTAAAAATGACGAAGAACTAGAAGTGTTGGTGTTAAAAAGAGTCGAAGAATAGTTGCGAAAGGCAACTAGAAAAAATTAAGTTAAAGTTCATTATTTGCATTGAATCCTAACTTTTTTTTAGATTATTAACGTTACAAAAAAAAAAATTCAGGAGAAGGGGGGGGGGGGGATTACCGTATGCTTACGTAATTATAGAGGGGGGGTATGCGATTTGCTTAATTTTGCTGACAAGGGGGGAGGGGGGTCAAAAATTACCAAAAACATGCTTACGTAATATTTGAACGACACCTTTACTGGCGCCGGCGACTCCGATCAACCAATCACGTGCGCTCTCCCGTGATCAACGATAGACGGCGCAACGGTCGCGTAGCTGACGTCACAGAACTGGCAATCTAAAAGTGGAGGCCCGACTGGTAGCATGTAAATCAGGGTCATCGCTCGTGGATACGACATATATATTTACTGAACCAACCCTGTTGGGCCTTGAGCCTGTTGTTGATCTTAAAATTCGTATTTGTAAAATTGGAAAACGCAATATTTTTTAGATAGTAATGAAAATGTATTGTGTTTGTAATTGCATCTCACTGCCAGATCGATTCGAAAAAAAATTTAGTTTACCATTTGACTAGACAAAACTATCAGTATAGACGAAAGGCATTTTTATAGGGGATTAAAATTAGTTCCTAGACATTCATGGTGGGCAGAAATCTGGCTTATACAGCATAAGAGTCAATGGGTATTTGTGACTGTATTGCAATTAAACTGTAAATAATCAAGTTTCAATAGACTAATTTATTAAACAGATGTTCTAAATGGATTTTAGACATTCTGAAATACATTTTGACTTAGTTAAAATTCTAGTTTTTACTTATTAATGGCTCTTAATGATCAAATTTTAACGAAATCGTGATGAAAAAAGCTGATTTCTGCGTGAATTTGGTTGGCAGCGTAGGGATTAGGGAATGAATGCCACCTGCAGTGGCAAAGGCTGCCAACTCTTGAATAGTAGAATCGCTAAGACCCTTTAAAAAAATTGTCAAATCTTAAATTTAAGAAAATCGCCAGCAAAATCGCGATAATTGTGTGTACCAAAACCAATGTAACTTTGCATCGAATCAATTTCAAATGTAAGGTTGTAAATTGTTGTTTGGGAATTGGAATGCAATATTTTTTAGACATAAATGAAAATGTTTAAAAACACAGTGTCAGATCGATTCAAACAAAAATTTAGAAAAAACTAAACAAATCACATCATATTCTACAATCTGAGTAGCATCACCAGCAGCACCCATTAAAAAATAGCCAAATCAAATGTTTAAGGGGGTCAGATACCGAAAATAAAAAAAACTTTATTTATGTACATTTTTATGTCAAAAATTTATTTTATGTATGAGATACTATTTATATATCTTTGAGAAAATGTTTTTTTAAACATTGTGTTTAGTTATTTAAAAAAAAAATTAAAAACAAGAAAAATCCATAATAATTGATGTTTGTTTATTTTGATATAGTAAAAAAAAAAAAAAAAAAATTTTTCAAAGTGTAAGCTTTCTGTAATACATAATTATATAAAGAAAATTTTGTCTTCACAGAATTTTGATAGGTGAATTAAAAAAATTTTTAAAAATTCTCAAAGTTAAAATATTGAAATTTTTGCTTTTTTTTATGTTATCTTTTACGCTAAATATTATATTTTAAAACAGAATTAAAAAAATAAAATTCTGTGAAGGCAAAATATTTAAAACTATATAAATTAAATGCTCCAAAAATTTGAATAGCCAATTGTTAATGGTTCTGGAGATATATCGATTTGAATATGCAACATCTGTGAAAAACACTAGTGCTCGAAAAACGTACTTGAAGCAGACGCTTCAAGGTGTTACGCCCATTAGTGATGTTTAAATCACAGGTAATTTTGTGGCGTTCTAATTACTTGAGGAATAGGATAAAAACATCATTCTCTTCAGGAATGTATGAACTATTTTTTAAAATCAGAAAAAAATTTGGGATTTTTAAAGAAATTTCGGTACTGGACCCCCTTAAGAAAACCGTGACTGAAACTATAACTTTTATTTAAATAGATTTAAAGATATTTATTAAAATAATAATAATAATCACAAAAAACTCCCAATATTCTTCTTCACGTTGATACAAAAGTCATTTCGGATAATTTGCTGGCAACTAAAACGCGGGATTTTTTATTGGTTCTTGAAGTCAGTGATGGCGGCTGGTGCAGGGGTGAATTAGTTGCAGCCGGGCTGCACCTAAATTATTAGTTTAAAATTAAAATTTGCTAATTGCTATAGTCATATTTGATTATTTAGTTTGCTAATTTTCTTAAAATATAGATTAGAATCGCAAATGAAGATGGAATTTCTACGATAGGTAAAACAAAATCTCCGGTAAATATCAAACCTGCTGCGCAATGCACAATTGAGGGTAAAGAAACCTCTCAAATAAACTAAGTCTTACGATCATCAAATAAACAAGTACAGCCACAGGAGTGAAATTCCAAATAAGCTGAACCGTTGTCATGGTAACAGCTGCTAACATGAAATTTTCCCCAAGCTAAATGGATAAGGTGTTGTGATAAAATGCAACCACTTACTAATCCAACCCTATCTTTTATTCTAATCCGTAACATATTTTAGTCCTGGTAGTATATGTAGTATCGTACTTGTGGCTGTTCCAAATCATTGACCACTGGTGATCAATTGAGGAACGTTCTTAGGTGGATTCTCGAAGGACCACCAGATCCTTAAAATAGACTCCGTAAATAAAACATTTAAATCCTTAAACGCATGGACATGGGCATGAATTTTTGTAAAGGGGTGTAGATTGCAATCAAAAAGGTGCAAGGCGACTAAAGCTTCAAACCTGGAATTGTCGACTGGGAATAAGTATTGAATATCTTTCTGAAATATGAATAAATAAATATACATTAATTTTACCTTCAAATGAATAATTTGAAACTTATATTTTACTTTTTTCCAATGAATTCGTCACTTTATTGTTAATTTTCAAAAGCCATGAGGTGGTAAGGGCAACCTTTTTTTAACCTTTCCCGGCTTTGCACATGCTCAAACGAAATGCGTCTTCGTTATATTAATTCCTTTTCTTGAAATATTAATTTTATTAAGATTTATTACTTAATTACTCTTGTAGTTTTGTTTGTATGCATATTTGAGTAACATATACAAAATTACATGAAATTCATGTAACTTGACAATCGCACATCCCCCCCCCCCATTTTTCCATTGTATTCAATTGTTAATTCGGACTCCCTCACTGTTACAACCCATGCGAACCGCCACTGCTTGACGTTATTTTTCATCTACATTACGCAGAAGAAATCATTCTAATTGCAAATTTTCTAGTAATAGAATTTTGTGAAGTTGTTGAAAAAACTATAACATTAACACGAAATAAATTAACTACTTTCTTTAGTAAATGTACAATTCCACAGTGATTAAGAATATTCTCTATTATTTTGATTATCAATAAATGTCCGTCGAGTATACTGCTCAATTTTTAGTAGTTTGGGTACGGCATAAAAAATGGAGAAAAGCTTAACTTTTTCTTTGTACAGAAATAAAAATGTAAAGAATAAAAGGTTAAATATTATCAGAAAAAATTAATGAAATGTCTACCT
The DNA here is from genome assembly GCA_963978545.1 of Linyphia triangularis. Lineage (NCBI taxonomy): Eukaryota > Metazoa > Arthropoda > Arachnida > Araneae > Linyphiidae > Linyphia > Linyphia triangularis. The sequence continues at coordinate 90,234,426 of OZ021721.1, forward strand.
TTTGCAATATTCAATGTGATGCAATTCGCTCTTTAAAGATCACTTTGCAGGTGATGAATATTTAATGCCTCTACAATTTAAGCAATGAGAGATTTTTAAAATTTTACAGCTTTGTTGAATGATAAATATTTTAAGAATACTCATAATTCTAGTTTCAAACAACAACAAATAAATTAGGCTATCCATATATTTTTTTTGAAAGAGACGGTGTTTAACATTCTTTGGTTGAGTAAAAAGTCATAGTAACTCCTGTCTAAAAGGAGGGGAAATATCGATTAACGTTTATAATTTGCAATTAATATTACTAATAATTTTAATTGATATGTAATTAGTTGTTTACTTAATTTTTTAATTAATATGTAATTAAAGTCAACTTTTAATTAATTTCTCATTAGATTTTAATTAATATTCAATTCATTTTTAATTAATGCCTTAATAAATTTAAATCAATTTTCGCAACTTTTTAATTACATTTCAGTAAATTTTTAACGTTAATCGAGTTATGATAAAACTAAATTCAATGCTAACTAACAACATCTCCAATTAATATACACTTTCCAACATATATTGGTGCATAAATATTGTCATCTGGACCCCCCCCCCCCCACACACACACATATAAATAATGAAGTCCTTAAAAAAAGTATTTGTGCTTGATTTAATTGTCAAGTAAATTTTAAAATATTTGAAATTAATTTATTTAAATAATGCTTCAATATTTCTTCAGCTTTTATTACCATATAGTAATTGAAGTGGAAGAAATATTGTTATAATTTCATTAAAAATCCTTATCTGGTAAAATAGAACTAATTTTTCCAAATCAGGAAAGTTTTTAAAACAACAATTAATCGCCTATTTATCAAGACAAATTCGAATTTTTTTTTAAAGTGGGATGATTGGAAGACCCCCTCTCCTTTCCAATAATTGGAAAATCCGGCTCAGCCCTTCCAATATTTTTTAAGAACCCTTGGATTTATTATTATTTTATTTTTACTAATTTAAGAAAAAGCTACAAGTTTCGGTTTGATCCATTCGACCAAATAGAAAAAAAAGAAGGGGGGGGGGGGGGGGAGGAATCCAATTTACTCGTCCTTGACCCACATGGAGAAGCCAATAGAAATAAAAAAGGAATAGTTTTATAAGTGGGACTTTTATAATTGACTATAAGTAAAAATTTCAAAAACCCAGTAAATATGTTTGCCTGGTTGAAGCTTTGGCATGGGGACGAAGAAATTAATCTCATATATATCTTTGTCTGTTAGTGATCATGCTATCCCGTGATCGTTAATCTAAGGCTGCTTTAAACAAACAAAAATAATGAAAATACAAAAATAACAAACAGCACTATCACTCAAAATCACGAATTCGCCAAAAAAATTGCAAAAAAGTAGAAAAAAACCCTTAAAATCCTATTGCCAGACTACCTCAAACAAAGATACTATAATAACCCTTCGGGTTAAAGATGGCAAGCTTCCATAGAGATAATGTAAAATAGTTGAGAGCACATGACGTCATTGCAGGGTTTCTACATTGGCAAGCTTATCGCTCTTTTTGGTTTCACTTGGCGATAAAATGTTATGGTTTCCCAGAAGTCTTTTATCCGAAAAAAGAACAAATCTGTTTTGCCCATTAAACTTTTACTTGACATATTTACACATTCAATCAAATTTACGTTAATTATATTTTTAGCTAAGATAATTGAATACTTTTTTAAACAATATTAATATTATATTGAACCACTACAGCAAGTTCCATCCTGTAATGCAATACGAATCCTAATATTAGATTTGGGGTTTTTTCAGCATATTCCAATATTGGTGAACTTTTAGTAAGTTTTCGTAATAAATATGAACATCAAGAATTAACAAAATTACTAATTACAAAATTATTGAAACACATTCTAGAAGAAAATTATTTCGATAAAGTTTCCATGCATTCTTCGAAGCAGTACACATTAGGAAACTAAAAAATATCTAGTTATTGAGTGCAAGAATTTAAAAATGACTTGCAACTACAAAAACCAATATCATTTAGTATGTACTAGTTTAGAAGAATTTACTAACAGTTGACAATAATCATTTAGCTTTATTAATTCATAAAATAAAAAACCGCAATGGTAATTGAGATTTGCGTCAAATTTCAAAAAATCATAATAAACACATAATAATTGAGTGCATTTATGCAACTAACAAATGATAAACATTCTTTCAAGCGGTGTCAAAGTAATACAAAAAGAAAAGTTCATGAAAAAAAAAAAACTATATTTAACATAAAAACTAGCCTGCTGAATGAGACGAAAAAATAAAAACAAACGATTAAGAACACTAACCATCAAGTTTCATCACAACCATCAACACTGCAAAAAATGTCCTGTTAAAATTCTCCTTGCGAAAATTCTATAATCTTCAGAACATTACCGAAATTTATTGTACACAAAAGCGAACAATTTGAACAAACTGGAATAAATAATATGTTACTTTGCAAAGTAGAATCCTCCATTTTTGTTCTGCTATTTAAATCTCCCACGAATTCGACGAAATAAATCTGATGTTCTTATTTGTTTGTTGAAAAAGCACGATCGCCAAAGTAAGAACAAAGCTCTGCGCATGTCTGGAAATCGGAGCAATTTGGCGAAAGTTTTGTGCTCTCAACTCTGAAAATCCGCGAGATGGCAGCACTTACGTATCGGCGAAGCTTGCCTTCTTATAGTTTTAAGTTCTTTGCCTCAAAATTGCCAAACCTGGCAACCCTAAAGAAGTACTCTTAGTTTGGCACCAATTGTTACTTGCTTATGACCAATCAAACTACATCTTTAAAAAAAAAAAAAAAACTGAAATTTTCGTATTTGACTAAATAATTACAATGTACATTATATTTTCATACAAATTTACAATTGACTATAACGTACTTTATAAACTCTACCTCATAAACCACAAAAATTATGCATCTGGCTACACGACAATACTTTTTGTTTATTTGGATTACCAGTTGTGTTTACCCTTACCGCACATGTTATATAGAAGAGTGAAATGAACAATTGAAATAAGACAAAAATATTTAATAAGCATATGAGACATATGAAACTGATGACTATCAATTGAAAGCAGTAGAAATGCACTCTTTTCCTTTCACTGATAATTCACAACAAACGGGTATTTTTAAGATAAATAATTACTGAATTTATTTGATTTCATTCAAAGTTATGGTTCTTGTTAAAGTTGTAGAGTTTACTGGCACATCTGTTTCAAAAACTGTTTGGAATATAAAATTGTTTTCTGTGAAGCATAAGGTGTAAATTTTCATGTGAAATAACCCAAAAATTTAAGTAAACTTTTAAAACACTCGCATCACTCCCTCATAAAATTAACTACCAACAACTTAAGGCTCTGAAGCAGTGCACTCCCAACTAGCAAAGATTCGTTAAAAATATTAGTAACAAATTCGTTATAAATATTGTAAAAGTGTAAAGCACAGAAAAGTGCAAGGGGATGATATGAATATTAACGAACTCACTAGGTGCAATCAAGCACTGTAATTTCCAAGCAGATACAGTGGAAAATTTAGAGTCTTTTGAATTTCTAGAAGCTTAGCTGGTAATATAATTTCTACAAGTATTACTAATTTGGAGGGTGGGAATTAGGTTCGATTACCTTTTTATAAAATGATGAAAAGCAGTCAGAATATTTCTCCAATTGTTACTTTTAAAACAATGCAGGTGTTTGTAAATATAGAACCGTAAAGTAACCTAGATTTTGGTAATCAAAATAAAATATATCTGTGTTAAATTAGTGTAGCTTTTTAGCTTTGTTGTCAAAAATGTGCTTCATTAACTTTTAACTCCTGTGGTTAGGTGGTTTGAGATTTCTGGTGCAAAGGTAACAGATGGGCTATGTTGTGCCAAAAAAATTGGTGAACATAGATTTAAAATTTAAAAAACATAGTATTGGAAAACTATATATAATAGTTAGAGATGATATATTTTACAAACGTTTGGAAATGTTCCACGAAAAATGACTCGCAATCTGTCAGACCGCATACAGCAGTTAAATGCAATTATAAGTTGACATCTAGAATTTACTGAAAACTTCCTCCAAAACTCCAAGTTATATCTTGTATAAACCTCTTTTGATCAGAAAATTATTACTGTTCTTGTTTTCTGATTGGTTAATGTTTAATTACAAGATATATAGGAATCCATTTTTGATACTAATCTGTATTTACTTTATTTGAGACGAAAATGTAATTTCATGGTAATAATAAAACTGTATATTTAGCGGTTTCCTTAAACTATTCTGGCTATGTTCAGTAGGAATTATGAGGTTTTTCAATATTATAGTTATAGAAGGAAGTGTGCATAGTTAAAGTTATATAATACAGATTTGCAATGTTTATACATGAAAAAATAAGTATGAGATCATATTTCTAAAAAAGTTTATCTGAAAATATCTTATTTCTTTTGCAGGTTTACTACTGCTTTGTTTTAACTTTTTTCATTTATACTTCAACTGAGAACTACATCAAGAAGAACAATATTCTCATCTAAAATGTGTACATTTGAAAAATATTTATTTATGCAATTTAGGAATCGTTTGAAGATAGCAAGAATATATTGGAATTCTAGGTATATGCTTTTGTTGAAATATTATTGTGATTAGTAATAGAAGAATATATACCCGACATACAGAATTTAAATTTTTTAGATATTTTCAATTAGTATTAAGAAGTTCTGTTGAATAGTACCCAAATATTAGTATCATTAACTATAAAGAACCTATTTAAAGAGTGATAATCTCTTTTTTTAGGCAAATGGTTTTTAATTTTCAGGTATGTGAAAATGAACTATGACAATATCAAGTAATGAATTTTATATTTATATCACTGCTTTCTTGTAAGTGGCTATGATTGGTTTTCAATATTGTGTGGTAGGTTGAGGAAAACATACTTTAAAATGGAAAAAAGTCTTTAGAGATCATTAAAAGTTTAACATTTGAGGAAATCACCCTACCTAAATGCCACCACTGTTATTTACAACTTTAGTTCCATCAAATTTACCTGTTTGGGTTTACATTTTGTAAGTACAGAATAAGTGAGTATATGGCAAATTAATTGTGTGTGTGGACCTGGCATTATTTATTAATATTCAGCTAACATGTTTCGCAATATATTTTTGTTTTGCCATAGTTATTATACTGCTTTCATTTTCTATCTTTTTTTTAATTTCACTTTATTTTGCATAGTTTATTTCTGTCATATATCCTGACCTGCATATTGTTACGAATTTCTGTATATTTGTAGATATTTCGTAGTATTAATTATGTAAAAAGGAAAATTTCTGTGCATTTCGCATAAGGCAGTGCATGAGTTTGTCTTTACTTCGCTTTCCTGCAATACGTCTCTTAATGCTTGAAAACGAGTTTTACAGAGATAATGCTGGAAAACGAGCAGGCCATTTAACATTATGGTTAAGGGCAATCTCGCCAAGTTGGCTACGATTTTGGCGACTAATTTTGGTCGCCAAATTGTGTTGTCAAGTTTTTAACTGCTGTTTTGTGCTCTATTGTTGTGAAAAGAGCTGTTTTGAGTCTACTAGAACGAGAAGTTCTGAAGTTGTAAAAGAATCTGCGAAGAGTTATATCGGAATAAATTTCTTCAAGTTTTAATCTGCTTTGGCTTTAAGTCTTTCGAACCCATCCACGCAACAATATTTACCTTATGCAGCAACTTCTTTTGGAGAAATAAAGAATCCTTAGGAGCATTCTAAATCAAGACAGGATATTAATATTTTGGCGACATTGCCCCGTTTTCTTTGATCCATGTTTCTACTGGTAAAATTCACTGACCAAAGGCAGAATTATCATTTAACATGGTAGAGTTTTTATGCATGATTTCCTATAATCTTTTTACATGGGTAAGTATGTCAGTAACATTACTGGGTCAAGGACAAGTATTTTGTGGATACTGTTGTGTTTTCTTTGGTCCATATTTCTGCTGGTCACATTCACTAATCAAAGCAGAAAACTAACCCAACATGGTAGAGTTTTAGGTACGATTTCCTGCTTACTTTTCATGGGGACAAGTATGTCAGTAAAATTGCTGTGTCAAGGACAAGTATAAAAATAAAACAAAGCTATCTATCAAGCTAAAGCTATAGAAGCTGTCAGCAGTTTTTTTTTTATCTCTGTAAGTCGAGGCATTCAAAAATAAAAGTGTGAAATTACCTTAAGTGTTATAACAGAATTTGAGCAGATGGTATTTAAAAAACAACACAGGTTTCTTAAAAAAAAAAAAAATGTTGAAAATTTTTTAAGTTTTAACTGATTTCAATAGTATTTTCAATGCTGATTACAAATATGAAATCTATTTTTTCTCTCATGTAAGTTTTTTTTTCATAAAAAGATTTCATAGTTTTGGAAAATAACTCAAATCAAGATAATTTGACTTTTTAGTTTTTATCTTATCTCCTCATAAACACATGCTTTATATTTATACCCTAGATCTGTTATGATTTAAATGATAAAGAAGCTTGTAAACAAAGTTTACAAATACTTCTCTTTTTTTCTTAAATTTTTTTTTCTGCTTGTGAACTTGTTGGGGATTGTGCCTTTTCAACATCCAACAGTAGTCATAGCAATCATGCTGATATTCAACCTTCTTTCATATGACCTTTCTATTTCCTTTATATCTTGGTAAAATCTTTTGTCTTGCTCCTTGCTGACTGCATCTAAATTTTCAGGGAAATAGTCAAGGTGGGAATGGACAAAATAAACTTTTAAGTTCATATAGCATCCTAATATTTAAAAATTTACTAATATCTTTTCTAGAATAAATTTCAAATTTGAGTCTTTTCAGTTCCGAAAAAAGCTGATTTCCACTTCTTAAAAGATTTCTAGGCTTTTCTCTCATTTGTCTCCATTGTGAGCTCAAAATTCTTATTTTTAGGAGCTCATATAGCATAATAATATTTTAAAATTTCCTGACATCTTTTCTAGAATAGATTTATAATTTGATACTTTTTTTTTCTCCAAGAAAAATGATTCCCACTTTTTAAAAAAAATTCCAGGTTTCTCTTTAATTTGTCTCCATTTTGAGCTCAAAATTCTTATTTTTCCAGTAATAAGCATCCAAAAAACTATAAAATGAACACTTTATTTTTAAGAAAATTTTGTATTAAGAAATTAAGAAAAATGGTTTTTGATGAAATGTACAATCACAGTAAATTAAATTTTATTTACTCTGTTATTTTTTTCTCCCTAAATGTGTGTCTAAATTTATTATCCTGTAAAGGAATAGAGTATAGTTTTAGTAATGAAGTCAAAGATGAACTCTTATTTCAATAAAAGGTGTACACACAAACATCACTTTTTTATATTTGTTATAATTCTGTTATTTTTAAGTATAGGTTTAGGACTTCATTTTGGGATATAGATGTACTTAAAGAAGTAGCTAATTTGAATTTTGTATTATCATATTAGGATTTTTTACATTCTGTTGAGCATTTTGCAATTTATTTTGTTTATTTCCTTAGTTTCAGAAATAATGTACATTCAAACATTTTGGATCATCTTCTGTATTTTTATTTTGTATTATGTTATACGTTTTACTGTACAAAAGTTATCAATTTTAGCTTTCTTCTTAAGTTTTATAAAATTTAAATTTTTTTTAAAAATAAAATCACAAAGTAATCTTATGATCAATTTTGACTTTTAGATTGCTTAATCTAAGTATCATTTTAGATTTTGAATTTTTTTTATTTAATAAGGATCTGACAATAAAATTAGTTTCACTGCAACTAAACTAAAAAGATTCTTACCATAGATTTATATATATATCTTGAATGTTATACCTGCTTGGTGTAGGTATACCAAATTATTTAGAATTTATTATCTACTAGAAATTATTTTTGCATATTAATATGTTCAAAATATTCATTTATGCTTTATAAAGATCATAGCTTTTTCTAATAAATTGATATCTAATTTTTAGGCAACAAAACTATTCTTCTGATATTAAGGAACCAAAGGTTAGTATGCATTTGTAATGCTTTTTGCTAAATTTAAAATTCAGTTTGCTCTTTAAATTTTCTAAAGAATTCAACATATTTCAGGCCAACATGAAAAAGTTCCCTGTAAAAAATATTAGAAATTTTGGAATTATTGCTCATATTGATCATGGAAAGAGTACTCTATCAGATCGCCTCATGGAATTTACTGGTAAACCATTAAAAAATTTATTGATAAGATAGTTGATACTTTAAATTGATTTCTTGAGCTAACCATGCCATTGAATGATTTTATTTTAACTGAAGTTAAAGATTTTTTTTCTTATATCTTATGTAGGTAATATTTCAAAAAAGAATAAAAATGAACAAGTTTTAGATAAACTCCAAGTGGAACGGGAGCGAGGTATAACAGTGAAAGCACAAACTGTCTCACTTTTTTATAAATACCAAAAAGAAATGTATTTATTGAACTTAATTGATACTCCAGTAAGTCAAAGTTAAAGCTATTCTATTGATATATCGTTATTTTTTACTATATTATAAAAATGTAGTTAATTAAATTGTGAGATGTATGCAACATTTCAATATCTTATCAATACTTTTTCTCAAACTGGTAGAATAATCTATTACTTCAAAATTTTAAATACTTGCAGATATTGTACCAACTGAAAAATGTGCCACATATATGAATTGACCTAAGAAAAAACATTTTGCATAAATTTTTTAGAAAATTAAACAGTTAATTACAGCAAATGATTATTTTTCATCTATTTTCTGAAACATTTCTTCATGTTTTAATCAGATTTCACCTAAGTAAGCACTTCATTGTATTTCATAATATTTTTTTAATAAAAAGCTGTCTTGTTAGACATTCTATATAGAAAATGTTAATACTAATTGATTAACATTGATTTTAATTGCATTTAATTTGATTTAATTGATTAACATTTAATTTAATTGTTTTTTAAACAGTATCATTTGAGTTTTTATCTAATTTGAACAAAAGTTTCTTGATCTTTCCTATCAGTTTTTGTAAATGTTCCATAATGCCTAAAAATCTTCATCTATTTTGAACTTTTTTAGTTATAAACTACCAACTTAGAAAACAATAATCTTAAAAGATAAAATACTTGTTTGATATTTGAATTTGACATACAGTCTTAACAGGGTGCACATAAAAGTGACAAATATGGTATTTTTCAGTGTTCATTTTTTTTTAACCTTATTCAAATTATATTCCTTAAAGTCTTGTTCAGTTATGCCTCTCAAAAGCCTTGTTCAATTATACCCCATAAACCTCATACCTTTTTAACAAAGCTCCTACATCTGAGCTTTTGTTGCACTCAAAACAGAAATAATTAAAAAAAGAATCCTTATGATTAACAAAGTTATTTTACACCATATTTCTTTATTCCATGTTGAACATTGTGTTTTTAGAGTTCTGTACTCCGAGGTTGAGAACGGAACCACCTCTATGTCTATTTTAGAATCACTTCTATGTTTGTCCTTCTGAAACAATAAAAGTTAAATAACACCAGAAACTAGTTGGATGATTTCAATAAAATTTGGTTCATAACTAGGTCATACATACACAAACATTAACCAATAGCAAAACAAACATGAACAAATATTAAAAAAAATTGGTAACTTTTTTCAGTTTGAAAAAGCCTTCTTTCTTCAATAATAATAATGTTGGGATACCAAATAAAATCTATAGATAAAATTATATAAAAAATGTGTTACAAATGTGATTTGTTATAATTTTTTTGACCAAACATTCAATTAACTATTGAAAATTATATGCCCCCACCCTTCTACATTCTGAAACAGGCAGAAAAATTTGAAAAAATTCTGAAGAGTAGTTGATTAAAGAAAGTTTCAAGGAAAATTATTCTGGTTCTTCAAAATATTTTAGACTCAAAGAAATATATGTGAATATATTGTTTGAGTTAATTGTAAATAAAAGAGGTTTAAAAAATAAGTTGTATATTAACATTCTTTACACAAACGTCCTGGCTTAGATGGTAGTGTATGAAATGGTATTTGCTCAAGCGGTTCATGAACAAATCCTGCTTTATCACATTAGCATTTTTGGGACCTGTGGTCTAAATCTTCATGAATATTTCTGATCTAAATATTTTAAAGCGTCAAATATATTTAAAATACTACATATTTTGAATATCAAGTTAAGTGTTAGTTTTTATTGCTAAACATTATTTTATGGCTCTTTTGCAAAATAATTACTAGTAAATGAACCCATATATTAAAATGGCTTAGGGATGAGAGGGTTAATGCTGAAAACATCTTAATACTTGCCAATTATATGAAACATCTTAATACCTGCACAAACAAAGTAAAGAGTAAGTCTCAAGTGATTGGATAGGGAACAGAGTATTGGCACTTGACCAGTTTTTTTGCTTTTGTTTTCCAAAGCCAAACTCATGTGCAAAATGTTTTTGATTCTTATTATAGAAGGAGCTGAGATATGTAGATAAACAAATAATGAGCTTTGTCAAAATAACACACTTACCCTTTACCTTTATGACTTAGCAGTGGAACCCTTTTATGTATCTAGAATGAATTGATAATTGTGACTTGAGTGAGAGATTTTTAGGAACAGTTAATTAAAACAGAAATAAACAATATTTTTATAGAAGTCAGTAATTAAACTTAAAATATATGTAGTTTATGTGTTTAATGGAACATAGAAATTAGAATTTCGTCCTAGGGACAAGAAAAAAATTTGTATGGTGGCATTTAACTTGTTAAAATCATTTGCTGCATTAAACCAACAGGAAATTTGTGATTTTAAAATCTTATAGTGTGCTGGTATTTCATGAAAAACAAAAATTAAATCTTATATCGATGGCTAACAATAACTTAAAAAAAGAAAGAAGAAAAAAAAGAATATTAGTACTGTACTGTAGTTAGTATAAATACAAACAATGAGGAAACATTGTTTGAATAATTGCCTCGTGTCTATTTTATTTGATACCTATGTCTGTGATAATTTTTTTTTCTTTCTTTATTTCACTTGGATTTAATATGTAATCTAAAAATTATTCAGGGCCATGTTGATTTCAGCTATGAAGTGAATCGATCCTTGGTTGCTTGTCAAGGAGTAATACTGCTGGTCGATGCAAATCAGGTGTGAATGTGTTTGTTAATATATTTTAAACTTATTGTAAGTGATATTTTTTTGTGTTGCATAGGCTTGAATAGTTTATTTTTGGAATGAACCAATTCTACTCCATTTCAGTTGTTTAAGATTTGTTCCAAAAATTCATTATCTGAAATACTTCAGTTCAGATGAGTAAAATGAAATTTCTGGCTTTGTCTACCTTTTAAAAAAGTGTTCAATATTTTGTGTGCTTTTCAATGTAATTATATGTGCAATTAAATTTGTTTTCTTATATTTCTCAAATTCTATGCTAGAATATAAAGAACTAAAAAAAAATTAGGGCCTACTTAAGTGATTTTTATGAATAATTCCCTCTTTTGCTTATTTTTCAAAATGTTTAACTTTTGTATTTCTTGTGTTACATTTACTAATAATTGCTCATAGAAATACTATTTATAAATTAATAATGGTATTTTATAAATTAAGAGAATTTCTAAAGACTGTATATGGTAAATCATTCCTGAAACTGAATTGCTTAGCATTTTACTTTGAATAGAAAATAACCTATTTATTTTGACTATTTAATTTGTATAATAGTTATTGTGCAATTAGTTATTTTTTATTGAAGTAAAGATTGTATTCATAAAAATTTAAATGCATCCATTTGAAAATGTATGTATAAAAAATGTGTGCTTATCAGTGAAAATATGGAATAAATGCAATGTGCATTGTAAGTTAATCTTTTGAATAGCTAACCAACCTATATTATTTTGAAAAACTACCAGTTCCTCATTAGATTCTAGTACTTTATCAAGAAACTTTATGAATGAATTTATTTGTAATAAACTCACATTGTTAATATTTGAAAGGAGAATCTCTTAGGTAGCTTCTATTTTGATTATTTAACTTTTTAATTTGTCCTTGAATTTGTGATTAAACATAAATTTGATTGCATTACAAATTTCTATTTTACATTCATAAAAAATTTAATTTTCTAAAATAATATTAAAAAAAAAAATCTTTTTCCAAATAATTTACCATAGCAACCAATAAGTTTGTAATTTTATAGCTTTCAGTAACACATAATCTAAACTACTTTAACTATTACAGGAATGAATGTCATTTAAAAAACTTATACTATTAATTGAGAAATTTAAGATCCTATTAAATAGCAAGGTCCATGTGCTGAAGCTTTAATGAATTGAAATTATATGTACATATCTGATTATTGTGAATTGAGCTACCAAACAGTGATAGTATAACTGTTAAGACAGAAGATAGCAAAACTTAAAAGTTATTTGTGTACTCTTCTAAACTAAGTACTTTTTAGAACTTTCCATATTAAATAAAATATTTGATGAAAAAATTTGGAACATATGAAATTGTATCTATAGAAATTGTATGTATAATCTACACACCAAACAGATATTTAACAAAGTTTAATCAAGATTAATTATCTATATTAAAAAGATACTTTTTATTTGTTTTTGAAGCTAACTTTTTAAATTCAGTAACTTATTATTTTTCACTTTTAAAAGTACATCACCAATCAATAGAGTATTTGACAAATTTTCAAAATATGTTTTAAGGTACTTGACCACCTTATAAATTAAAAAAAAAAAAAAATCGATTTTTTGTTTTTTTGCATTTTCTCAATCCTTTCCAGGGTTTTACGGTCCAGGGATAGCATATTAATAAATTGAAAGTGAAAAAACTTGATTTTTTAAAAATTATTTAAAAAAAAACAGCGAGTAAAAACTTTAAACGCGTTTTTCTCAAAACTACTTTTTTTCAAATGGCGGACACTTAATATCCGAAACTACTCAGAGTTGATTTCAATGATTTTGGTCTTGTTTTGTTTGTTGAGATGTTTTGTATACCAATTTACCACATTTTGCCCAAAAAAATTAATTATAATATTTTTTTAGCAAAGAATAGTGAAAAACAGGGGTGTTTTTTCAAACATCCGTCATTTTTTATTTTTGGCAATTTGTGGTAAATTGTCACGTAAGGAACCTTTCTTTTGAAGATTCCGTTGTTCTTTTTTTGTTTCAGATTTACCAATCCTGAGATTAACTGTCCGCCGTGACACACCATTTTTTTGAGGCCTCGACTTTGGTTGTTGGGTGGTTTTGGTTTGGTTGATAGTTGTTAAAAAATAAAATTAGAAAAAAATCAAGTATTTTTAAATTCTATCAGCTTCAAGTAAAAGTTTAAGAAAAACCCATTGTAATATCTTACACAGGACCTGAAATAAAAATTATTGAAAATTTTGTATTTTTTAGCTTTCCAAGGTGGTCAAGTACGTTAAATAAAACGTATGCCCAAAATAAAAGACATATTTTTTCTTTTTCCAAAATAATGTGCCAAAAATTGCATTTTAAAATGCAAGCAGAAGCCCTGCTCCTAAAAAGCTGCTCAAAAATCCATCTGAAAGTGTGACGTCACTATTGGATAAACAGCATCTCGAATAAGTTTCAAGCGAGATTGTGTAACCTTAATGTATTCTTCTTTTTTTTTTTTTCCGAGGAAATTTCTTAACGGTATTGTGTTGTACCCCACTGTACAAGTACTTTAATTAACATCTGAATACTAATTTGGGTAAAACTTCTAACTACAGAATGGATTCTGCACCAAGAATTGTTTGTATAAAACCTCTCCAAGTTATGGTGGATATTTTTATAGCATTTTTTAAAGATAATCTTGTGTTCTCAATGCATTATTACTTGTTTTTTTTTTAACCCTGTAAATGTTTAAATAAGATCAGACATAAATTATAACAAGTGTTCTGATTCATCCCTTTCTGCAGGGTGAATCTGAACACCATGAATAAAATAAAAATAAACGCAAGTAATGTTTTTTCCAACATTTTTGGATTTGATTATCATAGAAGAAATTATAACCCAAGTTTCAAAGTCAAAAATTAGTTCGTTAACAATATTATTACATTGGATTTTTACTTTGAAAGTTGAAAAGGTTTCCGATTCACCCCGTTTTACTTTATTCAGCCGATTATTTTAATCGCTAATAATTTTGTTTATGTTTTTATAATTGTGAAAGTGTGTTGTTCTTGTTTTACAAATTATAATAACTGGGAGATTTATTTATATACACAGATGTTTTAACATTTCTCAACACTACAGAAAAAAACTCTGGCCTTGGATTTGAAAAAGAATCCCACCATCAATGCGTCTATTTTGGGTAAATTTAAACTGTCTGCCATTACGAAATTGTCATACATTTTTCCAATAAAGCTTCTTTAAATAAATATTTCCTAAAATTCACCTACAATGGTCATAATTAATCATAAAGTAGGAAGAAAGACGAACCAAGCTTAAAAATAAACGTATGAAGTTGTTTGTTCACAAATTTCTACTCCACAGTAGTGACGTCACACTCTGGGAGGAGCTTAAGCGATCGTTTCTGATCTCATGACGAAGCGCTCAGATAACCATTTTTTAAAATTCGATTTATAAAAATTTGCGCAATTATTTCAAGTAGAAAATGCTTGCTTTATTATTGCTTCGTTAAATACAATGTATATGCCGCATTTGGTAATTATTTGTTGATGGTGTCAAATGCCCTATTATCAGTACTAACCTTGCATAATCAAATGTGTTGTTTTTTTTTGTTTTGTTTTTAAGATTAATAAGTTACATACATTTTAGTAAATAGCTTGATATTTTTTGTGCAGAATTGTATAAGGCTTGATATTTTTATTTCATTTTAGGGAGTTCAAGCACAAACACTTGCAAATTATAATGTGGCAAACTCTTATGACTTGACAATTGTTCCAGTTTTAAACAAAGTTGATTTAAAAAATGCAAAACCTGAAAAAGTTTCTAATCAATTAACTTCTTTATTTGGTTTTGAAGAAAAAGATATATTAAAGGTACGTAGATTCAAGTTAAAGTAAACATATTTTTCATATTAATTCATGCTTTATGAAAGTACTTAACCAGAGAAGAATATGTGTGTGAAATATATGCATGCAAAAAAATCCATTCTAATTTGTTACTGTCTTTTAAATTAAATAGAGCATTGTTTCAAAATCAATGTTTCATTGTGCTTAGATACACTATTCAAATTGCAGAATCCATCTATTTTTAAAACTTATAATGCTATTATTTGCAATTATGAGCTCCAAAATTATTGAGTAAGTTTTAGTGTTTTCTGTTCATGAGGGAAGAAATGTGGGACTTTTATAAAATCACTTCCATGTTAGTATGTCTGTACCTCAGAATCGTTCAAATAAAATTTTCTGTACATTGTTTGAATGAATTTGTTAGTCTGTTTGGACTATACACAAAAGAATATATACATGAGGTTTTTTTTAATGTTGATATTAAAATTTTATCATAACTTAAATTGAGATTTTTTTTCTTCAAATTGTTATATTGGGTATAAAAAAAATTCTTCTTGGAGTGTTTTGAAAAGAGGAACAGAGCTTGTTTTGATTTGGTTTGACAAAACGTTAAAGAAGCAGTAAACTAAAAATATAAGCATATCGAAAACCTTTTATAGTTTTTAGGAAAATTAGTTTAAGTTGACTAAATTATTTAACATGCAAAACAATTGATTTAAGGCTTCTTCTTGAGTTAGGTTTCATTCCATGCATTTTACTATGAAATATTTAGATTGTCTTAAAAACTGCTCACAGTGGGGTTTCGTGTCTGAGCAAAATATTTTTTTTCAGTTCTAAGTGATGTAAATATCAAGAAATTAATTCTACCTTTTATTTTAAATAATTTAAAATTTTTATAATGATGTAAAATTAATTTTTAGGTTTCTGCGAAATTGGGTACGAACATTGAGGATGTTTTGCATACCATTATTGAAAGAATACCACCGTGAGCATTACAAGTTTTAATTTCTTTTTGATTTGCAGTATTTGTTATGGTTTGCTTCATTGTATTTTCTTTTTATTCCATAAAATATAATTTGTATTTTGTACTGTTTAGAAGATACTATCTTACAATATGAAATATATAATTTTTACTGAATTTTAATTAAAAAAAAAAGCCTGCAAAATTAGTTTATAAAAGGAATTTAATTGATTACTTTCAATTTATTGTACTTATGTTTCAAGGTTACCAAACCTATAAAAAATAGGCAGAATCAAAAAATCTGACTAGAACTAATGTGAAAGTATTAAAGAAGACTAATGTACAGTTGCCAAGCAAATCCCATCATTTTCTATATCTTGTTCAAATTGTTGAAAGAAAGCTGTAAAGTACCTTTGTAGTTTGTGTTTTTTATTAATGTATATATTTGTCATAAGCAATCATATGCACATTTAAATAGAACAAAACTTTAAAAAGTTCAATTCCATAATATTATTCCATATTTGTATTGATCATAGAAAAAGCATCAGAATACTAAATTTTATAAATTTTCTATAATTAGTTAGTGATTTGAGATGATCAGGAAATGTCAGACTAATTTAAAAAAGAATCATAGGTTTGTTAGGTATAAATGATAAAATAGTTTCTACATATATAATTATATTTTATTATTTATTTTAAATGATAGTTTCTTAAAAGCAAAGAATGAATGGTCGCTGCAATAAATGATTGTAGTCCAATTTTTTCGAAATCAAGGTTTTTCTGCCATTTGCAAAGTTATAGCTGATAGTTTAACCATGCGGAGTCCTCTGCAAATAAATACCATGGTACGTGAGATTTTGAGAACCATTTACCTCAACCCTGGTACAATCCTTGAGACTTGAAACTTTAAATCAGCTTTTCTGGAGAATTGAGAAAAACAAACTCTGATCATTCTTTGCTGTAGCCCTTCAAATGACATGTAACTTTAGGAAAAAACTCATTTTTAATTATTGTTTAGCTGAAGTGTAGACATTTCTTTATATCAAATAGCTGTGGCATTACATTTTCCAGTACAGCCCAGTTGAAATTTTATAACTATCCCCGATTTCACTACCTTTACTACAATACAACAGAATGAAATTGTGTTCCTCATGATTTGAATTAATCAAGAAACCTTTAGATAAAAACCTATTCAAATTGGTTGAGTAAATTTTATTTGTAGTCTTTTTGTACAATCTTTTATAAAGTTTATTAAATAAAAAAATATATAATTGTGAGTGTTCTTAAAAGATTGGGGAATAAAACATTAACCAGAGGAGCCAAATTAGTTTTTTCAAACTTCAAATAATGTATGCTGTATCAAAAATTAACCAAAGAGTCAATTTTCTAAAATAATCATGTTTTTCTCGTGTCTCGAGTTAAAAGTTTAAATATACTATTATTAATTTATCTTTAGGAATATAGGATTCTAAATTATAGTTTCATAGAGTTATGAAAAATAATACTTTTTAATAATTTTTAAACCATGTGGTATTGCAAATTGAGTAATATATTTTTGTATAATGGTATAGTGTACAAATAATTTGATTTTGAGTTAAAATGCTTATATATCTGTGTTTTAATTTTTATATATTTTCTTTTAGTCCAAATGGAAATATAGATCAACCTTTTAGAGCACTTTTGTATGATTCGTGGTATTCACAGTATCAAGGAGTAATTTGTTTGATCATGGTTGTGGATGGTTCTGTGCGTGTGGGTGAAGAAATTACATCAACTTCTTCTAATTGTAGCTTTGAAATTAAAGAACTTGGAATCTTATACCCTGATGAAGTACCTGTAATGGAACTGTGAGTCTATACAATTTTTGTTTGAGTAATTACCAATTTTCTCTAGATCAGCATTTTTCAAACTGTTGTTTGTGCAAGGCAATTTTCTGGGGGTCTTGATAAGATCTTGAATGTATACCTATCTTCCACAATTTAAAAGAAATTGATGCGGGTGGCAATTATATAAAATCCAATGATTGAGATTCAATAAAATGTTGTGAGATGCTTACAGATGATGAACAAGCTATGTGCTGTAAAAAAAAGCGGTGTTCTGACTGGAGTGCTTGCAGTTACTTCAAATGCATCATGGATTCGCTGCAATATTTATAGAAAAACCTTGGTATTAAAATCTATGCCAGATGATTTAAACAATAATTTAATCAATGCTATTAAATAGTTAATTTAATAAAATTAATACCTTTACAATCATGCTTATTTAAAAAGTGTGAATTGAAGAAGTTTTCAATATTTTAGTTCAACTCTAACATTACTACCGTCTATATATTTGTTTATTAAGTCAGCTTATGATCTATGAGTGAGCTTGCCTCGTTTAATAAACTTGTTTACTAGTTATTGACTTGATCTCTTTGTATGCATTTCAAAACAGCATTGTCTGCCACAGGATTATAGCCTCAGTTTTCCCAGTTACATATTTAAGTTGGTCTTAAATGCCTTGTATCAAATTTTGAATTGTTTAAATCCTTTTCTACAAAATTTGTTTAATAAGTTTTTAATTAATTTCATTATGGAAGAGTAGGCTTCAGGAGCTATAGGACAGAAATGCATTGGAACTATACATTGGAAAATGCTGTTACAAAATTGTTTCTTGCACATAATGGTATTGGGATTTGCCGAATATTTGAGATTTACTTATTGGTATCATAACCTTTACAGTCATTCAGTGGACCATATACTAAACCAAAAAGATGTGGCGGTACGGCATTTCAACATACAGTTACTCAGTTATACCACTCAACTCTGGACGGATAGCGTCGAGCAAGCCACGCTCCTCCAGAGTTGTATAAAAACCAAAGGCAGTCTATCATTGTCGACTTCGCATCTCGAGATTATGTTTTGTTAAGTTAAGTTATTTTAATCCTTAATTGTTAAGTTTGGTTATTAAAGTTTACATTGTTATTTGGAGTCAGATGATTTAATTAACATAGACAGCATGCACCCTACATACTAAAGTGATGAACCCAGACGTGATGCTTTTGCTGCACCGCTAAGGTGGTTAAATCAAATAAGTTTTGCCGTCTTATCTTTACTGATGTTTGGTCGCCTGTTTCTGAAGTTGGACGACTGACTGTTTGAAGGTGTACTGAATACGCAGTGCTCATGCTGAAGATGTTTTTCAAGTAATGAATTTTGCAGAGGACCACATGGGACTGACTACTGTTTGGTGAATGGAAATTCTGGAGTTCTTTTTCTTGTGACCAGTTTTTAAATTGGTTCGAGCTTGTACGCTATTTACTTGCGTTGTGTACTGCTTGCGTGCCATCTCGGCGTTAATCCTGGATTCCCCCCCCCCCCCCCTTCCAAATATAAATTTCACATACATTAATTGAAATCCGCCATGGTAGATATTAAAAACGCAGTGGACCCAATTGAGGAACGCATAAGCGAGATTTGTAGAGTTGCTTTTCGCCCTCCACCGTTCTGGGAAACAAATTCCGAATTATGGTTTGGCCAAATTGAATCTCAATTTTACCTAGCTGGAATTTCTGCCGATAATACACAATTTCATTCAGTAGTCGCAGCTTTGAGCGCGGATGTACTTTCTTGTGCAACTGATTTGGTTCGCACACCACCGGCGGAAAACAAATACCAAACATTAAAACAGTGCATTCTTAACCAGTACGTGCAATCTGATTCTACTCGTTTAAAACTTCTACTGCAGGATGTTTGTTTGGGTTGACAAGTGCTTCGTCCTTGACATAAATGGGCGACACAACACGGTTTCACTGGATAGGCTTAAACCTGCTTTCACACTCAACGACCTGCGACCAACGACCAACATTCAACAACCGTTACCTGCTGAGGATACAGCATCTCCTTCTCCACAGAACCAGGTGGTTACTCGCTATGGCAGGAGAGTATGTTTCGTAGACCGCTACCAGAGTTGATGATGTCGTCCTTTGGACTGGTGGGGGACCCCTGTGGCGGTACGGCATTTCAATATACAGTGACTCAGTTATACCACTCAACTCTGGACGGGTAGCTTCGAGCAAGCCACGCCCCTCCAGAGTTGTATAAAAACCGAAGGCAGTCTCTCATTGTCGGCTTCGCATCTCGAGATTATGTTTTGTTAAGTTAAGTTATTTTAATCCTTAATTGTTAAGTTTGGTTATTAAAGTTTACATCGTTATTTGGAGTCAGATGATTTAATCAACATAGACAGCATGCACCCTACACACTAAACCTTGTATCAAATTTTGAATTGTTTAAATCCTTTTCTACAAAATTTGTTTAATAAGTTTTTAATTAATTTCATTATGGAAGAGTTGGCTTCTGGAACTATAGGACAGAAATGCATTGGAACTATACATTGAAAAATGCTGTTACAAAATTGTTTCTTGCACATAATGGTATTGGGATTTACCGAATATTTGAGATTTACTTATTGGTATCATAACCTTTACAGTCATTCAGTGGACCATATACTAAACCAAAATGATGTAACTTTTATAATTATAAGTTTTGGATAATTCAAATTTTTTTTAGTAGTCTCTTCAGATTTGAATTATCTCTACTGTATATGGTTTCTGTTAGTAAAATACTTAAGCTTAATTTATGAAAGAGTTTTTGAAACGTTAACATTTGCAACTACTTAATTTGGAGTTTCATTGTTCAATTTCGATACACTGTGCTATAGTTGCTACCTTTCCTTTTCCATGAATTTAAAATTTTTTCATTTGTTTTAAAATCATTTTGAAATCTAATTACAGTTGTAAACATAATTATACTATATAAAAATGAGGGACAGGTGAACATCCAACAAATTTAAGTTGCATAAGATGTTATCTCCAAGTAATTTTAACAGATTTTGTTTGATATGAGTGTAATTTGTAAATTCTATATTTAATAATAAATAAAAAAAAAATAATGTATCACGTTGCAAAAAAAGTTACCCCAGAAAGTTGGTTACAATTTTGTTTTTAAGTTAAGTTTTTTTTTTTTTTTTTTAAAGAGATGTTTTAATAAGTTAAGTATTAAAAAACGCTGTTGACTTAATTGTATATTGAATACTAAAATATGGAACTTTAAAACACAAATCAAATTTATGTTGAATTTTTTTTAAATACTATGTTTTGAAAAAATGGCATCAATTTCTTTTATATTTAATTTATAAAAAATTCATACTTTGCTATGATCATGTGTTAATGGTTATTTATTAATTATATATTGTTAATTAAAAGTTGCTTATCCAAATTTTTTTTTAAATTCCTGTTATTTCTTGTTTTGTAAGGTCTATAATCCATCCACATTTTGAAGTTACTTTAAGTATAAAATAGTTGTGTGTCCTGAGTATTTTTAATCTGTTTTTTATTTTTTTGTAGTTTTGCAGGTCAGGCTGGATACTTTAAAGCTAATATGAAAAATGCCAAGGATGCCAAAATTGGTGATACATGGTTTAAAAAAGGCTCAACTGTTCAGCCTCTGCCTTTAATAGCACAAGCTAAACCTATGGTAAGTCAGAAGGCATAAAAAAAATTCTATAAAAATATCTTCTACAGCTTATAACCTTATTAATTAAACTGATGACCTTAGTTAAACTGATGTCAGAGCAGTCTGGAGTCTGTAGAAATTAGCAGGCCATAAAACTTGCTACTGAGACAGTGGAGAAATTATCAATACGATGGTTTAAATTTTAGCAAATATAGCTTCAAAGATTTGAATTATTATTTTTTTCAAGGAATATTTTTTCATTATATGACAACTATTCAAAATATTCATAGCTTTTTGGATTTTTTTTCCCTCCTGTTTTCTTTTTTTTTCTTTTCTTTTTCCTTTTCCCCTTCATGAACAGATCAATACTATAATGAAGATGTTTCTGTTGTAGAATTTTACTTTTGTGCACTAAAAATGCAATTAAAAAAATTAAATCGACTTCTAAATTCTCTAAGAAGATGCAAATTGTATACAGTGCTAACCACACTACCCTCCTCCCTTGCATGTTTCTAGATCTCTTTCTTCTATGATCCCCTTGTTTTTGAATCAGGCTGGTATGAGAATTCTTTATTTTGCTTGTTTTAGTGTTAACTTATAAAAGAATAGCGATCATTTAACTGTAGCTCATGTAAATTCTGAATGTTAGCAACATAAATCCAAGAATACTTAGCCTGTTATAGCTGAACTCTGTGTTATATTTACCTTGATATATCATCTTACTATGATCTCATTAATTGACAACCAATTGTAACATAATAATCAATATAGAATATTGTATCAGATTTTTCTATCACTTGCTCTACAATCTGAAATGACTAAAATCTTCCTAATGATATCATTTTATACTAAACAGTTGAGAGAGCTGTACAAAATGACAGACAAATCAATAACTAATGTGCAAATCAGATAAAGAAGGTTTCATTATTGGGGAAAATCTCATTAAGTAATGTTGGTTATTGAACGTCAACTAGATTTTCCTTCTAATAATTTGTGTTACATTTATAGAGATTTAAAATATACTTTTTATAGTCTTTTTGAATGTCATAGTTGGGGCAGTTTCTCTTCCCCATTACTTATGTAATCTTGCTCAGCCAATTGCCTTCATTGATTGTAATCAAATTTATGGGCTTTGTTTAATTGCAATTTAATGCTTTTTAATTCATATTTGATACTACCATTCAGGTGGAGAAAAGGACAGTTTCTTAATTTTCTAAAACTTATCTTCAATTATTGGTGATGATATTTATTTATATTTTAAAATAAAATGTATTGTTTTCTTATGTTTCATTACAGCATTATATTGTGGTATCTAATAAATGTTAGCATCTGTTATTCTCTTTCAATTCACTGGCAACGTACGACCACATTGTCTGTTCTTGCTGTTGTAAAATAAGTTCGCCATACATTTTGCAAATGTATGTATGTAATGTTCATATGATTTTGTAAATTTAGGCAGTGTAGTGAGCCAGGAAACGGTCTTTTCAGTAGCAGTAAAACACATTTACTCATTACTTGGGAAAGAGAGAAGGTTTCAAATATGTCTTAATTGTTTAGGAAGGGATAATCAAATGTCTGTAGAGCACTGTCAAAACTAGTTTTGTATTGAACTGTGAGAATTATGTTGAGCTTAGGGGAAATTAAAATACCATGGGTGTGTGAAACTAACAGGCTGACACAATGTCAATAAAAACTGAATATTAATTATGAGACTCACTGTTAAAAAAGCACTGACCTAAACAAATCTCCCATGAATAGGTTGTTGAAAACGTTAGAAGTCATTGAATGAATCGATAAAAGATTAAAAATAAGAATATGCGCTTTGAAACAATGAAATAAATTAATGCCAATACTAAAAGAGATTGTTATTACATATATACATAATTTTAGTTTAGTGATGTCAAATTTGTATTCTACTTTCTTAAAATATATATTTCAGGTGTTTGCTGGGATATTTCCATCTGATCAGTCTAAAACTCAGGATTTAAGAAAAGCAATCGAAAAGTTGACATTAAATGACTCTAGTGTTAAAGTTCAAATTGATTCCAGGTATTTATCTTAAAAGCTTTAAAATACTTATTACTAAAATATAATGAACATATGTATATATATTTAAAGTTTTTGTATCTCACCTTTTGTACTTTTGTTTAAATATTTGTGTACCTCAGTGGCCAAAAATGGAATACTTATACATAGTGTGTCCATGTGTCTAACCATCCAAAACAGTACAAGTTGAAAGAACTTTCAAACGGACTGGATAATTTAAATGAAATTCTTCACACTATTACTCCTTTTATACCCAAGCATAGGCAAATTAATTTTTTTGATAATTTTTTTAGGTATTAAATATTTTTTCAAGTTTGATTTTTCTTCTTTAATTACATTGTGGTTGATACAAAATAAAAGCAGCAAATTTTAGAAGATTTCAAAAGTATGTCTCAGGTGTGGCTTTTTATAAGTTTTATCAACAAAACATCTAACTATCAGAAAATTCCCCTTCTTAATTCAAAAACTGATAGGCATGCTTTATATTAAGCCTAACTTCCTGCTACTAGCTACGTTCTATGCTTAAATTGCTTTTTAACTGTGCATAATTTTATTTATATAAAACTGACACGAACATTGATATAGAAAGTATGTATTTCCCTATATGATACTATGCATTTTGTGTGTTATGCATTTTATGAAACACAATAAAAAACTGAATAAACTGATACAAAACTTACAAGATTTAGAAATTTTCAAAAATTCATGACTCTGAAACTAATGATTTAACAAATTCTAAAAATTAATATATTTTCATTTGAGTTACTAATGTTATATTTTATATAGGAAGTGAACAACTTGTAAGGACATGAGGTTTTGACCCTTGGTTAATGTGATGTGGAATTATCCTTCTATATATTAATTCCATAAGATTTTTGTTTTAGTCGCAATTTTTTAGTAATCTGTCAAACATAAAATTTCAGTTATAGAATCAAAAGGAAGATATCATTCTGATATAATTGGCTGACGGGGGAAAAAAAAAGAAAAGATTTTGCTAATGGTTTTAGGGTGGCAAAGTTCCTATATTATGCCTTCCGAAGATTAATAGCAAAAAATAAAGTTGACTATGATTTTATAGATACTAAATGGATTTTTCCGGATGGTTTATTAAATTAAAAATCTAATTAATTTAGATTTCTTCTTTTTGCAATTTTGCAAACCTCTTCCTTTATTTTTTAAATTACTTTTTGCATACATAAAAATTAAAAATATTTTCAAATGCAGAATCTAATGTTAAAAAGTGTATGGCTGTATTTATTTTACTTTAATTTTGCTCATTTAAAAAACAATGAATCCAAATTGAAGAACACTGAAAGTATCCGAAAAACTTTTTAACTCAAGGTGATTATAGAGTTGATAAGTCAATGAAAAATATTTTTAGTTCTTTCATTGTGACTGTTTATATAAGTATTTTAAACAGTTTGCTTAGGTGTACATGGGGATTTTTGGATAAACCACACTAAATGGACTCGTAGCTTCTGCATAGGATTTGGATCTGGGTTTATGCTGGAAAATCTAATAACTCCTTTGGCTACTTTCCCTCTAACCAGAGAAAGTCTCTTGCATCCTTTTCTCTATAACCAAGCTTTTGTGGATTTAAAAGTGGATACATTATTATTGCAAATATTAAAACACAACCTATGACACAACCTTGATTTCAATCTTTATCACATTGATTTTTTATAATCTACAATTTCTGTCATAAAACTTCTGCCAGGGACTATAATATATTCTTATTATTTAATATTCACTTCTTGAATAGCTTTAGGATTCTGTATATAGTCTTGCAATATTCAGCACTGAAATGCCCCAATTTGGTTTTTAAATTACAATCGTATTAATAATACATTTTTGAAAAACATCTTGTTATTTTCTTTTAAAGTCCTGCTCTGGGTCAAGGTTGGAGATTAGGTTTCTTAGGTGTTTTGCACATGGAGGTTTTCTGCCAAAGACTTCATCAAGAGTTTGACACTGATGTTATTGTAACTACTCCTGGTATTCCTTATAAATGTAAGAAAAGTTTTATATTGTTATAAAATATCTTTTATTTTCAATGTTATTCAAAAGTCAATTTATGGTATTTTTAACAATTCTGGATTATAATGCATATCTGTAAATTCAACCTTTTATCAATCCTTTGCAAAAAATGTGATAAAAGCTACTCATATGGTGCAGTGGTATTAAAACACATGGAGTTGCATTCTGAACACTCCATTTATGGTTATCATCTAAAACTCATTTAACATTTGTTTATTCCTTGCTACTCTCGGCAAATTTAACATTAGAATAGAGAAATGTAAGCTGATAAACAAGTAAATTATATAATAAAAAATGAACAAAATTTGATTTGTAGAAAGGAGTATAAATTGTGCTTCTTCTTTAGAATAAAAAAGTATCTTCTGCAATTCTCTTTACTCATGAATGGGCATTATATGAGAGTTTTATAAATCCTGAATTAAGTTGACATTTAAAAAAGCTTTCTTTACAAAATATTGCAATTAGTCACCATAGGACATTGAAAATATAAGTCGTAGCATTTTCTTCTAAGCCCCATTTTTGCATTTAATTATCTGCTCTTCACAAAAATATCATTCCTTACTATTAAAATTTGTAAGACTATTATTTTAAAGTTTATTGAAACAGTTAAAATATAATTAAGTTTGGAACACAAAAAGCCCTAGTTTAATAAAGAGGCATTTATGTACAAACCTTTATTTTTGTTTCATATTAAAAAAAATATTAATAAATAATTATAATATATAAACCACCTGCTGGTAATAAAGTAAAAATAATAATTTTGTTAATACTCCCAAAATTTTGGTTTACAATAAACTCAAATATACTTAGTCAACTTATACGATTATTTTGCACCCTAAACAAATTTAAACTGGTTATATTAAATTAAAAATTGAACCTGCTTATTAAATATCCTTTCATTCATAAAAGGTTAAGCAATTTATCAATCAGGTTACATATTTTCAGTGGTGTATGCAGGTTATGCACCTAGATTGGGGCTTATATTTGAGAAGTTAAAATGTTAGATGTTTTAATTGAATAGTACTAACATCTCCATGATGAGGATTATATCCATGTGGATACAACATATTATAATAAGTATTGTGTTATTACTCAACTTACATAACTTACTTTTACAGAATTGTTTTTTTAATGCTCTTGAATAAATTCATTAGTAGAATTGCCATTCTTATTCATCATCACATTCCTTCTGTTTAACTTTAGCTATTTCCTACATCTACTGTGGCTGATTGCTGACAGTTTTCTAGTATTGGCTAATTTCTTTTTGTGAGGTATTGAACAACCCTCGATCAATGCCGAGGCATTGCATCGAAATGTTAGTATGAAACTCTGATTGTTAGCCAACAGCTATTGCTCCTACTCAAAAGAAGTTAGAGTTTTTAGATGTCTATCAGAGCACTTTCCCTATAGTATTTTGAAGAAGAATTATGATAAATGAAACACCTGACATGTCACATAAGTGTAGAAAAGCATATTGTCCAATGGTATGCATCATAAAGTATAGGAGGTGCATGTATTCTCTGACCAGGTCATGATATTTTTAGAATACCTTGTAAAAATCTGCTTAGAAATCAAGCTAGAGTACTTCACATCTACCATTCTTATCCAAAAATCTAACCATTCTTCAAGAGCTCTTTCCCAAAAGGAGATTTTAAGGTTTTCAGAGGTCTGCTACACTGGGGCCAAACATGTTTTATTCCCTAAGCTAATAAAAATTTAGTTATGATCACACAGCAATGATAGAATAGAAAAAAAAATTCTTTGCAGAAAATATCAAAAAATTCCTGTCATTTTTGTAAATTGCTTCAATTATAAGTTGTGAAACAATGTAGATAAGAGATGTGTATGTTTTCTATGCCATAAGTTTTTTAGATTAATTCATAATTGCTTGTTTTATGCCAGTAGAGTTTGAAATGAAAATACCCATGTTTGCATATATTAGCATGCAGTTCATGGTGCTTCTCCAAGAAATAAAAAAGAAAGGGGAAAAAATTTACACAATTTTCCTTGATACTCTCATCACTGATAGATGACAAGTTAACAATAATTTACTGACTGGTTCAACGATTTACCACAGATTGTTATTTGAAGATTCAGGAATTATGAGTTGGTGCAAATTCAAGAATGGCAAAAGAGATACCTAAGACTTTCTCTTTATTTTTTAACCCTTTAAATTTATTTAGGAAGGTTTTCAGTGATTTATGTGTCGCAGTCATCGCCATTCAGTCAGATTGTTCAGTTTAGTAAGAGGCTGTCAAACTTTTGAAGGTATTTGACATAGACATTACTTTTTTAGTGTAATAGGAATATGTTTAATGCATGCAAAATATGATAAAAAGATACTTTAATACAATAACAATAGTCTAATCTAAAAGATATTGTCCTCCACTTATGGCATAACAACAGCAAACTTTACATCTATAAATCCAAGCAATGCAGCGACACAAAACTAGTAGACTTGAATAATAATTTTACTGAGATTATTTAAAAAACATATTTCTCATTATTTTGAAATAATAATTTATAGCATATATATGAAGTTTTTGTTATTTTATACTAGCAATAAGTGATTAGGTTTTCTTCAAATGTTATTTTAAACATGGTATAATTTTGTTTGGGTTTGTAACATTTTCTTATATTTTATATTTCAATGTTAGTTTGAGAAAAGTTATTGAAGAACTTTTACTCTTGAATTGCAATTTGTAAGCATGTGTATTTATCTTCCATATTTTACAGTAAAAATCAAAGGAAGCAATAATATCAAAGCATATGGCGGGGAAGAGATTATCGTTTCAAATCCTTCAATGGTTAGAATACTCATTTTATGTTAAAAACTTAGGCTTAAAATATATTATCTTCTAGAAATTAAATTTGTTTATTTTGCCACATATTCTAGTTTCCAAAGCCAACTATAGTTGCTGAATACTTTGAACCTATGGTGTTAGGAACTATAATTACTCCGGATGACTATTACAGCGCCATTTTAAGTATGTGTATGGTGAGTAATTTTATTTGAATTCTGCTTTAATTTTAATAGTTTACTTTAATTTACAGCCTCAGAAGAGATATTAGTTGTTGAGACGCTTTACTAACAGTTTGCTTTCCTGAGATAGGAGTGAAGCTAAAGAATAATTATTTGAATTTGTATTGTTTTCTAACATTTTTATTATACAGTAAAACATCCGAAATCCGGAAACTTCTAAAATCCGGACCTTTTTACGATTTCTAAAAAAAAAAAAAAAAAACTCCAATTCGTTTTCTCACGCGAACACCGAAGAAGATAGTCAAGTCGCGCGCGAAGGGGGGGGGGGGGCAGGGCCTATTTTAACGGGCAGTCGTGGCTCATTTGGGCAGTCGTAAATTGATAATGGGCAGTCGTAAATCTAAACTTGGGCAGTAGTAAAAAGTACAGGAAAAAGAACTGCAAGCCAATTATTTTTTCCTTTCTTCTTCTACCTGAATTTTCCGTATTCTTTGCTTTCTTTTATCAACTTATCAAAGTTTCACAGATGCCAGTACAAAATGTACAGCCGATTGTGAGCTATGATTATACCTTTAATTCCTTATTATCAGAAGAAAAACAACGGGATGAAATTGCCAATAATGTGGATTAGTCAAGAAACGTATTAAAAATATAACTCAGTTGAAATTGGTTCAAAAGTTAGGTCAAATTATGGTCCTACCAACTTTCATCCCTATTCCTCGAATACAAAGGATACATTAAATTAGGCAAATACACTCTTACTTATAAATACACTCTTACTTATAAATACACTCTTACTTATAAATATAGATTTGGTGACATTACATTATTAAGCCCAACATTCAAATATTTGTTCAAATTTTTACTTTGAATGTGATTTCTAAGAAGTAAAAAAAAAATCTTTTGCTGGTGCATATTTTATTTTAATTCAGAAATGTATTATTAATCGGCAAGTAATTCTTTTTCCAGTTTGATAAAAAATGCTTTTTTTTTTTTTTTTTTTTTTTTTTTTTAATTTTAAAATAATATTTTTTCCCCTTGCTAATATGTATGAGGACTTTTTCATTCTATTTTATATTTCCTTTGTTTGTTCATTTAACGACGTTTATTTCATTACGATATTTTTTTAGCCTTGTAGCTTCATCATAGTATGCATATGTGTATAGTAAGTAGTTCAAAGATTCATAGTTCAGACCATTTAACACATAAACTTCAAGATAAGATAATTTTGGCACACAAAAAGAATTAATTTTAAGAAAATCTTGTGACAAGAAAAGAGTGGGACAAAATAGTTTGCTTTACTACAGGATAAGGACAAAGGTAAAGGTCTTTTACAGAATATAATCTTCCAACTTCCTCAATAAATCTAGTGTCCCGCTACCCTATTTCCGGTCAACACTCCACCCCCAGGAATGTGGTTTGGAGGGGACTTTTTTTCTTCTTATCTTTACACTATATTTTTAGACGGCCAGTAACTCTCGACAACAGGTTATTGAGAGGAACGAAATAGCCAAAATGTGTGTTTTTAGCAGCAATGACCAACAGCAATAAATAATTGGGGTTGTGAAATGAGAGGCTTTTATTTGCTGGAAAAGTGGCTGGTTGAAGCGGCTGGTAATCTTTTATAATGTTTTCTTCCTAATAAAAAAAATCTAAATTCCCAATTGCTTCCGATTGATGATGAAAAGGTATGACATTTTTAAAGAAATATGAAATATATAGCAGGATACGAGATTAACTTATTAAAAATCGATTTATTGTTATATTCAAAGATAAATTATCAGTTGATATTCTATTTAATTATAAAGCTGAAAGTTTTTTGTTATTGAAAAGACACAGCTGAATTACCGAATCTAATTCTGCGAACTAGAGGTCCACCTAATGGTGGTGAGGTTTGTACTCTGATATCGCATGCCAAAGGTACCGGGTTCGAATCCTGGGTTATGGATGGATGATCTTTGTGGATCGGAATCTATGTTAAGCATCAGTAGCTTCCATGAGGATTAGCCGTTATTGTGCAAAAAATAGTTCATTATAGAGCGTACAAATCCACCAACCCCGAAACTAGAGATTTGTTAATAGAAATGAAGTGCAATTTTTAGCATTTTAACTCATCCGTTTTAGTGGAGATACAAGTCTACAACATGAATATTTTGAGTTCTTTTAAAGAAAAATAATTGCATTTACAATTACTTAAAAATATGGTTTCACATTTCAGACACTTACCCTGGCTCTATAGAATACTTACCGACATGTATTTTGACTGATTAAGAGGTATGTTTAAAAAAAAGGAGAGAAAAAAAAACCCGCAAATGTCTTTTCCCCTTCAACCAATAGCCCTTTTAATTTCTACCCGATAAAATGTTTTAGAGAGGACAACTCAATGTACTTATTTGTTAATTGTATTATACATTTATTGTATTATATCATTTAATATATACTTATGATATTTTTTTAGCAAGGGTTTTGTCAATTACCAGATAAGAAGAAATCTTTGACACTTTTAATGGATTTTTATTACATTTTTATCACGAGAGAAACTTTTTCTAACAAACAGGGGTTTTGTTACTTGGTGAATACTTTAATGGTTAACTTTGTTGAACAGCACATTATTACTAAATTCAAAACATCCAAAACATATCCTATTTATATCACTGGTTGACTTTATTAGACTCTAGTTTTTTCTTTTTTTTAAGGAAGGGGAGGGGGGATGGAATTTCGCAATGGGCAGTCGTAAATTTTGCTTAGAATAGGCCTTGGGGGGGGGGGGGATGTTAAGAAATTCCGGAAACCCTGTCGCGACCTTCAGAAGGGCATCCTTTGTTATGAGGAATTGAAAGGTCGCGAATTTTCTCCGGCTCTTTGTGTTCTGGACAACATCGGATCTTATGGAATGCCAGCAAACCGGTTATGCTGCAAACCCTGGTCAGTTTAGAAGTACGAACTGGAGTAAAAATTTCAATTCCGGACTAGCTTTTGCGAATTTCACACTGCTTTATTCTGATCTCTGCTTTTGAAAATTTCCCAAATCATCTTAAGTTTTATTCATCTTTTTTTATTAAATTTAATTTTTATTAGCTTTATCTAACTAACTTAAATTTACTTTATCCAATTAACTTTAAATATTTTTCATCGACGATATGCCAAAATGTAGCATTTCGAGTGGGTCCAGTGGCGGAAAAGCCAAACGAAAACACGTGACTTTGTCAATTAAGGACAAAGTCAACTTGATTAAGAAGCTGGAGAGCGGAACATCGGTTGTTAACTTGTGCGAAGAGTACGGATTGGGAAAATCTACTGTTTACGATATTAAAAAGCAGAAACAAGAACTGTTTGAGTTCTTCGCCGATTCGGACTCGCCTGTTGCAATGTGCCAGAGAAAAATAATCAGTCACGCTAAAAGTGAAGAGCATGACAAAGTTATGATCGAATGGATTCGACAACGAAGGAGTGAAGGAGTGCCATTGTCCGGACCACTTGTGATGGAACAAGCCAAAGTATTCCATAAATCAATGGAATTGTCAACCGACTGTATCTATTCAACAGGTTGGCTTGATAAATTCAAGCTGAGGCATGGATTGCGGCATCTGAAGATTTCCGGAGAAAGAGCCTCAGCCGACACGGAAGCTGCTGAAGAATTCGTGAGTGAATTTTTGAAGCTTGTGGATGACGAAAGTCTGTCGCCAGAACAAATCTAAAACGCCGATGAAACTGGCTTGTTCTGGCGATATGTACCTCGAGACACATTAACGACGGCGGACGAAAAGAACCCTACCGGATTAAAAGATTCGAAAGAAAGGATAACAATTCTGGCATGCGGTAATGCGGCTGGAACCCATAAGACAAAACTTTTTGTCATCGGGAAGTCGGCAAAACCAAGGGCGTTCAAAGGTGTTAAAGTGTTTCCCGTGATTTATCGAGCGAACAAAAAAGCTTGGATGACGCAAGTTCTTATGAATGAATGGTTTGAAAACCATTTCATTCCTGAAGCCCGCCAACACTTATCTTCCGTTGGTTTTCCTGATGATGCGAGCCGACCAAACGGTATAGTGGTTAGCGTGCTGGCTTCTAGACCGCGAGGTTGCGGGTTCGAGTCCCGTGTTGGCATGGATGTTTGTAAATGTATGTTGGTTTGTTAAATGACGAAATGTTTCGGCGCATTATAGCCCTCGTGTTGCTGACGGCGCCAGATAATCTGAATACAACCAACCAACCTGATGATGCGAAGATAGTGCTCATACTGGATAATTGTACCGCGCATCTCTCTCCGGAACTGTTGGTGAAAGATAACGTTTCGGTGTTATTTCTCCCTCCCAACTGTACATCAATCCTTCAACCAATGGACATGGGAATAATTCGCGCATTGAAATGCCGATACAAGTCGGACTTTTTGAGGAATATGCTGAACTGTCTGAACGGAAAAGAGACGATGCAGGATTTTTTGAAATCCTACAACCTTAAAATGGCTGTGTGGAACGCAGCAAAATCCTGGGATGCCATGCCAGCAACAACGCTAAGGAATGCATGGCACAATTTGTGGCCGGCAACGCTGTTTGCCGACGACGATCAAGAGGAAAATGATTTCGAAGGATTTCGAATCAATAAAGACAAGAAAGAAATTTCTGAGCTGATGGAGTACGTGAAATCACAGGGTACGAAATTGGCCGAAGAAGACATTTTGGATGTTTTCCATTGTGACGATGACGCTCCAACCGTGTGCTCCCTTACGGATGACGAAATCCGCGATATGGTGCTAATGCCGGGAAGTGCAACCATATCCGAGAGTGAGGACAGTGAAGAAGAAGAAATCGAAGAAAAAATCCCTATTGATCACTTAGTAGACATTTTGGGCACTGCCATTAAAGGACTAGAGCAAAGAGATTTTGTTTCAGAATCTGAAATAATGGCTATCCACAAAATCAGAGAAAAGCTGATTAGCCAAAAGCCAAAATTATTAAAACAACTCACCATTAAGCAAATGTTTTTCAAAAACAAATAAAATTGCATGTTTCATAATTAATTGTATTTAGTTATATATTTTTATTTTATTTATGAATAATATAATATGTAAAAAAACGTGAATAATCGAAATCCGGAATTTTCCGAAATCGGGAATTTTCCAAAATCGGAAATGTTCCGAAATCCGGAATTTTCCGAGATCCGGAATCGCCGAAGTCCCGACGATTCCGGATTTGGGATGTTCTACTGTAATACTGTGGCAAACCATAAAAGGCATTTTGTTTATTTGTATTTTTTGTGCTTCTTTAGCTTATATAGTTTAAAAAAAAATTATATATGGGGTATCACTATGCATGTTTTGATGTTCCAAGGGCCACTGGATATATCAAACTAAAACTCTAAATTGTTATTTTGGGTAACTTTTTTATTTCATGTTAAATTTAAAATGGTTAAAGTCTATTTTATATCAATAATTCTGTTCTAAATAAACAGTTAATTACTAATTTGTACAATTTAAAACAAAAAGAATATAAAACTATAATTTCTGCTTTGTTTTGGTAAATATCCATTTAGAATATCAGTAAACTGGTTGAAACATAATAGGTTGAATCGGAGCATATGTGCAACTGATAATAATTGACCCTCTCAACTTAAGGGAAATCATTAAATTTAAATTACTTTCCTGTATTCAGATTACCTGTACTAAGTATTCTATGATTTGACTACACCTAGCTCTTCAGATTTTCAGCCAAATTTAATATAGTTTACATTCACTCAAAATATTCTAAAAGATGTCATACATTTAAAAATTATCAACAATTTGCTGCAAGATGCGTAAATAATGAGTTTGTGTTGAAATGGACCAAGTTCTTCAAAAATAAAGAGAGATAAAGGCAGTTTCAGATACTAGTAAGTTGTGACCATCTTCTAAGCTTTCAATATTTTAAATATATATAAAATTCCTACTGCTGTCGGTACAAGAAATTCTGTTGCAATCAAGAAATGGCCAGATCCACTTTTATCTCCATTCAAAATAAACCAAATTTATCCAGCCATTAATGTGATTAAATCATATGATGACCTCGGGCAGCATTAATATTCAACTTCATTTTGAAGCAATAAGGCTTTGATATTTTTTTTCTTCCTGAAAAGTCATTCTTAAGTAATTATTGCTCAAGTATATTGTTTTAATTGGTACATAGATCTAGGTGTTGAAATTTCTGGAGTATATTTCAAATGCTAGTTTTCTAAATGTTTTATTATTATTATTCTTAATAATGTGTTTTTCATATTTTGATATAGTTTTTGTATAAAAAAATTTCTTCAAAAGCTGTGTATGTGGAGTAATGTAAGATTTGATCAAATTGTGATAAAAATAAATCATATATTTAATGTAATCTCTTATATTAATTCCATGACATGTGCCGGCTGGCTCGCCACAATAGTTCATGTTAAATTTTTCTCGCCAAATTACTGCATGCCCCTTTTGCACATCTAGTGTTTATACTTGCAGTATCAAAACTTAAACTGAATGTTTTCCTCTACTCTCCATTGCTTTACTAGCATAAAAACATTTTTGTAATATTTTTTTTTGCTGTCCTTCCACCATACAACTTTGGGACACCAAGAAGTTTCATCATCTCCCAAATTGCGATACCATATCCCAAAATATGTACAGGCAAGCAATTAACCTTTCTTGTTCCAAAAGATTCTGGCAGAAGTTTTCAGTCCCAATTAAGGACTAGCGGACAGTCAGGTTTGAATTAACCCATCGTTTTATTCAGCATTTTATTTACTATATTTTTTTCTTGATCTTTGAATCATAATTCTTGAAAGAGAAAGCATTTGAGGATTTTGTCCCAAAGCTGTGACTGCTAAATAACCAAACAAAGTGTTTCACAACCAGATATTTTGTTGATGACTGCTTTTATAATGTTAATGTTGCCAGATACAGTAGATAAAAAACTAAATTGTATGAATTAAAAAATCATAAAAACTTTTTTAAAAAATTTAGACATATGTTCTCATCAGCATTAATCTTCAAAAGTATTTGAAACTACAAAAAAAAAAAAAAAAAAGTGAAAATTAAAGGTCATTGAGTGCCATCTTCTTATAGGAGTAGGAAGCTGAATTTTTTGGAGAGTAGTACTATGAGTAAATGTAAAAAAAAATAATAATAATTAGGAGGTGTCTTGATCTTTAGCAGAAAGAAATTCTTTTGAACCACCCTTTAATTGTTTTGGACAAACATTACCAATTTATGTACTGAAATACTGTTTATTTTAACAGTTCGCTTAAATAGATCCGACCCATTTTGAGCACTAACTCATCAAATATTTTCTGCAATTTATACCAGAAATCTAGAAAAATTAGAATTTTGAATAAGTGCAATGTTACAATTATATTCATAGAACTTAAAAGTTACAACACAGATCTTAAAAACAATTTATTTTTTGCTACTTATACTATTTGCCCCATTTCAGAGTAAAATTGCTTAAATTCTTAAAATTAAAATGACTTTAAAAAATTCAGTTGCTTAGCTTTGCTGTAATCACATGCAAAATAATACAACTTTTACTTATAGAAATTAAAAATGCTTACTGTAAGGTAATTAAGTTGTATTCTTCCTGGTTAATATTTCATTGTGTGGAAATTTAAATATAGAGTAGAAGAGGAGAACAAAAGAGTATATACAACATTGATGATCATACAATGGTTTTTGTCTACAAGTTTCCACTTAGTGAAGTCATAATTGATTTTTTTAATGAGCTGAAAATTGTATCATCTGGATTTGCCAGGTAAGTTGTTATTTGAAAATTTTTTGTCTCTTGAAATTAAAATTAGGTGGAAATTGTTTTTAATTTTTTTCAATTTTTTTTTTTTTTTTTTTCTAATTAAATGCAAAATTAGGTAAGTTAGGGTGTTATTGAAAACCATTACGTGCCTAAATGGCTACATGTACTTTTGACTAATGACTCAAAATTACTACTCAAATTGACTCTTAATAAGACCAGTTCAGCTTTTGCATTTAAAAAATTTTAATATATAAATTTAATTATTTTTGTAATTATAATTATTAGGTGTTTGTGATTTATAATTAGTTTTAACTTTAACAAATTGTTGAATTCATATAAAAACAGTGTTACAATGTTTGAGTTTCATCAATATCAGAGGAGGAATTTTAAATATTCCTACAATAAGTCACATTCCCACAATAGTTAATTTTGTAGGTCAAGTAGGCGTTCAAAATATTTAAGTGAAAGTTTTGAAATAAATATTCACCTCTTGTTGCAAGTTTCATGTGCAATCTGTCATTTTTTTTTTAATTTTTTTTTTTAATTTTTTTTTTTTGTAAAGCTGATCTGCAGTTGCTGGTTTTTTAGGGTAATGGGAACTGAAACTCTACATAAGTTTAACATAATATTGAAAACATCAAATTTATGATTGTACAAGTTTCACATATTTCCTGTTGGAAATTTTTATATACCAAGCTATTATTCTTTATTCTTTACCTTTTAGTTTTGATTATGAAGAAATAGGATATGAGCCGACCATTTTAAAAAAGGTACTTCCACCAAATCTCTATTCTATGATACAATTAATACAAAAAATTTTTAGGTGTATATTGTTAAAAATAATTGATACAAATGGCACAAGTACCAACTTTTTCTAATTTTTTTATTAGGTAGATATCCTCATAAATGGTAAAATAGTGGAAGAATTGTCAATGATTACACATAGCACACAAGTTGAAAAGTTTGCAAGATTAATTTGTCTTCGTTTAAAAGAATGTATTGATCCTCAGTTATTCTTAATTGCAATTCAAGCTTGTGTTGAAGGAAAAGTCATTGCAAGAGAGAATATCAAAGCCTTAAAAAAGAATGTGACAGCCAAATTAGTAAGTAACTGCAGATATTTTATATTGTAGATTTATTCTTCCTGAATGTGATCAACGTAACATACCTAAAATTGTTGGTTACTGTTTGATTTTAATAACCTCGTAGACAGCTATTCAAGAATATCTTCTTATCAATGCAGAATTATAAAAAATTGTAAACAGGTTAGGCTTTTTAATACAGAATCATAAAAAATTTTGAACAATGTGGTACAAAAAGCTTTATTCTGATACTTTTAAAATAAAAAATATAACCATGGTAAAGATCTTTTTTACTTACTGTACATTTAGAGAGCAGCCATTCTTGTGCATTTTATGAGATGTTAGAAAAATATTTATCAATATTTTTCTTCAACTAAAACATTTTTTTAAAATAAGTTTTTAATTTATCAAACAAATATATTTAAACTTAAAATTCTCTATTACAACAGCAATGTGCAACTTTATACACATATTTTCAGCTTAAATTTAAGTGAAAAAGTATTTTATACTATAAGAAAATGAGAGTATAATAAAATTGCCTAACCTAATTGTCATATAAGTCGAAGAGTAATATGAATATTAAATATTCATTTTAAAATTAATATAATTTATGTTAGACATCATTGCCTACATCATCTAAGACCTATTTGATAAAACTAAAATCAGTTTATTACATGATTAAGTTTTTGAAATTATATTTTTTCCTGGTGTAACTTTTCTTCTAATTTTTTTAACTAGTATGGTGGAGATGTTACTCGAAGAATGAAACTTTTACAGCGACAAAAAGAAGGGAAGAAAAACATGAGAATGATTGGAAATGTTCAAATTCCAAGAGATGCTTTTATTAATATATTAAAAAGATAGTACCTTGTAAAAGTATAAATAAAATTTTTTATTAAATACTTCTTTTGTTTTGAAATAAATAATTTAGATTTAAAAGTTTATAATTTATCTTGATGAATTAGGGTAAATATTTAAAGGCTAATCTTCTTATATTATTTTAGGGTTCAAATATAAACATTAGTCACTTTATGGAAAATCAGGAATTTGTGTAACTGGTGTTTATTGCAAAAAATGTACTTTTTTATAATAAACTACCTTAATATGACGGATATACTTAATTGCAATTACATATTGCAATAAAATATTTTAATTATTACTTAAATTTTACTCCCAAATAGTGAAATGTTAAGAACATATTTTAAAACACATTTCTAACATTTATAAGTCAAGTTTAAGTTTTATATTAATTTTATTTAAAGTTTTATGCCTGTAACCAGGTCAATGGGTCACATCTGTGGATACCCAAAAAAATATCATTAAATCTTTACAGTTGACTATAATTTACAGTTTTGATACAGTTAAAATAATTGTTAGAATCTGCAATATATTATGAATTATCCACCGGTGAAAGAGAATGGGTCATTACTTTTGTTGGTATGTATATTCCTGAGTGTATAAACAGCATAATATATTGCAAAAGCATCCTAAAATAATAAACATAAATTGTAGATACATTTTGTTTTATTTTCGCTTTGTATATTTGTTTTAAAATTCTTTGAAGTTGGAAATTAGGAATTTTTAAATAATATGATTCTATATTCAAATGTTTCTAAATTGGATTTTTGTATCCAATTTTTTAGAGTGTCTGGTGTTCAATCAACTTTTTTAGTTATTACTCATTTTTATTAAAGTCAATTAAGAGGTGAAATAAGACAACTTTCTTCTTCAAAGTATCTTTTTTTTTAACATTTATCTTTTGAGGGTTCAAAACTTAAAATTAATTTTTTGTAATAATAGTACTGAAAAAAAAATTGTTTTGCATCAAGTAACACACCACACTGTTATATTCTCTTCTATTTGGGTTATTTTTCAGAAATAAACAGTCAAAATATTGTTTCTGAATATCTTACAAAAATAAAATATGCACTAAATTATATTTTGTGACTTTTTAATTTGCATAATATTTAAGTAGTTGTAAAAATGTTACTTATATTTTATAACTTTTTATTTTAAATTTAACTTCATTAAGTAATTCTCTGCAGCCTTTTGTACCTTATGACACTTTTTGTAATATTTATAAAAAAAGTGATGTGCAATATTTATATATATATAGATATTGTTACAATATTTATGTATATAATTATGTTTTATTGAGAAATGGCATCACTCGCGTTGTTCTGAATAAATGGACTACAAACCAGTTAAAGTTTGTATCAATAACATCATTTATCTTGAATTAAAGTTTAAATAATCAGCCAA
The DNA here is from genome assembly GCA_963978545.1 of Linyphia triangularis. Lineage (NCBI taxonomy): Eukaryota > Metazoa > Arthropoda > Arachnida > Araneae > Linyphiidae > Linyphia > Linyphia triangularis. Next base: position 90,274,031 of record OZ021721.1, read on the forward strand.
ACGCCAAATTGGTGATCACGAGATGATGTTTGAAGAAAAAGAAAAAAATAATGGCAAAACTAAAGATTCCCCTACTATTCAAAACGAGACAAACTTGATATCTAGAGTGTCAGTGAAATTGCTGCCATTTTAAAAGCCATATCTGAGGATTTGGTTTATGCAGGCTGATGCACAAATTTGATTTTCAGGTATTTCCGTCGATCAGATGAAGTTCATTCTCATAGTAAGTTTCATTGATTCAGACGTACTTTCACAGGTATCTGATATTCTCTTAAATCCTCCGAAGGATGACAAATATAACATGTTGAAAGAACGGTTCATCGCCATGTTTGCCGATAGCGAAATGCAACAAACTAAAAAATTAAGGAAAAATTTTGAACTCGAAGACCAGAAACCATCTCAGCTTCTAAACAAAATGCTGAACCTAGCAGATAAAAAAAGTTAGTGGCAGTTTTCTTAAAACTCTGGTTGCAATGTCTCCCTTTCAATATGAAAGATTACTATTTATTAGTTCCGATAAACTATCTAAACTGGCTATCATAGCTGATCAAATTTGGAAATTGAAGCCTATTCCATATTAAATGGCTTCGGTGATCGTTAAAGACAAAGGAGAAAGTATTTTTGACTATTTGTCAAAACAAGTTTTGGCTTCGACTCTAGAAGTATCAATCTTCTCTAGAAGATCATGCTTCCCTTCCTAGGGAAGATATAACTGCTTTTCAAGCCACAGTGAATCTTCTCAAAATAGAGACCATTCAAATGGCAGTATTTGTTCCTATCACAGAAAATTTGGGACCAAACCTTACAGATGTGTATTACCTTTACACTACATAAGGAAAATTTTAATGCAGAAACTAACTCCTTGAGTCCAGGTGGAGAGGTGGGGTCAGGGACCACAGTTGAGTAATCTATTTAGGAGTCAGCGTCAGCCTTTCTTTGGGAAGTGTGTCCCAAGGTGGAACATTCCAAGGAGATCCCTGGGAATGTATCCTGGGAGGAACATCCCAAGTTGCTCCCTGAGTTGTCATATGAATTATGTGTTATATTACTCAGTTAAAACTTAATACGTTACAGTATTTTTGCTATTCAAAATAACCTAAGGCTATATGATGTCAATAGATTCTGCACATTGTAAAACAATGATGGCTTGTGAATGAAAAGATTGATAGAAACTTGACGACATTTATAGACAAATGTAAAAAAATGTCATTCTATAAAATAATGATTGGATTGCTTTGAATATTTATTAAACATGCTGAAATGTTTTTACTAAGAAAATGGTTTATTTTCATTTGAAAAGTGTGCCTTTGTGATAAAAATTTTACTTTATAATTACACAATGAAAAAAAAATTATGGATATAAAAGATGATCTAAAAAGCCTAATGTACGTAAATATGCCAAGTGTGACAAGCCATTTGGCAATTTGGCTACCCTTTTTGCTGTGTTGGAATTATAGCAACCTTATTTGCAAGAGAACACCATTTTCTTCAGTAGCGTATTTAAATTTATTTTGCTTAGCCTAATTGCATGAGTTTTTCTTTGATATTTTTTCCTGGACTAAAGTTTATATTTTGCTTAATTTTCAAGAATACAAATTATTTGTAGGTGAGTAAATGTAATTTTTCCCTTCCTTTAATATATCTTTTATATAAAATCCTACAAATATAATAAAAATTAATAGCCAAAGTCAGATCTTAAGCAGTCAAAAAACAGATGTTAAAATATAAGATCTTAAAAATAATAAAATTTGAAATCCCAACTGAATTTCTTCGTCAGGGGGCTTGAACCCAGTCAGGATTTCAATTGATGCGTTTCTGAAATACGATTGATATAATATTTCAATCGCATTCAAGCCCTTACGCATCTGGCCGGATAGACAAGAAGTAAAAAATATTCAGAAATTTGTTTAATATTATTTTTGACTTCCTGTCTATCTTGATGGATGTGTAGGGGCTTGAGTGCGATTTTCAGGAACGCATCCATTGAAATCCTAACTGGGTTCAAGCCCCCTGACGAAGAAACTCAGTCAGGATTTAATATTTTCATATCTGTTTCTGGCTTCTTAATATCTGGTTTTGGCTATTAATTTTTATAATATTTGTAGGATTGTATTGCACATAAAAGTCATATTGTTATTCAAAACATTGGTACCACTGACTCTTAAAATGAATATTATAATGTATTCTAAAAATATGTATAAAAAAATAAAACTATTATAGCCATAAATGAAAAATGAATTTGAATTTAAAACTGGTTTTTGTTGAAATTTAAATATTTTCAATGTTAATCACGATCACATTTATTTAATTGTTGACTCATTTTAATAACTACAAACATTGTTTTTATTTTAGTGAAATTATTACGATTTAAATTTTCTGTAAAAGGAATGTATTCCCTTCAAAATGTTAATGTGCAACCCAGTGCCAACTAAGAATTCTTTTTTGCTTACTGTTGCGATTTATGAATCAAAACCGTTGGCAATTGCCAGCCAAATATTTTCGCGGGATGTCTATTCGTTTAGATGTATCTTTTTCAATATTTAATGATTTACATGTTGCATGGGAAACTTTATTGGGCACTTTTGAGAACAGAGCCTACATGGTTTATATTTGAATGTTTTATTTTGTTGAATTTTATCAAGCGAATATTCAAGTTTTAATTCTTATTAGCTATAGGGAATGCTCCGTCATGTAGTAATTGTTACTAATAGGAACTAATTCCAAGAGAATTCATGATAGTATCTTGGTTTGTGAGGGTTGATTTGCTCCCTATTAATGTCCATGTGTCTGCGCTCATTATTGGTACAATGTACCTTTCTTACAAAATGATAAATTTTAGAACGCTTTAGTTACCAGTATTGGCACCGTTTAAAAAATCTGGTTTAAATACACTAAAATGTGTTTTTTTTTTCTAAGTATTGCTGCTTTTTTAACAATTTATTGTAATGTCATCACGACAAAAAAAATTTCTGCAGTAATCATACCTCAATTATTTATTGCGTTTCAAATAAATTAAAAAAACTAAATGTAAATAATAAACTTTTAAAGCTTATATTTTTGTGTTTTGTAAAAAGGTTAATATGGCTACTTAATAAACTTAAATTTATTTAAAAATAATTATCTGTTTGCTAGACAAATATAAAAACAACAAAACAATAATTAAAATTCTGCAACATAAACCAAAAATAGTTATAGCCCTAAAAAAATCTGCTGAACCAAAATTGTTAAGGCTCTTAACTTGGAGAATTTTTCTTCTTAAATTTATGAGAAATTTTGGTGTTAAGAAGCTAAATGTTTCAAATTCAGAGTATAACTTATTACTTCAATTTGGTGGTTTTTATCTGGAACCCATATAACGAAAGAGTATCTAATTTTAACTGTACTTTTTTTATTAAGTACATTTTCTCTTGTCACATTTCAACTAGGTGTTCTAAATCAGTCTTTTTTTTACTTAATAGATCTGATCACCACAATGCCCAAGCGAAAACTGCACACATATTCAAAAAGACACAGCGTTTGTTAAAGCCAGATGATCTTGAGTTTGAGGAATCTTCAAATTCTGATACAGAAAATGACAAGTGTTATTCATGAAAAACTTGTGGAGCCCCATAAGCATGGAAATTGTGACGGCTATGAAGAAGGTGGAAATGTTTCACATGAATGAAGTGATTCTGCAAGTATTCAGAGTTTCTTTCTGATGACTCAGAAGATTTATTGATGAATTATCTCTTCAGATATTTCAGATAGAGAAAATGATTTAGAATTTTCTTGTGAAAATGATTTCGAATCTTCTCGTAATACTGAATTTGTCTCAAAAGAATACAATTGCAATGAAAATAATTCATTTAACAAGCAAGACTTGGCTTCTTGGGCTGTAAATAACAATATAAGTCATGTTGCATTAACCTTACTGAAGAAATTGTTAAAAAAAACATTATTGTCATGAAAATTTACCTTCCGATTCGCGAACTTTATTGAAAACGCCCCGTAAAACTGAAGTAAGATGTGTGCCACCAGGAATATTTGTACACTTTGGATTATAAACACACCAATTGTGAAAACTTTAGAAAGCTCTTCAGAAAAGATTGAAACGTTAGAGCTTGCCGTAAACTGTGATGGTGCGCCATTGTCTAGATCATCTAGAAGTGCCTTCTGACCCATATTAGGATGTTTTATGCATAAAAAATATGAGGTTTTTCTAAACCTCATTCGCCAAATGTATATATAAATGATTTTGTTGAGGAAATTCAGTATTTAGTTAACAATTAAATGGCACATAAAGGCACAAAAGTTAACTTTATTTTAAAAATGGTAATATGTGATGTTCCAGCCAAATCTTTTATTCTTTGTATTAAGGTCATGCTGGATATTCGAGTTACACAAAATGTGTTTCTGAAGGAGAATATATTAAAAATAAACTTTGTTTTCCACAAATCAATGAAAGAACAGATGCATATTTTGAATAAAAAAAATTCCGGAATTATCATCTAAAGCATGTAACTTCTCCACTTTCAGGAATTCCAAGTTTGGGACTTGTAACAAATGTCCCATTAGATTACATGCACTTGCTTTGCTAGGGAGCTGTTTGAAAAATATTATTATATTGGATTAAAGGAAGTTTGAATGGTGTTAAAATACTTGGAAGAGATGTTGGAAAATTTGTAGCAATTTAGTTTCCTTAAAAAATAGCATTCCAAGTGAATTTGCTAGAAAACCTGGAGGTTTGGATGAAATCAGAAACTGGAAAGCAATTAGTTCCAGCAATTTTTATTGTATACCTCTCCTATTGTGCTGCATAAAATTTTAACTAAGGAGAAATATGATCATTTCATGTCATTGCATGTTGAAATAAGAATGCTGTTGGAGGTTATATTATATAAGTATCTAGAAAATATTTTAAAATACTATTGTTTCAATTTATTTACCTTCGATAACTTATTATTTATAAACAAGAAATCTTTATTAATATGAAAAATGAGGATGCTATTTTGATTAATATATTTAAAGTTTAAGACTACTACTATTTTTAAAGCTTTTAGTTGCTGACAGTCTTGAAAATCCTAAAATGATTATGAACTACTCCACTCTTGGAAGGTTAATCTAAAAGATTTAATAATTAAGAAAACTTTAAAATAAAAGCATTGTAAATGTTAAACACAAGGCAAGTGCTTTCACCTTCATTTTTTTTATCAATGATATATAAATGCAACATGTCTTAATAAACGTTTAGCAAAAAAGTCTAAAGCACAATTTTGAATTTTAATATACTAGTTATCAAAGATGCACATTTAGGTGCAATACAACTCTGTTCTTTATTGAGAAGTTTTAGTTGCAAAAAGTTTGGTCCAAAACCGAAGATGAGTATATTTAGAATATATTAAGTCTAGACTTATCGATGGACTTGAAAAGCGAATTTCAAGAAAAGAAACAGCAATATTCAATAAAGTGTTAAATTTCAATGCCAGAATATAGAAAAGTAGTTCAAGTATCATATCATGAAAATTTTGCAGCTTGTAAGAAAAATAATCTTACAAAATCAGAGTGTTGCTTTCTAATTAATAAAATGAAAGAAAACCCAAATTTTAAACTATATACAAAAACACAAACTTTCAAACAAAAGTCTAACGTGTTTAGACTAAATTTAGAAAATAAATAAAACAACAATGTTGGTGATAATCAAGAAAGTTTTCATTTTAGACAAAACTACTTACTAACTGAACATAAATTTGTATTTCAAACTAAATTATGTGGTCATGCCAAATGCTTAGAATTGATTGTCTTAGACATGTCTACTAGCTCTGAAAATGAAGATTGCAGAACACCAAACAAAGCTAAATCACAAAACTTTTTCTAAGGAGAGCATTTGAGATGAAATTGGCATGAAAGATTGTGTTAAACAATTTTTTACGGATTTCTACACTGCATTTGATTGTTCTTCACTACTGATTGATAACTTTGTAAGTACTGATTCTGAACTGCAATACTTACAGCCTCCTCTTAACTAATCTTATTCCTGTAAATTTGTTGGCAGTCATGAATCTCTATTATGTTGCTGAATTCAGCGATAGAGTACAGCTAATCCCTCATAATTGGTTGTCCCATAACTCAAAGGTATGCAGCTTTCAGTATGAGGTGAATAGAAAGAGATATTTCAAAGCAATAGAAGAAATGGAAGAAGTACAGAAAAGATGGAAGAAATATCCTGTTTTGAAGCTCTTGAGCACTAATGGTAAGTGATTTCTTTAAGAAAACAAATTATTAAATGTGTTATCCTTTCTGTTTTTCTTATTTGGGAATTCCATTGATAAATTTTTGAGATGAGGGTAGTTTATTAAGTAATTGAAAAAAAAATAGTTAATAATGATTTTATAATAAAAAAGTGTTTTAATTGTGTTGAATTAAAAACATCCTGAGTGATGGAACTCATAATCATTTTAGCAAAATGCTAAAATGAAAATTGTGATTTTAGTTTTTTTTTGCTAAAGAAATTTTCTACCCCAGCTTAAACACTGGTTCAAACACACAATCAATAACCCCTTTAAATATAATACTTAATTTCTTCAACTTCTTATTACTTATGGAAAATTCAAAACTCAAAATGTTGTGTATTTACTTCTTAAGCTATGCCATCTATTTCTGTATACAACATGTCTGATATTGCACGCTTAATTTTTCAAGTGACTTTTGTTCATTCGATTGCGCCGTTATTTCCGTTGGTGTAGTGGTAATTTTCAAATAGGTTTAAGTCGTTTTAAAGTAACTATTGCCTAAATTTGCAACGTTATTTTGGTGTCATTTGCCTAAGTTTCCATTGATGTGATAGTCACTATGTCAGTGATTAATGTGTATGTGAAGAACGCTTTCACCGTTTGGTTTGAATCGGTGCAGAATGATTAGAATTTTAATTGAATTTTGTGAAAGAAATTTGCCCCAATTGCCCAATTTTACTACAATTACAAGATATTTACACTTAATGATCTTACACAGTGTTAAAAATCAAAATGAATCAATCCAAAAGTTCTCATACTGATAGAAGTATTTCTAATTTTACTGGATATTGAAGATTAAATATCTATAATCATAAAACAAGCTGTGTGTCTGTCTGTCTATCTATCTATCTATCTGTCTATCTGTGGATCTATAAAAACCTACTTAAAATTGAAGTAGAGCTCTAAAATTTTCAACATAAATAGTTTTGGCCTTCTAATTGTATACATCACAAACAGAATGTTAAAATTTTAATTAGTTCTTTTTTTCTTCTTTTTTTTTTAATTAATTAATAAATATGTTACAAAACGATATCTAATAGGGCTACAGCTCTGAAATTTTCAACTTAAGTAGGTTTGGCCTTTTAAAAAACAGAATTTTAAATTTTTATTTTGTTCTTTTTTAATTAATTTTTTTAATTAATAAGTTTCAATTGGTCGATATTTTTTTATTTTATATTAAGTACAACTATATTTCTAATTATTAATACTTTTCTTTTTCATGGTGTGTCTCAGAATTGGTAGGCATTTTTGAAAAATTAATTTACTTAAATGGAAAGCGATATATAAGGACCCTTTTGTTACATATTGTACTTGAGAAACCGCAGTCCAGTAAATCCCCGTCTACGCCACTGGTAACTTATTAATCAGAGCAACGACAAGGCTTGACAAATAAACTTTTTTGCTCGTAAATTAACCTTACTATGTATATAGGTGTGTGTCTGCATATTTTCATTCCATGTAACAAAGGGCCTTCATAATCTTTCATAAATTCTTTTGATCAAATATCATTTCAAAATTGAAATTTTTTTTTTTAAATCGCACGTTGTTAAAAACTTATAATTTTCTCTAGTGAAAACTTATCAGCTGTGGAATTCTAGAACTCAGTCAAGCTATAAAATAGAAGACTGTTGAAATGTTACTCCCATCAGTCATCATGTCATGTCTATCTATAGATAAATACCCCATTGCTTACATACTAATAATCCAAGAGATAAAAATATTTCTTTTAGACATTTTTGGAGTGATACAATTGCTCATGCACATTCAAAGTACTTAAAAAAGAATATTGCCTCAACTTTTAAATTTAAATTATAATATTTATGATAGCGAAACGATTTCTGGGGGAGGATCCTCCTACAGCGCTAGTGAGCACGGGGAGGATCCCAATTATTATGAAAACTTTAGTTACTATAGATCGTCATATTGGCACCCGTGCTGGTTGAAAAAGTATTTTTTTCTCTCGAAATCCCCCCCCCTCCTTTTTTTGGGGGGGGGGGAATGTTTTGTTTCAGGAACTGGCAACAAAGTTAAGTTCAATTCTGGGAGTTTTAGGGGAGAAACAAATATTTTAGGAATTTTAGGGAGAAACAAAAAATTTTGGAGTATTGGAAATTTTAGAGCGAATGCGACCCCTAAATTATTTTAACATAATTAAATGCTAACGATTTGAAAAGTTATTTTTAACCCATGAGTGTGTCAAATTTCATTCAATCTGGTGACAAAGTTCGATAAATCGGTCCCGTGGACACTGGCAGAATTATTTTCATAGGAGTGCAAGGTGGTTAATTTTTTGTTTTGTTTTAACCTATTTTTCAATCGTCTATCATAATGAAATTTTAATTAAATTTCTTATCAGTTGAATGTTTTAAATCCTATATCGTTCTTCTATTTTCATCGAATCATACCACTTTTCTCCAATTATTTTGATTTCAATATCCTGGATTACTTAGATCCGTGTGACGCTGTTTGCAGACGTGTAGATGTACACCTTCCAAAATCAAATCCGCCCTAGTCTGGCCCGCTGACTATTACCTTTACGAACTCACTTGTTTGGAATCAGCTTTATTGACTAGAAAATCAAGGGTGTACATTTGTAATACAACAATTCTTATAGCATATTAATAACAGAGGAATTGCGACAAAAATCATTGGTATCTCTTGCTTTGAAATGGCATTCATCGTATATTTCATTTTGCTTGGTGTTTTGAACCAACCATTGGAAGTGGACAGTTTTCTGCCTCTCAGTAAGGGACAGTTTTCTGATTGCGGTAAGTAATTCAAATATAAACTTTGAAAAATGCAATGCCAATGTTTTAATCATAGATGTTCACGTGAATTTGTCATAAAATGAACTAAAAATGTGTAGCCTTAGCTTAAATGCCCCTGTACAGAAGAGAGCAGGCGAGTCCGCCATTTTGTTGCCAAAAGTTGGCGTGCCCATTTAAACCCCATACCAATTAAACCAATGTAAAATTTCTTCGATTTTCACGACTCGGCACTTTAAAATAAGCTGAAAAATTCTGGAAAGACTGTTTAAAATAATTGTATTTTTCACTCATTACTTCTAAATTAAAGGAAATAATGAGAAGTGTTTTCCAGCATTGGCGACGTAGCTCAACTTGGCGACTTAATTTTTTTTAATTGTTTACATATTCTCTGTGGCTATTTGGGTAGTTTCTGCTTTGGAGATATAATTTTTTATACTCTTTTGATAGTTCAATATAATTTGATAATTGTGTTAATAGAAATTTTTTGCATTGAAAAAAACCCAACTTTTTCACCTGAACGGAGCATTTTTTCTTAATTATACTGGAGCCAGTTTTACAGTCGAAGATCCAGATAGTATAGCAGTATTGTTCAATGTCGAAAACAGGGGTTCTAGAAGATTGGCCAATTCTTGCCGAAACTCGAGTATCGTTCCAAAATACAAAATGTTTTGAAAATAAACATGTCAAAAACACAATAAAACATATTTTTGGCCCTTCGTCTTTTCTTATAAATAAAATATTTCAATTTTAAAACTGTGCACCAACATTTCAAAACTTCCAGTATATTTTACCCAGTATTGGGCGAGACTGGCTAATATTTCTAACAAGGGCCGTTTTAGGCATCGGGTTTGGGCAGTTGAGTGATGTTGGCCAGCGTTGCTATTGGGGGAATTACGAAATACTTTTGAATTACTAAACAATTTATTTTGAATCAAATGTGAAACATAAGAAGACGGTTGGAAAATAATACATTTTATTAAAAAGCGTTTTTATAAAACATTCTTTTTCTTGAAACAAATATTTAGTAACTATAATATTTTAAAGGCGTTTTGAAATTATACTTCTTTAGTCTAACATACCATAACAATCGTCTGCGTGATTTTCATCTTTTCTAATGCAATGGACTTTATGCGCAGCGTTATTAGGAGTGAATTTGCATCGAATGGCAACACTTGTGTGACGTGTTTGTGAGCAACCTCAACACATCTTTGTTAAAATCATATACGAATTTTCAAATTCTATTAACAATGCGTGTTTCCTTTTGCCACGTTCTAATGAATTGACAATGACGTAGTCAAGCATAACCTTCATAATAAAAAAAATATCACATAATGTCTTCTTTGAATGAATACAAAACTAATTTTGTAAATGGGCAATTCTCTGCTATAAGCGCTAGACATTTCAGCTCTTTTTTCTACTCGTAAACAAATTAGAATTCTAAAATTATTATGAATCTAGCAATTATGCTTTTGTTTTATGTAGCTCTACTTGGTGACAAAGTTGTATTGAAAAATATTTATTTTAAGTAAGTCAAACAGGCATTTATATCGTCTGGCGTACTGGACACGTCCGTGTCCCGTGCGTCAGACGATATAAATGCTTATTTAATCAAGTCACCAAGTAATATATAAAATAAAAACATAATTATTAGAATCATTTTAATTTTAGAATTCGTATCTGTTTACGAGTAGAAAAAAGAGCCAAAATGTCCCATGCGTCAGCCATAGAATTGGCCAAATTATTTAATATTTTTTATCTAAACAATATTATTATAATTCAGTTTTAGGACGTTTCAAAATTTAATTATTATAACTTCATTTTTCTCCATTCAAACATGAACTTCATTTGAAAACTCATATGTAGTTTAATTTTGCTATTCACAAACACATGTTAAAATATTCTCAGAAGTCTGAGGGGGATTGTGTTATTGTATCAACAGGGTCATTCCACGTCAAATCGACCAGAAAAAATGGATTTCGACACCCACCCCTTCCGATTTTGATGAAATTTGGTGTGAACCTTCTATTTATGGTTATTAAGAAGAATCTCAAATATTTTTTGGATATTCCTATTGGTTAAAATTTTACAGCCCTTTAAAATTTGTGATTTTAGGAAAATTTCGATTTCTGAAATTTTTGAAAAAAAAGACATGTGTTAGGAAAATAATTTTTTTCTCAATAACTACTGAATATATCTTTACGAATTTTTTTTCCCAATACCATGAAACTATAACAAAACCATAAAAAAATATCAAATCGTTCCAAGTTTGTATAAAATTTCACAAAAAATTAATAAATTGTTCTAACTCGTTTTTTTTCTGCAAAAAACGTGTTTTTTTGTAATTAAAAAAACTCAAAATACGTCATTCAGAAATTAATTTTTTTGTACATGAAAAGTTTTGCAAGAACATATATTATCTTTCTAAAAAATAAACTCGGTGGGACCCGACCTTTTTATAGTAAAATTTTTCACTTTTGTCAATTTTTCTGAAAAAAAAACGTGTTTTCTTAAATTTCAATTTGAAGCATGAAAATATTACTAAGTCTAAAGATGATACACATGTAAAGAACTCTTAATATATGTACTATCTTAATAATTAACAAAAAAAATTGAATTTCACAACCTTATATTTTTAAATTGCAAATTTTTCGTAGTACATTTTGTTTTTATGAATTTAAATGTTCATCATAAGGTTCTCACTAATCCTAAAGTAATAAGACACTAAAATTATTGTTGTAAAATTTACTTTTTGAAAAGTAAAATGTAATGGTATTTTACCCTTGTGGTTGAAATTTTGGAAATTTGTCAAAAATTTTTCACAATTTTCTCTTCGTGTAATCGAATTTTTTTAAATAATCCAGTGATCCATATAATGCAAACTTTGCAATTTATTTTTGAGCGCCCTGAAATACATCTTGTAAGAATTTTTTAAGTAGGATAGTTAAATTAAATATTTGCAAGTTTTGAGTTTAATTTTTGTAAATTATGGTTTTATGCGTTAAGAACTCTTCAACGGAAAACATTCTTATTATCTAAATTATACCTCTACTGCTAATATGTTCAATTTTGGAGGAAACTAAACTTTACTCTTCATAGCGCTAATGAATAAATACTTAAATGTCATTTTTAATGGATACTTCTGTTTTACTCTTTCTACTGGTAAGTTTCAAGTCAAAGGTAAAAAAGGTCTGACTTTTGTCGGGCCGGTACCATCGGTACGCGAGCAATAAATGTCACGGCCAACGTTTGAGTAGAGAATATTTATTGCTTTTGAGCGGAAGGAAGGAGAAAGAGGGGAGCGGGGGGGGGGGGGTTCTAAGAAGGAGTGGGTTGTTTACACCAAGCTTGAGTTTCATTGGTTAGTACAACATGACTCGAAACTCATTCCCACATCGAGTTAGTTGAAGAATGTGAAGCAGAACTGCAAAGACTGAAAGTGTTTCGGGGATTGATGAAGTATATTCGCTATTAAATTGATTATATATTGGTTTTATACTCAGCATGGAGTATCCCAATTGCAGTGTAGGAGAATTAACTGATAATGAGTGTCATAAACTTAGTCATGGTTGTAAAAGAGGCATAAAGACAATTGAAAGTTTAAGTGAAGAAGAAAGAGTTCTGCTGAAGTTAAGAGCTGATGTCGAAGTCGAAACTTTAAAAACTATTTGTTTATACCACAAAACTTTTTTTTTAAATTAAATATTTTAACATTCTCAAACAGTTAATGAACCAGGCATTTCTTTGTTAACTTTAAAATGTCAAAAACAAGTTTTTTGTTAACTGTAAAATGTCAAACATAAGTTTAATTGATTAGTTATTAAACTATGATTAAAGTTGTTTTTCTAAACGGCATATTATAGTAATTATTTGTAAAATGAATGAAGCTAACATTAATTCTGATCATTGCAAAATACAATTTTCCCACAATCATTTAGTTTTCATATGAATATAAAGCAATTATATATATGTTTATTATTTTTTATATACTTTTTTAAAATATTCAATTGCAAGGAATTACATTTATATTGAAAGTTCAGAGATTTCAAGAAACGAAATTTTTCTAATTCTTTTGGCAAACTTACAAAATTTCAACCAAAAGTGTGGAAAAACTATTATTTTAACTTATCAAAAAGTAAATCTTCTCATAATAATTTTAGTGTCTTATTATTTTAGGATAAGTCAGACCCTTGTGATGAACATTTCAATTCTTAAAAACCAAATTTACTACGAAAAATTTGCAATTTAAAAATATAAGGTTGTTAAATTCAATTTTTTTTGTTAATTATTAAGATAGTATATATATTAAGAGTTCTTTACATGTGTATCATCTTTAGACTTAGTAATATTTTCATGCTTCAAATTGAAATTTAAGAAAACACGTTTTTTTTCAGAAAAATTGACAAAAGTGAAAAATTTTACTATAAAAAGGTCGGGTCCCACCGAGTTTATTTTTTAGAAAGATAATATATGTTCTTGCAAAACTTTTCATGTACAAAAAAATTAATTTCTGAATGACGTATTTTGAGTTTTTTTAATTACAAAAAAACACGTTTTTTGCAGAAAAAAAACGAGTTAGAACAACTTATTAATTTTTTGTGAAATTTTATACAAACTTGGAACGATTTGATATTTTTTTATGGTTTTGTTATAGTTTCATGGTATTGGGAAAAAAAATTCGTAAAGATATATTCAGTAGTTATTGAGAAAAAAATTATTTTCCTAACACATGTCTTTTTTTTCAAAAATTTCAGAAATCGAAATTTTCCTAAAATCACAAATTTTAAAGGGCTGTAAAATTTTAACCAATAGGAATATCCAAAAAATATTTGAGATTCTTCTTAATAACCATAAATAGAAGGTTTACACCAAATTTCATCAAAATCGGAGGGGGTGGGTGTCATGGCCTGGTCGATCTGACGTGGAATGACCCAACAGGGAATTTTTTTTTGCTTTTCGGCAAGGAAGGGGGCTCTAATATTAAATGTTTACGTAGGAATTCATTTTTAGTTAATGAAGTGAACTTATCCTTGCTCATCAAATGAACCTTTCAGAGTAGAGACAGTGTAGAAGTGTCGGTAAACGTGGGGTGACGCGTCCCCCCCCCCCCCCCACTATTCAAGAAAATACCCATGCGTCCCCTCACTTCTAAAACCACTGAAATCCATCCCCCACTTTTAAAAATACTCATTCCATCTAAAAACTGCTAAAGACAAATAACATTAACCTTTAAATGTAGTGACACTGAGAAAAAGTGATTTAAAGTTTTCAAATATAAAACAAACCACTATTTATGGTATATATAGATATCCTATTATAAAAATGTATTATACTACTTTGTATAAAGATACAAATATTTTTTATTAACAAATACTGTTTGTTACACTTGGTCAACTTTTAATTTTGAAGGAACTTTCTTAAAAGTTAAATTTCTGTTCTTGTTCCATATAAAAACAATAAGCTATTTAAAAAAAAAAAAAAAAAAAAAAAAAAAAAACATTTTAGAATTCGCTATTAATTTTATTTCATGAAAGTATGCACCTTTAGAAGTACTATTTAAATCTAAATAAAATGTTGGATTATTTTACTTCACTTAATCTCTTACTTCCAAGTAAAAAAACTAACTCCCTGAATATTCATTAAAATAACATTACATTTTGGACCTTAGTTCAATGTGTCAGGAAGTGTTATTTCCTTACTAGTTAATATTATTTCTACAAGATACAAAATTATGAACTTTATCTGGGGGGGGGGGGATTTGCACTTATCACCAACTTTTGAGCATCCCCCCACTTTTTTTTACCCACTGCTACCACTGAGTAGAGAAAAGCAAGTTCATCCTTGCTCAGCAACGAATCTTTCAACGAGTGAAGCGAGCTGGTTCACGAAGCCCCAAAAGCTGGGACCTATTCAACAATAAAGGGTCTCCACAACCAGGCCCTGATCATCGTCTAGGCCCACAAGGCCCAGGCCTTCGGCCCATAATTTTAGGGGACCCAGAAATTGGATGTAAACCTATACTTTTGTCTCACAAAAGCTATGTGAATATCTTTTATTCATAAAAGAATATCTTTTCATAGAAATAATTTTTTATTGATCTTGAACCATCTTTAGTATCCCTGAGTATATTTATTCAAATAAATCAAATCATCATTTAAATACGTAAAAAACAAGCTTTTTCGAAGGATAGAGAAAAAAAATGAAAGGAAATCTTGATGAATTTATAGTGAAATCATCAAATGTCGACTCTGAAGTTGTGAATAATACATACTGAAAAGATATTGTGATATTGAAATGCAAAGCTATACATAACAAGTTTTTCCTCTTTTGATTTATAAATTTGTTTGTTAAAAATTTGTGATAAAAAATAACTTTTAAGAAACAATATTAACATTAATTTATCAACTTTTTCAATATTTAATGCTAATTCATTTGACTTTGTGTCAATCCCATTTCCAATATATCACGCGTTTGAAAAAGGGGCCCCCGAATGTGTCCGGGCCTTGGGCCCCAAATTGTCATGATCAGGCCCTGTCCACAACGCTGGGCTATGGAGCAGTCTCTACATGTATATAAAATCCAATGTCTGTCAGTATGTATGGACGGCTGTAACTCTCATCGATATAGATATGCAACTGGATAGTCTGCTCCGTTGTCAATGCAAGAAAGAAAAAAAAAAACGCCCCAGTGGTTGATGATATGGATCAAGACTTATAATACAACTAGACGGCATGTTTAGGATTATCTCGTGTAACGAAAATAAAAACAACGTAACGAGTGACCTTTTCGAACGAAGGAGGAGAAAAAAAAAACATTCACTTCAACGGAAAACAGCTTTCGGGTGTCCTACCGAGGTTTGATATTGATCTGCATTTGGTTGTCATGAGAAATTTCAGAAAGTATGTTCAATAAGCTTTCACAAGTAAGTGCTATTTTTGAAATTTTCTGTATATTTAAGGTTTTATAGTACACTCATAAATATGTTCTTGTTTCTCATTCTCAGAAAGCTAGCTTTAATTGGTTTATTACTGATTTTATTTTGTAACTAACTTCTGAAAATTGCAGTAAATATTGAAATAGAAAAACAGACCAAGGTTATAGCTGCTTTTTGAAGAAATTAGTAGCTATTTAAGGATTTTAATTTCACTTTTAAGAACCAACAGCAAATTCCGCGCAGTGGCCAAATTGGCGAAGTTTGGAGCGAATCAAAATGAAATACATTTTGACGTTTATCAAGGTTATGATCGCTACGCTTAATCTTTCTTACTTTTTTTACCCATTTATAAGTAATCTGATTGGTGATTTTTACCATCTTCTTTCTATCTTCTAAAATGAGTTTCAAGCAAGACGCACACTTAATCATAACAAACTCCTTGTTTCAAAATAGTTAACTTAAGAAATGTGTAAATATCATGAAAACTATTTCCGTTTTGGAGAGATTCTTAAAAGTGTCCCTGTCGCCCACCCACGCCGATACATGCGTCCAATCAGTTTCTCTAATTTCAAATAAAAAGTGCGATCAGAAGGGTTGGTAGCACTTACTGTTGTTTCTTTTAGAATAGCTGCGACTCTGTTGGATGTTGGACAAACGGCATAAGCTATGTCCAAATTGTCTGTTGCTTCATCATGGAGTTACTGATAAGAATTGACTTACGTACTGCTCAACTTGTTTTGAATTTCTGTTACGTGCTGAAGAAAGTGAAAACGATAATTTTCCTTAGAATATAAAATGGTTTTTATACTGAGTTGGTGTTCTAAGCTTTTTGTAATAAATGAAAGACTTGAAGGATATTTTGATCTCGTTTCTTAAGTGTACTTGCGTTTGTTATCTTCCATAATTTGAACCAGAAAGGATCCAAGTAAGATCCTACATGTGTTTTGTGGTGTTCGCTACTTTTGGCTTTAAAACGATTCTAAACTACGACTATGGAAGGAGAAAACACGAAATGTTAAGCGTTCAGACAATCATTCATGGCCAATAATACTGAAGATGTTTTAGGAAAAGATGAAACTACGGGAAACCAACTATGTCTTTTGCAAAAACAATTATTGGATAAATTTTCTCGCCTGGAAGCCGTACAGGAGAGCATTGCACAAGCTCTCTTGGATGATGAACATTTTGCAACGAAATGCCCTGAAGATTTTACAAAAGCAGAAACTTACAGGGACAGA
Organism: Linyphia triangularis; assembly: GCA_963978545.1. Classification (NCBI taxonomy): domain Eukaryota; kingdom Metazoa; phylum Arthropoda; class Arachnida; order Araneae; family Linyphiidae; genus Linyphia; species Linyphia triangularis. Next base: position 90,291,237 of record OZ021721.1, read on the forward strand.
TTTTGTGCGGTCTCGACACAGCTGGAATTAAAAATTAACCTGAATATTGACACATCGAAAAGTGCTAACTCAACGGAAGAAAAACGTAAATTCAAGTTACCCTGTTTGGATTTAAAAAGATTTACAGGTGAGCCGAAGGATTATTTAGCCTTTTGCTCACAATTTTCTAAAATTCATAACGATGACAATATTCCGGATGAAGATAAATTCCAGTATTTGTTACTGATGCCCAAACTAAACTAAACGTGCATTTAAATGCACGTTAATTAAGAGTTAGGAAGTTGAGAACAAAACATTATGAATGAAATACTGATTTTAATCCAAATGTAAATATATACAGATGACAAATACATGCTTAGTGATTTATCACTACAGCGATATGCAAGATACGAAAGAGAACGTGTGTATAAAACAATTGCCTACACTGTTAAAAATTTGGTTCCACCCTGCACCAAAATTTGGTGCCCATTTAGCTGCCACTAACATTTGGTGCTTAGTTTCACGAAATAATGGTGCTACCTCGGACACCATATTATGGTGATAGGTTGCACCAAAATTCGCGTTTTCGCTACACCACTTTATGGTGCATGGTTGCACCAAGATTCCCGTTTTCGCTACCCCATTTTATGGTGCATGGTTGCACCAAAATTAGTGTTTTCGCTACTCCATTTTATGGTGCATGGTTGCACCAAGATTCCCGTTTTCGCTACCCCATTTTATGGTGCATGGTTGCACCAAAATTAGTGTTTTCGCTACTCCATTTTATGGTGAAACGTTGAACCAATATTTGCGTTTTTGTTATACCATTTTATGGTGATAGTTTAAACCCCCTTTTATATTTTTTGTACCGCATTTTGAAGTTAAGGATGAATCAATATTTATGATTTCTGTCCTCAACTTAAAGGTGCATTAAATGTTGAATAATGCGTCCCCCCCCCCCCCCTGCTTGTTATAGCTGTGGATAGAATATATATTTTTAAATTAAATATTGTTTGTATTAAATAATTTTTTTTGTTTTAAATTATTACTTTTTCATATATTATATAGTTTTATAAATAATATTTTGTATATAAATTATTTTAATGTATTATAAATAAAAAATAGTTATCATTTCAACATTCAATGAGGATATAACTGCATGGGTTCTTCAGCTAGGGCAATGAAGTAGTATAATCATGCATTAATTAAAAATATATCCATTTGGAAACAACCGCAATATTAAAGTAATTTTTTTTTCAACAAATAAAATATCCACATATTAAGTAGAAAATATAATTAAAAAAAATTCTATTTCTAATAAGCATTACTATTTATTTAAAAACTGAATACCTTTATTTATTGTTACCAACAATAGCCCTTTTAAATAATTAAAATTATGATCAGATCAACAATTCTCATATTTTAGCAAACTATTTTTATAGCCCTGTATATTTCACACAGAATACTTGAACAAGAAAACATTGTTTACTTATTTAATCAAATCTCAAATGCAATAAAAATGAGTCACATGACACCCTCAATTTCATATATATATATTCAAATTTAAATAGCAGCTTCACATTATAAATGAAAATACAAAATCAAAATATTTTATTAATTGCTCATTACAAAAAAGCAAACTGAACAGATGTAATTACAAAACATTTTATGAATAACAATACGGTTGGTAAAATTAGCATCCCACTTTCTACACCACAACTTGTGTTAAGGAAACCACAGCTTCAGAATACCATTATATTTTGCCCTGTTGGACATGTGTATCTAAATTATACTATCAAACAAATTCTGTTTAAATATATTTGTAAAAAAGTAATATATTATAAACATACATTTTTAATACAGAAGAGACAGTACTTTTCCCTTAAAGGGTGCTATTGGCAAAAAATATCCAAGTACAGTACGGATTCTGCGTTAAGAACTGTTTACGTAAAACCAAGCCAAATCATGGCAACCATAGGCAGTTAACTTATTAAAAAATGGCAGCTGCTGCCATTTATTGGCAAAAATTATCTTGGCGCAGAATCCGTACCACACTTGGATTTTGCCAATGGCCTCCTTTAACGGAAAAGTACTGAAGAGGCTTTTTAAAACATTTAGTTGATTAAAAGTCTGTAACTGAGCACTAAATCAACTTATTACTTTGCAGATTATATTTTTTATCATATTACAGCAACCTTTCATTATGCAATGGTATCATGTAGCTTAAAATAGAATATATTTTTAAAAAAATTATTTAAAGTCACCTTCAGAGGAAGTCATTTTACTGTTATTTGTACTAAATGCAAGTTTTTCATGTTGAAATAGGGGAATTCTTAATAAAGAATAATTAAAAAAAGCTGAGGGACAACCAATAATACCACAAACATACCGAAAAAGATAGCTCATGTTTATGTTTATTACGAGCAGGGTAGAAATGAAACTTTTGAAAGTCTACTTTATTTAGCACACAAAAACATTGTTTTTAATCAGGGTTCCCACACTTTTCATACAATAAGAAGCTACTAAACACCTTTAATATTTTTCATAAGAACTAACCTTAACTTGCATACACGAATTAAAAATCAAACCTGAACAAGATTTTGTATGATAATTAGCATAAACTATCTTATTTAAAAATAAACAACACATTTGAAACCATTAATACCACAAAATATCGAAAATGAGTCAAATCTAGTTAGCTGTAATAAATAAGCTGGAATTTTAAATTACTATTAGAGAAAAATAAGAATTATTAAAGGTTTTTATAAATGAAAACTAAAAGTAAGGATTTCTTAAAGAGCAAGACCTAGTAGAAACATTGTTTATACATAAATTAAATATAAAACATGTACTAGATTATTTAAGGTTTTTTTAGAATAAAACTTGTAATAAGTTCTAGTCTTCTTGAACGGAGCATCAGGTTACTTATCCAGATCATATACGAACCACGTTCTGGTGCAGCATAGTCTTCAATTGGGTGTACTCATTTGACTTAGATCCATTCCTGCTGCTACAATGATAGGTTATCAAAATTTAATGGACTTTGAACGTGGCATTATAGTCAGCGCTTGAAAGATGGACATAGTATCTCCGAGGTGGTAAATAAACCGTGTATCTATTACCCGGTAAAACATGAAATCGATGCGGTTAGGAAAATACCTTGAAAGACAGGGACCATCAACAACTAAGGAGAATCCTTAAACAAGATGGAAGTGCACCACTTCTACAAATTGCCACAAATTTCAATGCGGGGGCATCAACAAGTGTCAATGTGCAAACAGTTCAAAGAACCATCAATGATGTGAGGCGGAATCCCACACATGACGTTGTTGACTACATGACACAAGGATTTACGATTCGCCTGGGCCCACCAATATCGCTATTGAACTGTTGATGACAAGAAACTGTTGCCTGGTCTGATGAGTCTCCTTTACAATTGTATTGGGCAGATGGACAAGCAGGGTTTGGAGACAACCTTATGAATCCAAGGATCCTACATGTCTACAGGGAACTGTTTAACTTAGTGGAGCCTCTGCGATGATATGTGGCATATGTTGTTGGAGCGATATGTGACACCTGATTAGTCTAGAGACGACTCTGACAGGTATGTAAGCATCTTCTCCCATCACCTGCACTTATTCATGTCCATGGCGCATTCGGCTGGACTTGGGCAATTCTAGCAGGACAATGGGACACTCCACATGCCACGAGTAGCTACAAACTGGCTCCAGGGACACTCTTTTGACTTTGGACATCTTCGTTGACCACCTAAACCCCCAGACAGGAATATTAGTATATCTGGGATGCCTTGCAACGTGATGATCAGAAGAGATCTCCACCACCTCGCACTCCTATGGATTTGTGAGCTGAGCTGAGCATCAACATCGGGAAACTGAAATATACAAAAGAGCATGATTAAGTCCCGAGTTTATTATTATTTTTATTACGTATAAAATTGTGTTTACTTTACTCAGGGATGAGTTTGGTAAAAAATCAAAAAGCTGAAAACAAAAATCCAAAAATTTTAGGCATAAAACACCTTTTAAGCTATACTTTAAAAAAAAATTGTTTTTCCATGTGCATTTATAAAACGGCACCATCTCTGTCCGTCCGTGAGCAAAAATTGTTTAAAATAGCTGCACTTAGACGTAGGGATACACTTTGTGCTGTCATCAGGCTAATATAGCTCCAAAGCAAAAAAAAAAAAAAAAAAATCCAGTGAAAGCGTTGAAAACCGGCAAAAACTTCAAAATTTCAACAAGTCAAACAACTTTAAGCAATTATAACACATTGACAAACAGGCCGAATTTAATTAAACCCAGTTTTCTAAATTTTTAAGCTACAAATATTAAAAATCTTAAAATCTAAATTTTTATTCATATCCTTAAATTTGTTCAGTAAAGTAAAAAGTAACAAACAATTTTACATACAATTGCAGTTAAAATAACAATTTTAAACATATTATTTAGAAAAATTACTATTGCGACTACTTTTCAGAATATTTTTATACGAAATGGTACAAAAAATTTGAGTAATTCTGCAGATTCAAATCAAAAGGCGAAATTTAACCTTAACCAGGCACTAATCACGAATAAGGCGGCTATCGCATTAACGGAAGTCTAGATGAATAGCTGCAATTAGGTGTTAAAAATTTCGGTAATAGCTGGTATTGTATTAGCGTAAACCTCTACGAAAATGACCATCACTTTAACAAAAGTATTGTAAGCAATACCGGCGAAAATCTAGGTATCGGCAAAAGCGAACATCGCAACAACGCGCATATTGGCGATAGCGTCCACAATATCAGCACAAATCTCAGTAATATCGATCTTTTCTTGGTAATACTAGTGCAAATTTCGGTAACATCGGATGTTACTACAGAATGGCTTTCGACGAAAAATACTCTCACGCCAACAGAAATATCAAAGTTAGAGTCAAATATACCGGGCAACACTCAACAATAGCGCTATTGGATTGGCGTAACACTTGACGAAAATTACAATCACAACAACGTAAATCTCGGCGATAACACAATTCATCACGGTAATATCGACATTCTTTCGGTAACATCGGTGCAAATTTCAGATTTTACAACAAGGTAGCACTTCAGCGAAATGACCATCAAATAAACGTAAATATCAGTGTTAACGCCGAATATACCGGAACAATTCTCAGCAATAGCGTTGTTATATTGGCGTAATACTTTGCGAAAATGAAAACCACAGCAACTTAAATCCCACCGATAACGCACGTCATAGCTACACAAATCTCAGAAGTAGTGGACATTACATCAACGTAACGATTAGCGAAAACGAGCATCACATACCAACGTACGTTTACACGTACAACAAACGATAATTTCGTAGATGTCAGACTTGAAAGCAAGCACATTATTCGTATACGTTAATCGCGTGAATGAGTATGAAAGAAATTCCATTTTGAAAAGAGATAAAACGGCACCAAAGGATCAAATTTCGGCGCAGTTGTAAAAGTATAAAATGCAAGTTTAAATGCCAACCTAACTAAAAAGATGCATTTTAGTAGATTTTTCTACTTGGAGCAGGAATGCCGTAGGGTTTCCGTTCTTCCCGATCGGGCGGAAGGGAAGCTGCTTCGCGATTCAGCCTTAGAAAAAAGGTTATTTTTCTGTGGGATAGAAAAATCGGGAAAAAACAGATTTTTTTTCAGAAATTAGAAAAGCGGAACTTTCTTTCAAAAAGCGGAATTATTTTTTTTCTAAAAAAATGAAAAAGCGGTATTCCGCCACATGGCGGAACAAACTCATCCCTGACTTTACTGCAATTTCATTGAAATATCACTGGTCGCTCTACACAGAATAATTTTTTTTGTTACTTAATCGATAACTATCCGAGACGATTTATTATTTATGCAATTTATTTCTCAATTAAACTCTTATAGTCCGAAGGAGGGCTGCATGTTAAGGTACTCCATCGGACATCATTATAATTTTTTTTACAGAATGTGGAGAAAAGTTAGATTATGAGTCCACTGGTCTGCCGTGGCAAAAATGGCCGAAACTGGTCAAAAATCGATATGGAATGAGTTGAACTAAATCCGATTGCCAAATAATGAGCATTCTTTTTTTATTTTATAACCCTTAGTTCTTTAATTTTCAATTAAAAGCTGCAGACGGTTCAGATATCAGGCGACGGCTTACTTGTATCTTTTAAAAATGAATCAAGTACACGATATATATTATGTCCCTAATGACGTAACTGATGTTGCCAATTAAGCTCACTTTTGAAATATGCTAGTTTTCTGACCGAGAAATTAGAAATCATTTGCCTCCTTCTTCATTGAAAATCAAAGTGCGTTGGCTGACCAGAAGAAAAAGTGAGTTAATATACTAGCAAGTTACGACATATTTGGCAGTCGGATTTAGTTCAAGTCATTAAATGTAAATTTTCGAGCAGTTTTGGCCATTTTTGCCACAGCAGACGAGGGGATTTACATTCTTCGCATTCTATAAAAAATACAGAATGATGTTCGATGATGTACCTCAACATGCAGTCGTCTCTTAGTCTATTAGTGATACAGGTAGAATTGAAATAAAGGATATATAAAAAGACAATAAACTACGCGTGAAAAAAATACATTTAAAATAGCATTAATTGAAAACGTATAATTTGAACGAAAGGGGCCTTAAACATTCTTTTTCAGAAAACATGTTTAGATGAAAATGCATTGAATTGTTCGAGAAATTGATTAAAGTGAACTTTTGAATATTTTGTATGATTAAACTTTCAACTGCAGTGGCATAAACTGTTACATAATTCATATGAGCGGCCTCTCAAACCATTCTTCCATAAGCGTGATTAAAAGTTGACGGAAAATTAATAAAATATTATTTAAGTACTATTATTTATTTAAAAAGAGGAGAGACCATTGTTCACTTTCAAGGGTGGAAACATTTCATGAAAAATGACTCGGGTCTGAAACTGCATACAACAGTTAAAGCTTATAAACTTTAGGATAATGCTAATAATTATTGAATAAAATAATTTTTTATTCATACATATGTCATTTTTGTAGAAAGGGTGCAATATAAGTCAAAATTTATCATTTTGAGTAAAAAATCCGAGACTGCATGTACTTGAAGCTAGTTGAATGGCACAAGATTGTTTTCATATTAAATTCAAGCTGAAACAGACTTAAGTGTCCTTCCAGCCCATATAATCTATGATTATGTATACACTTTAACTTAAAAAAAAAGAATTTTGGGTTGTGTCACTTTTTTAGCAAGAGTGCGATAAAACATCGCGAAATCAGAAATTTTAATGTAATTTCACTGGTAATGCATTGCTGCGAATTTGTCAACATCACTTAAGCCTAACTGAACACAGGGCAAATCAGTTTCTGCATCGATAAATAATTTACAGTAAGCAAAAAACATTTACCATATATGTAAAATAAAGCATTTTACTTACCTTGATATTCGATTAATGATTTAAATACTCTGTGCTAGACATTGGCTTTCGGTCTTGATGCGGTTGTTGTCGATTTCAATCGGTTACGGTTGCGGTGATCCGAGGTTGCACCATATTTTCGTGCAACCTCCTCATCAGTATTTTTCGTTGATGGAAGTTGCACCACTTTTTGGTGCAACTGCCTGCCAGCCATGAAATTGCACCAAAATTTGGTTCAACGTTGAACTGAATTTTTTAACAGTGTATATATATCATTCTCTACATGAACAGTTGCAGTTAAAACAGATACAGAAATTTGCATATAATAAATAAGTTAACTTTCCTAGAAGTAACTATAAACAACTCAACCCAGTCCACTCAATGTTTACGTTTGTAAACGAACTGGTCTGATCAGACTGAATGATGAAAAAGCTACTACCCTTAAACACTCTGGATACCAAAATCCTTTATGTTTTCCAACAATTACAAAGTGTAGTGCCAAAATCTAAAGCAGCGAGGCTGGTAGAAAGCTACCCTCCCACGAGAGAAAACTATTCAAAGGTTCAACTGATGGAAAGATTTGGTTGCGATGATTTACTCTTTCAAATTTATGTACGGGACCTTCTAAGCCTGGTAATGAAAACGCATCCCGCAGAGGAAAAGTCGACTTATAAGAACTGTATGACTTACTTGAGAGTAAGCCTTAGAAAGTTTGGGTCGCACCAAAGAAAAATTTGCCGATTTCCTGGAACCACTTGTGGAGTCCTGCCTTCCTGAACAAGTGCTGCATGCCTGGGAAAGGAATCGATCTATTGATGAGACATCCTGTGGAACCGCTGAGGCAAGCGTGCGTTCTTTAGAGAGATTAATAACCTTCCTTCCATCGGAGGTTCAAAGTGAGGAGATGATCTTAATTGCTTGCTCAGGACTTGGAGCACCACAGAGGAGTTTACCAGACTGCTGGGATGAGGAGCTATATTTGCCCACAAATGCAGTCTTGATTAATGCAGGTAAGGAAGAGGGGCCAGCCAAATTCAAATGTTTATTTTGTTCAAAACAAAATCACTTTAGTTCCAACTGTTTTTTGGCTCAGAAAATGTCTTTAAAGGATAAGAAGAATATTTGTTTAAAAAAGAGGTTTAAACTGTGCTATATGGTGGCACTTGGCGTTTTTTGAATTTTTCTGCAAAACATAAACAATGGCGATCTCCGATGCTAAATATTTTATTGTATATTTTGCGTTGCGGAGCCCTGTTGATGTGCAAGAACCTAGCTTTTGATGATTTGCGAACCAGGCTGATTTCTGTATCACGGGACCATGTAACTTGTAATATAATTTAAAAGGCATTTATCTATAAAAAATGTCTGCATTTCTTATAGAAAGCCAAAGTCAAAAACTTTTGGCGGAAAGCATTTGATTCTCAATTTCTTTGGAAATTCTTTGAATTTGGAATTCTTTCCAGGACTCCATGGTCCTGGAAAGTCCTTGAAATTTTTTTGATGAAATTTAGTCTTTGAAAGAAAAAGGATAAGGTTTTTGAATGTCCTTGAATTTTTAAGCAACCACCAATAATCTCCATTTCCGTTGTTTCCTACCACCGGTTTGTATTTTTATGTTGAAGTATGTAGTTTTATGGTCATTGAATTTTTTTCTTCAATAAGAGTGGGAATCTTGGGTTAAAATTGTACAATGAAGCGGTTACCGAACATTCCTGGGTGTTTATGCAGCATCTATAGTTTCTTTTTGTTAAAACATAAGCATCTGGGATGCTTGGTTAATTTCTACGAATGGAGTGTAATGTTCTATATATGGTACTTACCAATTAATGCTTAGCAAGTCATTAAAATTAAACAAATCTTCACATAACATTTTTAGGACATATTTGTCAAATGTTTCTGCAGCATTTATTTCATAATAAGTATACCTATTTTTTTATATTTCCTCCTATACCACTGAAAAAAAACCAGTGATATTATAATTACTGCATGGTAACAGATGAGAACACAAGTTTTTTTAGAATTTTCAAAGCACTCACTAATATGCCAAGCAGACTGAAAAATTGCGGATTTTAGATTATTCTTGTTGAAAATTAAAGAGATAGATATTTCTCAGAACTTAAAAATCATTCTTCATTAAAAATATTTTTATTAAAAAAAAAAACTGAATAGAGTATTTTTTGCAGGGAATGTTAGATTTTGTAATCCTAGCATTGAATTCCATCATCCTATTTTATATTGGTATATTGTAATCCCATCCTTACATTGCATCATTTAATTTTAATATTATTTTATTATTTGCTTTATTATGATTGGTTCTGCCACTAGTTCTCTTTCACATCCTCTTAAAGGTTATAAACATATGTAAGATATTTTTGTTCTTCAGTTGTACTGTTTTAGTAACTTAAATATACTTTTGCGATCCAGCCTTGATGTCTTTTTATTTAGTCTATTTTATTGCAGGAAATGTGAATAAGCGTCTGGCAATCTTATCTGGTTCAGTCCAGCCTAATCCAATCCGGTACCCAGGAAACGTAACCCTCACTATCAAACTAGAAGTCGTTAAAGATCTTCCACCTGCTAACTTCGAGATGAAGGTTAATTTGGAAAAATTGACACCACTGCGAATGGCCGTTCCATGTTTTTATACCGTAGGATCATGGTAAGTTTTATAGAGATAAAAATGTTCTTCAAGAATTCCAAAAACATGATTAAAATTATTAAAATGATAAAAAAAATTCAAGTACTTATGTAACCTATTTTTTTCTACTTCTCCTATAAAAATGGGTTGGGGGTACATTGATAGAAATACAGATAGAACTTGAAATGCCTGTTGATGAAGTGGGGGCGGGGGGGGGGGGATAGCAAGATGTACTTTTAGTGATTTTGTGATGACAATATAATCACAATTTTGTATCCTACTCCCACTTCACCATCCCACTTTGGCCCATTTAGATCCTAATCGCCACAACTGATAACGTGTTACAGAAAATGGTACCTTTTCGTTAAAGAGAGGGTTATATGACTTAGTTATCAGCATAACTCCCAAAACGAATTGTCCTACGATGTTCAATTTTTATGTACAGGTTATTGATAGCCATGAGACTTGGCGTTAAGGTTTCGTCAAAATTGTACAAGTGCATAAAGTAGCTGATATTGAAAAAATTATGTTTTTCAGCGATTACCATAAAACGGTTTTAATGATTTTGATTAAAATCGCTATAGAAATGCCTTTTAAGGTGCTCTAATTATCCCCACCTCCGTAGAAATGAGATAAAGGCAAACATCACCCATCAACGACTGTTTCTTCTCTTTTGCACTTAAAAGAAAGGATCATGTAATGTTTATTGAGAAATATATCACAATTTTCACCGTTTCAGTGGTGTTTTTTTTTTTTTTTTTGGAGGGGGGGGGGGGGTGCCAATGTAAGAATAGTTACCAAACTTGGCATTTTTTTAAATAATGAACACAAAATAGGTAAATTATATCAATCCATGACAAATAAAAAAAACATTGTATATTGAAATATTTTATTCCAATTCTTCAATTATAACTGGAAGAGAGATTGTATGAGGATCATTGTATTTAAAAATTTTTAAGAACTTCATTTTGAGTTGCAATATCATTTTACTTCTTTCATGAAACTTTTGAACAAGAATCAGAAGTTTCATAAAATATATGTTTTAGAAGAATAGGCTTAGAATAAAATTAAAAGTATGTATATATATGCCGTAGATGTCATAATTACTTATAAAGGGCAATATTTCTTGCATTACTTCTGCAATAACAAAAAATAGATTTTGAAAGCCTGTCCAGATAAAAATTATCGTAAAAAACATAACATTTATTTTGTTAATTCATTCATTTAATTTTGTACAGGGTTTGAAAGTGATATTTTTTTAAAATAACTAATTCTGCTACTGTAATGCTACTTTACACAGATAATACTTTTTGCCAAATTGTTTTTAAAAAAAATTGTAAAAAGAAAATTGGCATACCTTTTCACTGTGGTGCAAAGGAGGATTATTAATCAAAATTCAAATATGACGCTTATTTACAAGCCGAAGCACGACTTAGAGCTGGACGAGTTTTTATGCAGTTAATACACAACTTTCCTCTTCCTTTCTTTCAAAACTTTTAAGTTTAGCCAATTACCATGTCCAGTTGAATGGAGGTGGCAATTTCCGGGGGTAACCCAAATAGAACGCCTTACAAAATAGGAACGGACTACCCATAGCATGAAAGTATACCAATGGCAACCATGCTTGATTCAGGTTTGCCAAGTTGGCTAGATTATCTTATTTTTGAAAAGAAAACAAATTCTGGCGTTGTGTTTGGCTTAATTTTATCTAACTTGGCTTATTCTTGACTGAGAGCTTTTGTTTACATTTTGTAATGTAGGTTTGACGTTAGTTTTTATAATGAAGTTTTCCACTTAGAAAGATAAAAACTTTTAGATTGCTTACAAATTAATTAAAATGTAATAATTTTTTAAAAAATTGCCTAGTTTTTGTCGTTGAATTTATTGTTTATTTTATGATTTGACTGTTTTGTATATTGCAAAAATATCTGTTTGACAAAAGAACAGTGATCCTCAGTATATTTACCATATAATAAAATGGAAGTCTTTAGTTTAGTAAAAAAAAAAGTTTCTCATTTTCGTTGTTGCTCTTTCAAATTATTAAGGAATAACTTGTTTTATAGAATCATTTATAATGGACAATTGGTACTTTTCAGAATAAGCTTCGATCTGGATTGTTAGTAATGCTGTTGAAATAAAATAAAGTTGCTTAAAATAAACTTTTTTGCTTTTTGAAACAATATTCCTTGAAAGATAATTGGTTTTACAACTCTAACTTTATTAATGAATAACCTTTAACCAATAGCATTTATTTTTAAAGTATAACTATATAATGTGTTATTTGCATTATCTTTTTCAATTTTCGTTTTAAATTGTGTGTTATATAAATTTTGAATGTTAAAAATGTGCAGTGGCAATTATTTTGTAATAAAATGTTTCCAAACATAGCTCAATTATTGCTGGAAGGGGCAAGGAAGGCAAAATGACGTTAATCTTAGCATATTAAGCTTTTCCTTTTGTGAAGTGGGAAAGTAAAATTTTGATATTTTTCCTTTTTTGTTCGAGTTGTTGCATATCAATCAAATTCCTCTTTCATGTATTACGTTTTTAGATAATCTTAATATTTATCAATTTATATCTTTCTATATTAATAACCTATTATTATGTTGTACAACAAGTGCAAAATAAACTTTGCATTTATGCTTCTAGAAAGTCAAATATAATCCATAAAGTAAATATTATAAGACAAGTTCAGCATTAAATAGAAAGCACCAGCAAAAGTGGCAGATAATAAGAATAAAATTGTAGAAGAAATAGAAAGGAACTTTCATAAGCATTCTCATAAATTTTCTACTATACCTACAAACTAATTGTTCAAGTGCTCATTTACTATTTTGATATTGAAAATTTAACTTTTTACTTGACATTTAAAAAGTGAATTCAGTGTATCTCGGTTATTCATGTGTGTCCTTTCTCGCTTCATTTTAAATTGATTGGTTTATTGGCATGCGATAAAAAGAACAGCTAGAAAAAATATTTTTTTATGTGTTTTTCTATTTTAGATTTTAAAATATAAAAATAGTTTCTGTAATAAACATTTTCACTCAACCTCGGAAATGTGTCTATACCTTAAAAAATGTCAACAACCTTTAGGAAAACTTTATAGTCTTATCAGATTTGATATGCAAGAATTCTACTTTGCAAAAAGGCAAGATAAATGCTCTGCACTTTTTATCCCATTTAAATGTTAACTTGTCTTTTGTTAAAAAATAAAGAAATTAGTGGGATTGAATAAAATCAAAAAATTATTAAAATGCTACATAGGTAGCACATTACAAAAGAACTATTGTAACTTTCTATAATTTGGGGTGATAAAATATTGAATATTTTGTTTTAGACTAGATGTCTTACACAAAAGTAACTAATGTTGATCCACCCAGAGATGTGACAAAAATTATTAAAGTAACTTTAATTGTAAAAATTACTGCACTCAATAACATTTAGTATTTTTATCAAGTACTTAATTTCTTGAACTTTTTAATTGAATTAACACCTCAAATGCCTAATTTTGTGGAATGCAATACTTGTGTGTTTTGTTGCATTATATTTCCAAATTGACATAACTTAGATAGCTTTTTAAAAGTTGATGACTGAAGATAGAATAATAGAGCTAAGTATTGTTGCAATACCCTATGAAGAGGAGAATCAAGGAGTTACAAAATATTGAATTATTTATTATTTTTTAAAAACTTCTGAATTAGTATTGTAATATGATATTTGCCCCTAATAGTTTGTTTTTGTGAGAAATATATTTTTCAATATGCATGTTATATTTTCTTAAAATTAACTGATTTTTTCTTGCAGTTTTCTAAGTATTTGAGACATTTTCAGTTGTTTTTCTATTTTAGTGTTAGTTCTATTTTAGTGGCAAATGATTGTCATGTTTATTATTATTATATAGTTTGATTGTCAACTCTATCTTCTATCAGTCTTAGGTTTTTAATTACATACAAATACCATTATATGTTTCATCCAGCCAATCTCTCAAACCATGAGTTTCTATAAAATAACATTGCCACTTAAAAAATTTTAACCAATTGTTTTAAATTGTTTGGCAAGCAAAAACTTAAAAACTATGCCATTTATTTTCACCTTAATGTCTTTTGATTTTTTTAACTCTATGAAAAAGTAAACCAAGTTAATGAAAATTCAAATGGAAAAATATATAATTAGTTTGAAATAAAGAATGTAGTAAGAGAGTAACTGTCCGTTCATTTATTCTATATATATTTATGTTTTAATCCCAACAGGTTGAAGTTGAATCTTTAATTATTATTCTCAGGTAATAATTGTGTGGATGTACATTTTAATGTAGATATTTCTTTATTAGACAAGTAACCATTAAAATTCGTCCCACAACTATATGAAATGAATTTCTCAAATGGAACTACATCAGTGTCTTAGCTGAGAAGACAATAAGTCACTGATAGAGAGAATAAGCTGGAATTACTAATAAATCTGTATAGTTTATTGTTGAGTATTTTCTATAATAAAATATATAATTTATAAAATTATATAAAATAGTCTTTTGTAATGTGTTAGATTAAATAAGTAAAAAGTCTTATTTTGGAATTATTTCCTTATTCGGCCAAATATAAATAAACTATGAGGCAAATTGCATTTGGTAATTTTTTATTCCTTTACTTAAGGAAATGTTAACTTAATTTTAATACTGCTAAATTAAATGGTTGTGTTTTCTATAATGGGGAATGTTTAGACAATTCTTGATCTTCAACTACATGTTTGACATGAAGAATATGTTACTTTTAAAGGTTAAGAGTTTTAAAATACATCATTTACTGTACATATATCAAGTCGTTAGTTATTTTCTGGTAACACAAATAATTAACTCCTCCTAAAAGTGTGTAATATATAAATTCTTACAGAAAAATAATAAAAGTAAATAAGATTTTTTTTTTCTTCTATGAAATTCAAAGCTTTTCTACACTTTTAATTTCAAAAGCCAGATAAGTACCAGTGCAATACCCCTGTGCCTTTCTCTGATGAAGCGACGACGAATTGTAAAAATCATTATTGAAATGGAATAATTTTTTTAATAACTTTACTCAAAGTTATAATGCTTAACTCCCTTCTGGGCGAGATTCAAAGTGATGGTCATGCCAGCTTATAGGTAAATGCAGTACTGTTTCCAGGGACATGCTGGCCATAGGATTGTCCAGTGCAATCACTGGGCCGGTCATTGTTTCCAAAAAATGGGACAGTCCGGTATAGAAATATTTTTTCAATTTAAGTAGCTGCTTTTCTTAACGCTTTTTTTTTTAAAGCCCTATGTGTTCAAATCTTAATCACTCCCACTAGAATGAGAATAATATGTGAATATGCAATGATAATAATTATCAGAATGAGGAAATATTACAAGTGCTATGGTGACAGTAAATTGGACTGATTAGTTTTGTTGAAATTTCTTATGCATTTGTATTCTTTAAAATACAATATTATAAGTTATAGACTGAAATAAATGTTTTGTTTCAACAGGTAGCGATAATAATACAAAATTTAAACTATTACATTAGTTTGATAGAGATAGTTTGTATACATATTCAAAAATTGTATAACACTTCATATTTTTATACATAGTGTTGTATATAGAAAATAGCATTGACGAATTTTGACTTATTCTATAACTTTTAAATAATCATTTTGGATGTCATTTTCGAATAAACATACTAGTTATATACCTGGACATTTGTTATTTTGCAATTCAGATTTCTTTATTTTAGTTTTTGCAACAAACTATCTATGGTTTATGAAAACTAAATTTATCCATTGGAGGTATAAATGGTAGTGACAGAAAATTTGATCTAATTAAACTAATATTAAAACTATTCAATTATTAAAATTAGTAAATAAAACTTTTTAATTATTGAAATTATTATTAAATATAAATATTTAAATAATGAAATACATTAATTATTATAATTAATTGTTCAGCTTATTTTATTAATGAAAATTATTGAAGTTATTATTAAATATAAATAATGAAATACATTAATTATAATGAATTGTTTGGCTTATTTTATTAATGATAATTATTGAAGTTATTATTAAATATAAATATTTAAATAACGAAATACATTAATCATTATAATTAATTGTTCGGCTTATTTTATTAATGATAATTATTAAAATTTGATTAATGATCATATTGAAAATTTGTGCTGGCATACTCCCGGCTTCTGATATAGATTTTGCACAAGAAGTCAGGTTAATATTCTCATGTGCAAGACATGAAAAACTTATAGAGATACTTATTTCGACGATTTGCTAGTTGGGTTACACTGACATCTCCATTTCTACTCGCACAAGCACTTAATTGGAATCGAATGCACAAGTGACCATTATGGTTTCAATGGGACGATATAATCTTAAAAAATCAATTAGAAGCAAGTATCATTTGCCTTATCTGTTTTTTTTATGACGTTATTCAAATAGTAATAATTATGGGAGAAAGGTTCATATGTTGCAAAATGTTGATATCGCCGTTAAGGCCCAACATGCTTTAACAGTGGCGAGTTCTAGAACTTCGCCACTGTTAAAACATGTTGGGCTGCTTTGAACGTATCAGTGAAATTACATTGTCAGGTAGCTATACAATAATTCAAGAAGGCAATTTCATCTTGCCCTAATCAAGGCTCAACTTACAAATGCAGGGGCCCAGAGCACAAACCCGAGGGTTCCCTTCTCGTGATAAACGATTTTCGAAAGAACATACCAATAAAAGAGGCCTTATATACTAACTGTAATAAAATAACAGTGTTTGAGTAATAATTTAAAATAGCATCAAATGAATTGCACCATAAGAAATGACGTTTTTTGCAGTAAAATGGATACTCTAAAAAAAAAAAAACCTATCACGCTCTGAATTTCAAAAGTTGCCAAATTATAAAAAATATTCTATATAATGGAATTAAACAGGAATCTCTCTCTACATTCTAAGAAACATTGTTAAGTTCTTTAAAAAGTATAGTTAAAAGCATTCGAATAAAACATAAAGTTGAATGTGCTTGCGGACGATAAGTACAAAGAGTCTCTCCTTTCCAAAAAAAAGCTATAAATAAACTTTTTTCGAATTTCCAAAAATTTCGGTATGCAGACCTGAATAATTTAGGGCCCCTAAAGTTCGGGGGCCCTGGGCACATGCCCCAATCAGCCCTGTGTAAATTCAACCTTTGATCCTAATAGTTGCCAATGAAAACACATGAAAAGTCTTTTGCGTAATAGTATTGAAAATGGGCTTTCAAGAGTTTTCATTAAATGTTTGGTATTAATTGTAAAAAAACATTCTAGTGACATCATTCAAAGGGAAGAATACACAATTGAGGATTTGATGCTTTGACCTTTTTAAATTAATATGCATGAAATCTGACCATCCTGATCTTGGTTGTGATATAATGTTAAAATTTCCATAAGTACAACTGGGAATAGTTTAATTGGCACTTGTCTAAAAGTTTCTAACTTCAGAACTATCAATGGTGCCATAAATGACTGGCCAGCAGGGATCGCTGGCGCATCCGACAATCATTACGTTTTACGTTCCTGAAAACTTTATAGAACTAAATTTCTAAATGATATTTGAAATGTAAGTAAAACAGGCTGCAATGAGTGCTGAGAAGTTTGTTATCGCTAATGCCCAGTCTATCGTCGACAATAACACAGCAAAAGTGTTTTTGATAATAACCATCATATCAATGACAACAGATAAGTGACCTAAATTTACATGAGAAACAAGATATAAAGGCTTTGGCTTTTATATATCGAGATAGGTTTTGTACACAACTGCATAAATGTTCGCTGTCAACACGACAGAACATATAGTCATTGTATAAAATAAGAAAAACTAAGTGAAAGTAACGCGAGAAGCTAATTGATATCAATGATATTCTCACTACAGTTTTTTATTCTCTGTTATGACTCATCTTAAATAATTTTACGGAAGATAAGTATAAGATTTAATCTCAGAAGCTGTATTATTGGATCTTAGAACTAGAATTAGAGAAAGTCAAAACAAGAAATTTTCAAAAACCCAAAACTCTCCAAGAAATAAAGTATCTAGTTTTCAGAGGCACAATAATGATGTTGAAGGTATATAGTGCAAGAGACTTCCTTTTAATTTAAAGCCTTACATTTTTCTTGCTTGCAGTCCCTGATGATCTGCTAACCAGTCATCATTTACTCCGCAACTATTAGGTTTAGTAAAAGAAGCTTTAGAAGAACAAATAAATAAACTATTCACTGATGTACTTCGAAAAATTTCAAATTTCCATCTCACCCAAGACCAGGAGGGTCGGATTATGTATATGATTATCACTCGGATTCAGATTAATGGTCTATCTTGTATTCTTTCCTACAATGTCAGATCTCGACAAATATATCATATGTACCTATTTTAATCTTCATATCCTGAAAAATCATGTTAGTAAACAAATGTACACCTAACATTACATTCGTTCAACCTTATGGCGGAAGGCCATCAGCCCTAAATGGGTATATACGTACCGGAGGTTAAACTTATTTCTCTATTGGGTAATTAATACTATTTGTATATAGGTTTTTATGTTTTCTGGTATTCTGAAGGAATTAGAGAATAAATATATATATTATAAAACATGGAAACACTCTCAGATTGTAAATGACGGTATATATATATATATACAACTATATTTATGACATACTTAGTGCAAAAGAGTACTTTTACATTATCATATCCATATCCTAGACAATTGGGACATATATAGTCCCAGTTGACTGTACGATTTTAGAATACATTATTTATTGTCCCAGCTAGTCGACTATATATTATTGGGATATATCCTAGGAGATTTCAAGAAAATGGGAAAAATTAAACTTAAAGTAGCCAAACCCCGTTAACGCGAAATCGCTTAGCATGAAATTCCGTTTAACGCGAATTAAAAGCAGTTCTCCGTAATTAAAACTTAACGTTAATTTATGCGCTTAACTCGTAATTTGGTTAAAGCGAACAATTTCAGCGGCTCCATCGACTTCGAGTTAACGGTGTTGGACTGTATATTTCTTTTAGTATGTCAACATTATAACTAAACTACTTTTCAGAGTTAAATAAATTTTAATCAAGCAAAAGTTGGGTCGAAAAGATTGTGTGTAAGTTGGCACAATCCAGATCAAACAAAATTTGTTAGATATGAGATTGAAGATCTTACTGATCGATAAAAAAAAAATTGTGGATGAGAAAGTATTATCTGGAGAAAAAATTGATGAGTATTGTCTATAAATGATATAAATTGACTCATGACATTGTTGACATTTAAAGAAGTATCTCCGAGCAGAAAGTATTGGCATTTACATTAACTAAGATATGCATAACATTTAGGAATCCACTCAGTCATATATATAAGCATGTTCAAAAAGGTTAATTTGCTATGCGTCGTAGTAATAAGTATTTGACAGCTTTTTCCAGTGATCTCGTAAATGTAGTAACAGATTCGATTTCTCTGTATTCTAGACGTTTCATAAACGTGAAGACCTTCTCTTAGTTCAGACAGCAGTTAGTGCTTGAGAGAGAAAATTGGATATTTTTTTTCATTAAGTCGTTTCAAATGTCATGTAGCAGGGTGATGATAGTATTAACATTGTATGTTATAATAAAAAATATATATATTAAACCAAGTATTTATAACTCCTGCCTAACCCTCTCATTTTGTGGTTAAAATGGCTTCCACACACTTAGATTTTTCTTGACTATTGTTATACCTCGGTTCTGCCAATCTCACAACACTGTTACAAGGCTTTTGTTGCAATTTGATGTTTTCAACCAAAATTACTGCACCTATTCCATGTTTGTTTAAAGGCAAAAATTAGATTGCTTAAACTTGAACCAAAAATGATTTTATATTTCTATAACAAAGTCGAAATAGTATCTCCTTGATCTCTTAAATTAGGAAGGTTTTTGTAACCAGAGGTCATCAACCTTATAAGATAACAAGTGTTGATTTCTGACATTAAACTGTATATGTTCGGTATATCCGTTTGTAATAATTTCCCATTTCAATGTATCTAAGGCAATTAAATTCTTCCCAATGAAGCACTTATTCTTAGGTGAAAGCATATCCCAATGTGCACAGAAGCAGGAATTTAGCGACATACAACCCAACATCATTAAAATATTATTAAATTGGATATGCATAAGTGAAGAGAAAAAAAAATTAATGAAATAAGTTTTCACACTAAAGGCCCAGTTTCAGCAAAAACCTCAGTTTAAATTACTAATGTTACAGATAACAGCATTTTTAAATTACCTCAATCAACAAGAAAATAATTCAATTGGTTTAGAAGCAGCGTTTCTTTCATTGATACATTTTCAATAATAGTCCTACAATAATTTTATTTAACCACAACATTAATTTTTCACCCTATAGAAGTAGCATTTAAAGTAAAATATTTTGTTGAGTTTATTCAATTATATTATAAGATTTTAAATGCCTTTCTTTTGAGTGAATTTTATCAAACAGGGTTCCCACTTAAATCACAGAAAGAAAGTCAATGACTTTTAAGAACCTTTGAAAATTTGTTTCCAGGCATCATGCCTGGATATAAATTTTTAATTAAGTATATTCCACCAAAAAAGGTATCAGTTGGCGCATGATTAATACAAATATGTCAGAATTCTGATACGATGCGGATAAGTGGCGTTCACGCGGGGATAGCAAGTCTGAGTTGTATTTTTATAAATTTTGCAGTTAGGCACACAACATCCACAAAAATTAAGGACCTCTAAGCATTTTCAATGACTTTTAAGTACCTCTAAGTATTTTCAAGGTCTTGAAAACAAGTTCAAAAATATTAAGCACTTTTAATGACTGTGGGAACCCTGTGCAATAACTTCTAATAATCTTCTGCACAGATCATTCAAGTACATAGTTGATTTAAACAAATCAACAGCATATATATATTTTTTTTTGGGGGGGGGGGGGAAGCAAAAATAAACTTGAGGATCAATAATTAATATAAATTTATTATTCAAAGGCTTTATTCAAGTAACAAAATGGATTTAATATAAATCAAATTACACTTATATTTTACAAGGAGTTTCTTAAATATTTATAATTGACAATGAATATTGGCTGATTTTGTTGCTTTCTTTGTCTCTTGAATGTCCTGTTGTGAGTCAACCAAAAAAATATTTGTGATTGATGTCATATTTAAAATGAACATACAAACACAAACCTTTTTTTAGTCAGTCTTCAAATTTCACAGGATGACTTGCCAACAGCCAGCTTAGTATCTTCTTCTTGGAATAGGATAACATACATTATTACAAGACAAAATTACTTTTAACACACCATCTATAAATGAGAATAATTCTGTTAAATAACAGCAAAACATGAATTAAAAAATATACATATTGGACTAAATATGTATATCATACCAAATTAACAGCATACTTACATGTAAGGTAACAGAGTTAAATTAGTATAAATGCCCTAAAATGTGAATATTAGTTGATAATGTTGCTTTCTTTGGCTCTTGAATGTCTTGCCGTGAGTCAACTGAAAAATATTTGTGATTGATGTCATTTTTAAAATGAACATACAAACACAAGCCCTTTTCAGTCAAAATTCACAGGATTACTTGTCAACCCAGCTTAATGCCATCTTCTTGAAATAGGACAACCCATATTATACAAGATAAAAATATTTTTAAAATACAACTTATGCATTAGAATAATTCAGTAAAATAACATTATTTTAATGTTAAATTATATTCTTTTTAATAGTTTATTAATTATTTTAGTATTAGTTGTTGATAATCTTTCAGTTAATATAATTAGTTAAATAATATTCATTTTAATATATTATTTTAGTATTAGCACTATTATTTTAGTATTAGTACTATTACTTTAGTATTAGTTACTAATAATCTTTTAGTTAATATAATTAGTTAAATAATATTATTTTTAATATTAGCTATTAGTACTATTATTTTAATATTAGTTAGTAATAATCTTTCAAATAATATAATTAGTTAAATAATATTCTTTTTAGTATTAGGTATTAATAATCTTTCAGTTAATATAATTAGTTAAATAATATTATTTTTAATATTATACTATTTTAGTATTAGTAATTAGTACTATTACTTTAATATTAGTTATTAAAAATCTTTCCGTTAATATAATTAGTTAAATAATATTCTTTTTAGTATTAGCACTATTATTTTAATATTAGCACTATTGCTTTAGTATTAGTTATTAATAATCTTTCAGTTAATATAATTAGATAAATTATATTCTTTTTAGTATTAGCTATTAGTACTATTATTTTAATATTAGTTAGTGATAATCTTTCAGTTAATATAATTAGTTAAATAATATTCTTTTTAGTATAAGTTATTAATAATCTTTCAGTTAATATAATTAGTTAAATAATATTTATTTTAATATTAGCACTATTATTTTAGTATTAGTACTATTACTTTAGTATTAGTTATTAATAATCTTTCAGTTAATATAATTAGTTAAATAATATTCTTCTTAGTATAATTATTTAGTATTAGTCGTATTATTTTAGTATTAGTTATAAATTTTCATTCAGTTAAATAATATTCTTTCTTAGTCAGTCTGAAACTTCAGAAAAAGATTTGTTAGCTACTAGCTTAATGCCCATTTCTTGGCACAGGACAATGCATATTATAAAAGATAAAGTGACTTTTAACAAACAACTTATAAATTAGAACAATTCAGTTAAATAACATTATTTTTAGTATTTTATTAATTATTAGTACTATTATTTTGTAGTTATTAATATTTTTTCATTCAGTTAAATATAAGTTTTTAATCTGAAACTCTACAGGATAACTTGCCAACTTTATTATCCACTTATTGGCATAAGACAAAATTACTTTTGGCACACCATTTATAAATTTAGTTAAATAACAGCAAAACATGAATTAAAATATATATTGGAGTAAATACATATATCATATCAGATGAACTGCATGATTGCATGTAAATTAATACAAGTCAAAATTACATTCGCCTTTAGTAATGCAGTCAAATATAAATGCCCTAAAATTCTGCGTGTTGAAATCACTAGTTAAAGGACCATTCTTTAGTTTCTGAAACACATAAAAACATGTAAAAACACCACAATTAAAATCATCAGTTTGGATAACATGAGGTGGAATTAAAGGGCGAAAACCATTAGAAGGATTTATTTCATTTAGCACTAGGCACCAATTACTCAATTGTTTGGAAGTTAGTTTACATGGGGCCTGATGTAATGGGTCTAAAAATTCCAACACTGCATTTTGCACATCAGCGATAATTAGCATCCAATGACAATTTACATTGAAAGGAATAAATATCAGTCGTGCACTCTTGAACTCTTCCAGCTGAGAATAAGTAAAGCAATTTTTACTTCGTAAAAGACGCATTGAATCTACACATGTAAATGATTGACAGTCATTAAAATTTTCAGATATTTTGAAAATAAAAGCATCAATAATAGTATCATAGAGGAATCCTTTTTTAAATTGGTTTGAAACTGACTGATAAGTTAATTCTTGTTTTTGTGTGATTGAAGTGTCTAAGGATTTCAACATGTAAGAAGTTATTGAAACGTTATTGACCTTCAACAAACCCACTGAAATATCTTTACTATCACTAATTGGTAATTGGAAATGCTTACTTTTATTTCGGGCCATACTTGGAGATATTTCCTCCACAAACATTGAGCTTGTTAAAGTATCATAGATGTATTTTCGAAATTCAAATGTATCAAATGCTTTTAAACTCAGGTTATAAAGTAGTTGATGAGCATAATAGCAAATGAATACACCACAACTAATTGTATCATGTTGCAAACAATGAATAGGGCTGCAAACGTGCAAGCTAAGGTTCAGGTTATTTGATAAATTTGTTAATAAAGGTTGATATGTATTTTTACACACACTACTATTTGGATCCAAAAAGTAAAGTACTTCCTCTTCTTTATTTATGACAATTAAAACCCAGTGGTTCTCAACAAGAACAGGAAGCAACACCTTATTAGTTGCAAATATATCAATTGAGTAAGCTCCATTGGATATTAGTAACTGCGTAACACAAGCTTTTTCAAAACAAAACTCTGTACTGTTTAAACATAAATTTTGAAAATAAAAATTGATGACATCATCATACAACCATCCTTTTATAAAATCAGGGTTCATAGATTTTAATTCCCTTTCTTCATTTTCATCAATGCATGGATCTAAGGATTTCAAACCAATATAACTAACAGACTTACTTTTTAAAGAACTGCCTTGCAGAAAACGAATAATTGTAGCCAACATTTATGCGCTTTTGTGGAGGAATATTTAAAATGCTAGAATCATTTTTAAATGAATTCTTACCATTATTAAATTTCCTTTTTAAGGATTGTCCTTTTTTGCATCTATTGCTTGTTTTAAACAAATTTTTCTGACATTGAAGCTTCTGATTAGGAGGTACTTTAGAAAAAGAGTCAACAAGATTAAGTTCATTGCTAATATTGGAATTGATTACACCACGACAGCCTGAAACTAAAGTATTTAAGGATGACAAGACATTTTTTAACATAGACTCGTCTAAATTTGGATGTTCAATCAAGTCTAACAACTTGAAAGTTAATTTTTTGCAAGCTGTTTGAATTCTCTGTCGTCGTTGCTCATTTGAATGAGGAGTGTTAACACTAAAAGTGGGATTTGCATCTTTACACTGCAGAGGTGAATTAGGTTTAATATCTTCAGTTAATTCTGGTTCAAAATCGTCAGTGTGATATGTAACGTTACTCTGACAGTTAAGAAAAGAGTGAACTTTGTGAATATGTTTACACAAGTTGTTGCTGTCAATATCAGGGCAGGTACAGTGATACAAGTGACTGCATAAAGACGCACAACAAACCTGAACACATTTAAAAAAAAACAGAAATCTGTTGAAGTACATGTTTCATTCACCCTTGTAACAATGTAATTCTTATGTTTTGTTGTCTGTGAAAGAACACTCCACGAATTGTGATCACAACTAGTTACATCTTCATCTGAAATTCGCCTTCCTTTGTCATGTTTGTTTTTGTTTTTTGAATCTGCTTTCAAAGGAACACCAGCGATACGTACCTTATATGTATGCTGTAGAAAACGATCTTTTTCCATTTTAAATAATACTTCGAGAAGACTGTCGATGCGGCGGTTAAACCGCCTTTCAAAGTAAACAGTCTTTAGCTGATTATGGAACGATTCACAGTAATTGTTTGTATCAGCGGATGCATGTGGAAACGTTCGGTAACATCCTGCCCATTTTGTAACCCTTTCAAAATAATTTTTAATGAAATAAAGTATAAAGCTTTGGGTTTGGGGGGAATAATATTCCAGAAGTTCTCCAAGAAGTTTACAGAATACCGGATATGACTTTTCATTTAGACACTTCGTTAAGAGTTCTTCGATTTTACTCCTAAGTTCGGGGCAGGATACCCTCGTGCTTAACTGCTTTCCCCATGTTTTGGAGAGATGCCACTTGCATAGTAAATGCTTTACTGTCGAGCCAAATACAGCCATGAAAGCTCGCCAAGTCACAGCATCATCATCAGTCATGATACAATGTATGTTTAAATTAAGACACCTGGCTTTTAAGCTTTTAAATAAACATGTAACTACTTCTAAATTGTGCAAGTTTGTTATAAAATGAGCAACAGCATACCCTTCTTTTAGTTCATCAGGAATAATGACATTAATTAAGTAGAAATCATATTGATTAGTATGATGGGTTGCATCAATGAAAAGAACCCTGTGGTTTGAATTTAACATCATTTCCTGTTGCTCTTTAGTTTGAATTCCCAAGGCAAATATCGAATCACAATAAGGCAAATTATCCAAATCTGTAGGGCCAATTTCAGTTCCAGAATTTTGCTTCTTAAAAATCAAAACAGGATTATATTTCTCACTGGTTAGTTTATCTACCATAGCAGAAACAGAAGTAATATCAACATTAGGACGAAGAGCATTTTTGGATCTGTTTTTATAGGCCTGAAGCAAACTTCGGTTTACAAAATATTCTTTTCGGACAGGAATCATACCTCTACTGTCTCTGTCGCCCAAACCATCCCTTAAATTTTCCTGAATCTTTGATATCGGCACTGATAAAGCCAGCTGAGCTTTTATATAATCACGCACACTGAGCTTTAAAGGATGAAATCGAATGTTTGCCATTCCAACATAGTGGTTATGATTAGGATAGTAAGTAACACTTACTAAGCCATCTTCTTCACAAGCAGAAATCTTAACTGGACATTTGAAGTGAGTAGGTAGAGTGCCTTTACTATTTTTGCGGGAAACACATTTCTGAGAATTTACACTTCGATTAGATACATTAAATTGGCAGCAATAATAATGATATACCTTTGAGCCTTTAACCTTACTCCCTGTTAACTTTTTAAAGGAACAAAATGTTGTTGTGCCTTCCAATTCAAGCCAATCTTGTACACTCTTCATTGAATCAAATGAAAGCATCCTTAGATTAGTTAGGTTATGATTGTTTAGCATATGTTTCTGTAAATTGCCAATACAATGAAAAGCTTCCCCGCAACTTGAAAAAATACATGTATGCGTTTCAGATTTTGAGCGAACAACACACAACCTTTTGTGTTTGTAGAACGTTTGCTTACTTTTATAAAATACTCCACAATTCAGACATTTTCTGGGATACATAGCAATCAATTTTGAAGACTTTTTTCGGTGACTAATTTTTAAGTCACTTTGTGGTAGAGGACATGAAATAGTTTTAATAGCATTAGTACAACTTTTGACATGACGACTATAAGATGGTTGAGTTTTGTATTCTTTTTGGCAAAATTCGCATTGCTTTGGATATTTGCTAGGTTTAGTTTTGAAGCCTATAGCTTTCAATTTAACTGTATTTTGTACATTTAAATCTTTTGCAATTCCACATAGCTGATCATGGCTTAAGAATTCATCTTCTGTTAAATAAGAATTTGAACACAGATCACACTGACTTGGATATGCAAGAACACGTTTACAATCTTTAAGATGACGGCTAAATGAAGACTGTTTGGAATAAGTTCTATGACAAATATCACACTGCCTAGGATAAATAATTTTCCCAGGCCCACCTCCTGTTATATGTGAAACTACTGCCAAAGAAGAGCAAGCATCATTCAAAACTGTACTGGCAACTAGAAAACAGTTAGAAACATTGGTAGGTAGTTCCAAAGAACTATAAGCATCTGATACAGAAGCTGACTGAATTTGTTTAGAAATTTTCAACATTAAAGGCTGAAACACAAACTGAAACTTTCCAAAAGTGGAAAACATGTAGGCCAGTTCTTCCAAAGAATGACAACCAGAACCTTCCAAACCTGGAGAAAGAGAGCAAGAGAGCTGTTTGAACAGGCAAAACAGAAACTTTCCATACAGTGAAAGCAGGAGTCGTTCATGCAGATAAAGATCTTGCAGGACTAGAAGCTGCAAGCATAGGAACATCAAGTACAAAAGGAAACTTCTGACCCGGGAAAAAGTAGCTTTAGGCAAAGGTAAAAAAGGAACTTCCCAAAAGGAGGAGGTAGATGGCACTACAGGTAGAGTAGCAGATACAGCTTTAATAGCCGATCCTGAAGGTAGAGCAGATGGTCGTGGAGGCAAGATAGTAGGAAAAAAAGATAAAGATACTGTAGTTGGCTTTATGGGCCTTGAAGGAGATTCAGAGTTTGATCCTGAAGTGGAAAAAGTAGGAACAGAAGTCGGCTGTGGAGACCAAACAGTAGGCAAAGCTACTGTAGTTAACCGCACAGGTACAAAAGAAGTAGGTGGTAGAATAGTTATAGCAGAAGTTAGTGGAGACAAAACAGCAAGTACAGCTTTAGAAGCTGGCTGTCTTGATAAAATAGAAGTTGGAAGAGCAGGTAAGGCAAGTGGCAGGTTAGTAGGCACAGCAGGTAACTGGGGAAACACAAGAGGAGGTAAAACTGCTGTAGTTATCCGAATAGGCGCAAAAGTAGGTGGCAATAGATCTAGAAATGTTATGGCAGAAGGTTGGGGAGAGAAAACAGATGTTGGAAGAGCAGGCAAGGTAAGAGGCAGAACAGTAGGTGGATGAGGAGGCAAAACAGCAGTAAAAACTACTGTTGTTGACTGCACAGGCACACAAGGAGGAAGTGTAGGTGACAGTGGAGGCAAAATAATAGGTAGAGTAGGTGGTTGTGAGGGCAAAACAACAGGTAGTATAGGTACAGTTGATGGCTGGGCAGATACAAGAGAAGCTGTTACTGTTTTAGTAGATGGTAATGAAGTCAAAACAGAAGTTAGAGGAGTAGGTAGCAGTGGAGGTGGAACAATAGATAAAATTAGTGAATTGGGTGGCAGAAAAGAAGGAACAACTTCAGTAGCTGGCAATTGAGACAATGCCCTTACTAAAATCCTAAGGTATTTTTAAGGTATTTTCAAGGTTTTTTTTCGAGGTATTTATTAGGTATTTTTAAGGTATTTTCAAGGTTTTTTTTCGAGGTATTTATTAGGTATTTTTAAGGTATTTTATTAAGGTATTTTTACCTACTAAATGGTGCAGATTAAAACCTTAAACAGGTTTTCCATAATACCTGTCCCAAGGTATTTTATATAAACCTAAACGGTTTCTTAGAATACCTTTCAACAAGGTATTTTATGTAAACCTAAACGGTTTCCTAGAATACCTTTCAACAAGGTATTTTATATATACCTAAACGGTTTCCTAGAATACCTTCCAACAAGGTATTTTATAAAAACCTTAACAGTTTCAATAAAATACCTTTTAATAAGGTATTTTATAAAAACCTAAACGGTTTTTTAGAATACTTTTTAAGGAGGTATTCTATATAAACCTGAATGTTTTTTTCTAGAATACCTTCCAAAAAGGTATTTACCTAAACAGTTCCTGTCAATGAAGTACATTAAAATAAACTTAAAAGGTAAACCACAAATAATTTTAAAATATGTAGAAGTTTTTTTTGACAAAATTTCCACAATATTTTTTAAAAACATATTTTAATAGACCTCAAAAGGAATTTTTAGAAATCTAATAAAACCTAGGAAAAGTATTACATTCTATTTTACTGTGTATAAAAGAGAACCAATAACTTTGACACAATTATCATACAAATAATTTTTATTAATATGTACTTAACACTATTTTACATTAGGATAATCATTTTTAGGATATGCATTTTTTACTCAACCAACCCTGTTGGGCCTTGAGCCTGTTTGTTTAAAATTTTTTTCTTCTTTTCTCTGCAACTTTGTTTTCGGCGTAAATTTGCAAGAATTTCCAGATTGAGGCTGTCCTGTCTGGATCTTCCACCTGTATCTTGCATAAGAATAGACATGGTTTACCGTACCGGTCACCCCAAGAAACTTCAGATGATACTTGTTAAAAAGCCCTAAAAATATAAAATTGCTATAAAATGAGGCATACAATACATATTCAAAAGAACAAGTTATTCGGAGGCTACAAAATTCAACCCGTCTTTATTTGCCTCCGAAATATTTTCATTTCAAAAGGGCTCTAAAAGTAGTACAAAATAATGCTTATTTTGATTTCTATAAGAAACTAATTAGGCGTCAAGTCCGTATTTGTTTAACAGCTCCCCATATATTAACACAGGTAGTAAATCAAATTATGAAGAGTATAGCTACTAATTTAACAACACGAAGGGTACTAATTTAACAATTCATTTGAGAAAATACCAAGAAATAAGCGATAATCAGAATTAATTTTGAATATTAGCCTTTAATTTTATATTTTTTAAACATCCCTGAACACATTTAAAAGATTACTCTGAAAACTTGAATACCCATTGAAAATCATGATTGTATCTATATGTATATTCTTACATTTCTATTTCTGGATTTCAAAATATACTCAAGTGTTTATTTTACCTTCTGAATATTTAATTTTTTTTATAGCAGAATGTGTGCAATATTTTGTAACATAAGTTAAGTGAGGAAGTAGTTCCTCGATATTAGTGAGATCAGTTCTTGAAACATTGACTTTTTTTGCATTATCAAACACATAATGTGAACGAATTCTCAATTTTCTCCAAGACCTGCACTAAAGAAATATTTTATGGGAAAACAATCAACTACGCTCGTCCAGATAAAAGCGTCAATTTGAAATTTCTATTTAATATGAATAACAATTTAAATCCTCATAATAATAGTTTGATATTTTTAGCCAGGGCATATGTGATTTGTTTCAAAATCAGAAACAAACGATAAAATCATAATTTTTTTTTTCAAAATCAAAAACCCTGTCACACTCTTCCAATATTCCAACCTATCTAAGAACTCATAAAGAAAGATTACTTTCTCACCATCAAGAGAAGCTAGCAAAAGTTCTTAAAATAATATGTGCCTTTTACATTTCACTTCATAATTGGTTAAGTATAATAATACAATTTCCGGTGTGAAAATTTATATGTCAGGGACAAGGTTGCAACCCCTTCCCCCCATCGTTGCATAAAACAATTTAATATACCTTTTTCCCTGTTTATTCACATATCTAAAAATATTTATATATCCCGGACCCCCAATTCCCCATCGATATCACCAATCCAAAATTAATTTCCCCATCAATACAGTCATTCCAAAATCCATTTTTCCTTCAATACTGCTATTCCAAAATAATGAGAGGAAGGAATAGTTGCATATCCTCTAAATACTTAAAATTAATGCATAGGAGTAGGGTATTTAAATTGCTCCAAACATTTTTTAGAACAAGCAAGTAGGTACTCATGAAAAACTAAAATATTCAAAAAGATATGAAATTATCACATATTCAAAATAATATCTTGAAAAATAAATGGGCAGGGAAATTTTCTTTTAAAACAAGCATTAAATAGTCAGTAAGTCAAGGAGAGTTGTCAGACTTTGGCCCTGAAAAGGACCATTCGTCTGGGTCCACAGACAATCGGAATAATACAGAGACAACAATGTACAATGATAAAACTAGGTATGTCACAATAATGTAACAATAATTTTAGTAGAAGCAAAACAGAATACAAATAAATTTAAATTTAAGAAATCAAGTATAATCAACAGATAATTTCTTTGCTGCCATTTTTTCTGCACATAAAACATTCCAAACTTGTCTCCTGTGGCCTGGGCAATTGCATCACCGATTTCTCCAGAGACAAGTACAGATACAGGGCACGAGTTAAAGAGCAATGATTTTCATTGTTATTTTGAAGTGTTCCACATAGAATGTTTATTTATTAATATACATTTTTTTGTCAGTCAGAGAGCAGATATCTAGTTTTCAGAATTTGCGAGGTAACAAAAAATATTACAAAAGGAATACAAAAAGAAAAAATGTATGTCTACCACAATCACAATTTTTTTTATAAATAGTCCTTCCTCAGTTGAATGATTTATCAGCATATTTCTTACGAGTATTTGCATCAGGCTCAGGGTGTATTCGTTATATAATATTTCTAATTAAATTCTTGCAAGTTGTAGAACAACGATAATACCTTTAATTTGACAGTTGCATCATATATATTTATATTTTTTTTTTAATATTTGGGGGATCTATTCCGGTCACCTATTTCTGCTACAATGACCTCTGATCAAATAATGAAGTAAATATCTGAGTGAGTACTTCTCACCTTAATCCCAACACAACAGCAATAGAGTATAGAGGTTACAATGGATTTATGTTCACTAGCCCTCATTAATATACACACCGTTATTCGGTGAGGCCAGACCGAACTTGTGAGTCTTCCATCACAAACACGAAGTCATAATTCATTAGGCTACTGGGACCCCTTTTTTTATTTTGTATATTAATGTGATAGTCGTGATATCCTTTTTTAATTTACTGCAAATTCATGTGTAATACGAAAGTCTTAATTCAACAACCTCTTTTCCGATTATAGTTGTAAGGTTTCCAAAAAAAAAGTTAAAAAATGAATAAATGAATTTAAAATTTGGAGAGAAAATGGCATTTCTCTGTATAAAACTGTTAAGAGAGGGACGAAAAAACAATTGGCATCTTCACCATACTCGACATACATTTTTTTTTTTTTTTTAATTTAAAGCAAGTTTTTCAATTTGGATTTGTAATAAGTTATTATACTTAAATATTTCCAGGGGTCATAAGCAGTTCTTGATAACAATTTGGGTGATAGAACATATTTGAATTGTGTGTGGGCCCTAAGTGCTTCATCATTTCAATAATTAAATAGGATTAATTAATAGATTAGTGCAAAGTATTTATAAAATGTAATAGAAAAAAAATTTCACATAAATTCAAAATTTTCAAGTTAAACATCTTTACATGCAGGGGCCTTACAAAATTTATTCCAACGTTGATGATTATAGGCACAATTATGAAGTTTTAAGGCCCCGTCAAGTGCAGTGCCTGAACACTTAAATATCATTTGACAACTATAGTAATAAATGATTCTCTACAACTGAGTTTTTGGACCCCTAAATATGTTAATATGAGTCCCTGAGGAGAAATCGTGCATATGGGAACCTCTCTACGTATAAAGTGCCACTAAAATATTTCAAGTGTCATCAAGCATCTAAATAACTCCATAATAAACACCGAATTAAACTATTTTTTGATTAAAAAAATGAATTATAAGTGATTAATTATCGAAATTTCCCTTTTGTGCCTTACCTTTGAAAATTTTATAGTGGGAGAAGCTGCCTCCTCTCTTAAGTTCCACCGCTATTTTACAAATAGTGGTGCAACTAGAATAGTTAATTTTTGCATTCTTAAAAATAAACATCTGGGCAAACAATAATTGACTGCAATATGTACAAACGGGAAAATTGATTTGTAACCTTGCTAAAAAAAGAAACTCAAGCTCCATATATTGACACAGGTTTTTCTTTGAATTCTTAAAATGTAAATTATGCCAATATTCCAAACAAATTTATAATTTCTGTTCTGTTTAATTCTGCAGCTGAGGTGTTGACCTGAGGACGAAGTTAGCATAGGAATTATGAAAGGGAAACCACAAATTGTATAGCTTTTCCCTTTCAGCCAAAATTAAAAATGCTTTTTTTTTTTCACAGAGAGGGGGCGCATTTTCATTTTGGGAAAAGGGGAGGCACGTTTGTGACACATCGACTAATTTAATTCTGAAAATGTTAAATTTCAATTTGAAAGAACTTTACCTGTGAAACAGACTCGACTGTAATACAGTTTTTCTGAAGCACTAAATCGTCCCTGTCATTAGGAAGTGGCGAGTATTTGAACTTTCCTTACTAACCACTGTTGTTGAAGACAACATCGATGATGGACAAAATCTATTCTGTCAGGATGTTCCTTCAAGAGGGGAGTCAGTAAAGAGTGCCTAAAAATATATTTAAATTTCTTTATTGTACATCAAAAGCATAATTTTCCAAAATAAAATAAATGTTTTTAATGCTAAACTTATAACAACTGTACTTGAAATAGCATTGTATGGTTGATACTGAACAAGGAAGGGACAAGATGTCAAAGGGATTAAAAGCACTTAACTCCAAAAAAAAAAAAAAAAAATACAATGCAATCCTGCAAAAATTGTTGGAATTTAAAATTTGCAACTAATTAAATCATCAATCACCAGAATTTAAACTACTCCATTTCAGATAAATATCGTAATGTTTAACAACAAATTTCATTTAAATTACTTTTTGAAATACACAACTTTTTGAATTTTAGCCTTCAAATTAGCCAGTAAATAACAGGAGAAATCTAAATGATTTAATGTCTTATATTTTACAAAAAGCATTCATCTGCATTACGTTCAACTCTACACACTACATTTCAATGAAGTATATCAAATGAATAACAAAAATCGAAACAACTAGTACGCTGCAAATTTTATACAACAGTACACATTTTCGAATTACAAAACTTTTCTTACCTTGTATCAGGGTAATGGAAAGTTGCTTCATATAATTATGACAACAACGTGGTCATGTTCGTAGGGTACGCCATTTTATATTTCATAACACGTCTGGTCTGGAACAGGATGAAGGCAGAGGTCACTCGTGTTTTGATTGGATAGTGATAGCACGTGACCAATCAAAATCCTTACGTCATCCCCTAAAATATCTTGCAAATCCTTTACGTTGGAGGTTTTTATCAGAAACCTCGCGAAACCTTAAAAATACTTAATAGCTTCACAGGTGTTTTTAGGTTTCTAAAAATTAAACCAATTAATTTAAGTGTTTTGATTTTTTTTCTTATGCACTTGAATACTGATTTTGCTTTTGTTTCATTCCTCATGCAAAAAAAATTAAATCATTTTTCAAATTATAATTTATCATGTACTTTAAAAAAAAAAAAAAAAAAAAAATTAAATGCGGAATGCATTTTACTGTTCTAATTTAAAACAATATGCATTTTGTGTGAAATTAAAAGGTTTTTTTTTTTAAATTTATTATTATTTATTATTATTATTATTTATTATTATTATTTATTATTATTATTTATTATTATTATTTATTATTATTATTTATTATTATTATTTATTTATTATTATTTATTTATTATTTATTTATTTATTACTTATTTATTATTATTTATTATTATTATTATTTATTATTATTATTATTTATCATTTATTATTATTATTTATTATTATTTATCATTTATTATTATTATTTATTATTATTTATCATTTATTATTATTATTTATTATTATTATTATTATTCCTTTAGCAATGTTATTAAAAGGTATTCACTTATTCACTTGAATACCTTAGTAAAACGTTTAAAATCTGGAGGTTTTATCAGAAACCATGCAAAACCTGAAAAATACATTATAAGCTTCATAGGTTTCTCTAGGTTTTAAAGAAAATCCTTAAAATACATTCCTTTAGTCATGGTATTAAAAGGTATTCACCTGAATACCTTAGTAAAACCTCTAGAATCTGGACGTTTTTATCACAAACCTTGCAAAACCTTAAAAATACCTAAAGCTTCACAGGTTTCTTTAGGTTTTACAGAAAAAACCTTAAAATACCTTCCTTAGTCATGGTATTAAAAGGTATTCACCTGAATACCTTAGTAAAACCTTTAGAATCTGGAGGTTTTTATCACAAACCTTTCCAAAACCTTAAAAATACCTGAAGCTTCGCAGGTTTCTTTAGGTTTCTAAAAATAATACCTTAAAATACCTTGAGTTAGGTATTTTTCCATGAGGTATTTTTAGTTAAAACCTCAAAAATACCTAATAAAACCTTGAATACCTAGTTTAAACCTTAAAAATACCTTTAAAATACCTTTTTTTTTAGTAAGGGTGGAGTCAGAGAAGTAGCAGACTTAAAAGAGAAATCACTAACCTTTTTTACACTAACTTTTTTGCAATTCGATCCAACAAGGGAACTCAAAGCATACCCGAAAACTTGAGCCAAACGACGATTTCCCTGGAAGTTCAGATGAAGTCCATCAGCATGTAGATAACGATTCCAAGACAAGTTATCCGATCTACAAAAGAAAAACGTTTCTCGGACAAGGCAAAGCCTTTCTACTCGAGCATTAATATCTCTAATCTTACGATTTAGTTCATAAAGCATGGGAGGTGTACCTTTAAAGTACTTCCCATAATTACGAGGCAAAATCGCAGAAACAACAACCTTGAATTTTGGATTTAAACGCATTATTTCCTCAAAGAGACAATTATACTTTTGAATAATCAATTCAACATCTTGACTGGTGTTATTTGTGCCAACATGCACCAAAACCCAATCGTATGTATTGTCCAGAGAGGAAATTTTACGTGTCAATCCTTCAATTCGTTCACCACGCAAACACACAAGATCTATATCATAAATTGGTAATTATTTGAACAAATATTCTTTCAAACCTTTGATCATCGAATCCCCAATCACAAGCAATCTCATTTTTAAATAATTTCAATTCAAAGAAATTAAAAAAAATAACTCACGTGCACTCTCGATAAAGCAAGACAATGAAAAGAAATATTTCCCGCCAGAAGGTGAGAAATTGGCATAATTTTTGCTGCCAAGCCTTTGTTTACTTACGATTGTCGCCAGTTTGTAGAAAACAATGCGATAATATAGCCAATATAGCACACCTGTATCCGTACTGGCCGGTCATGGTTGCCATGGTATAATTTTATGCTATGGGTAAACCGTTCCTGCAAAATCCAAAACCCAACCCAAATAGTCAACCTCTCATTATTTTTTTCCCCCTGGTTGGCGTGGGACATTATGCATGCGAGTCAAAATCTCTTCCTCCCACCCGACAGAAAAGGGATCGGGTTTCAGGGGTCCAAGATATCTTCAAGGTCAAGTGGGTGGAGGTTTGAATACTTGTACAGTTTTCCAATATCTATTTGAATGGGAATGTAGAAGGCTATAAAAAGAACCTTTGTACAAAAATAAGCTTTTTTTTTGTTGCTTTTTTTGGAAATTAGATGAAGGTTAAAATACAATTGTTGCGTTAACTTATTGAAAAAAACTTGAAAACAAAAAGATTTTTTTTTGTAAATTGTAAAATACACATATATATACTCCACCTGAGGGGGGTCGCGTGCCCCCTGCGCCCCCTGGCTGGATTCGCCATTGCTTCCAAGTAAAATATGGATTCTGTGCCAAGAATTGTTTACATAAAACTGCGCCAAATTGTGGCAACTATAAGCAGTTCACTTGTTATTAAAAAATTGCGGCTGTTGTTATTGGTTGGCGAAAGTCACCTTGGCGTAAAATCTGTAATGTACTTGGCAGTTTTACTCGTATTTTATACATTACCAACGGCCTTCTTTAACAGAAAAGTCCCCTAAAAATTGAATTCAAATTATATTTATACACTAATGGCTAAGCGATTGTCTGGCTTAATGTAAACTCCAATTTGTCGTTAAATTTTCCAATTTAAGTTTTTATTCTACGGTGTGTCTCACAGTGACCTCCACTCCTATCACTCAAATAATCCTAAATTTTTCAAATCATTGCATGTTTCACCCTTGTTGGATGTTGTGAGATTCAATGAATGAAGGTAAGCAGTTGCAAGAAAATCAGCAAGGTACAAAACATCAATATTTTTCCAAATTTTTTATTTTCTTTTTTGTCACCTTGGAAAGAGCTTTGAAAAATTGTTTCAAACTACTTGTTTGTTTGCATGGATGCTGCTTTGTCGATTCAATTTACTCAAACCCCCTTACCTTTTTTGAAAACGAAACGTAAATCATTGTTAAAATTCACAGAAAATAAAAAGTATAATATGGTGTTAAAATTCACAGAAAATATAAGGTTTAATATAAGTTTTAGACTGTGCACTTTAACAGAAAACTAGTGCATAACTTTTAATTTACATATCAGTAAAAATCCAATCATTTTGAAAAAAAATCCAGATTTAAATAAAATTTTAAGCTATCGTGCACCCTTTGTAATCAATCCAGGCGGTGCCAGTGCTGCCTGGAAGAGAAAGAAAGGGAGTGCCCTAAAACCCTTCCTGGCTTTTAAAAAGTAAAAAAAAAAAAAAATGAATAAAATAACAATAAAAAAAAAAGTAAAAAATGTGATAAAATTCACTGGAGGAAGAAGTTGTGTAATATAGATTTTCATTATTAAGTAAATTTCACTTTTTAAAATATAGAGATCAAAACAATCCGCTTAGATACTCATCTTGCATTTTCACTCAGCTTTCCCTTTCATCCACTATTTAGTATTAAAAAGGAGTAACGGATACATTTTGAAAATGTTAAAGCTACTAAACATAATTCTGTCTTTTTTCCTGATTTTGTATGTTTTAATATATCTGAATCTGGAATAAATTATCCATGAATTCTGGATTAAAGTCCCTAAAAATATTATATATTTCTGATTAAATATGTGTTATTAATCAGTCTAGAAATTTAAAAATTTATCATCCAAATTTTAAAAATGATAAACCTGATAAAAATATTTCTTTCTACAATTTTGTTCTGATTCTATATGGTTTAATATGGTACGCAAATCTACGCACTATCCATCCTTGTATTTAAAAATAAATAAATTAATGCTTCTAAAAGTGTTTTCTATCGTACATCAGTTGTGAAATGCGAGGTTGAAAGCATTGGACATATATTGAGCTCATATTTCCCTTTTCACAAAACATGATTTAATAAAAACCACTTTGTTTTTGTAGTGCATATGATGTCTGCGCAATGATCATGAAGTATAAAGAAACCTTGTGCCCCC
The DNA here is from genome assembly GCA_963978545.1 of Linyphia triangularis. Taxonomy (NCBI): domain Eukaryota; kingdom Metazoa; phylum Arthropoda; class Arachnida; order Araneae; family Linyphiidae; genus Linyphia; species Linyphia triangularis. The sequence goes on from OZ021721.1 coordinate 90,329,478, forward strand.
TTTTCCCCAACCCAAATGAATGTGGTTGCCCAATGAAAGCAGCGACTTACAAGATAAACGTTGGAATTCCACTTCCGAATTATGGAGAAATGTTAATAAATTTGCTTAAGGTAATTTATTTGTTTCTACATACATTTATAATTATTTTAAATAGAAATTAACCATAAAAATTCCATAGTGTGTTTTTGTAATTTATTTTATATTCTTATCAGCTCGACATGGCATTTTGAGAATGTAAATAACATCAATATTGAAATATATGGTGTTATTTATTAGAAATTAATTTGAACACTATAATTAAAAATGTTTGATGCTATTATATTAAATTTTGTAAGTTATGCCTTTTTGAATTTGAGTTTAAATTAAAAAATTAATTTGGTTTTCCAAAAGTTTTATTCACTTATCTCATATAAGCAGGTGTTATTTAAAGATATTTTTAATCTATTTTTAACTTTAAAAAATATTTTTTTGTTATCGTTTTTTATTTTTATTCATTAGAGAAAATATAATTCAATCTTATTATATATTTTACAGGGTAGTTACGAAGGTACCTTGATTTTCTTGGACAAATCGTCGGATACCGAGGTTGGCTGTATTGCTTTTGCCTTTGAAATAGTATCTGGTAAATAAGCATTTTGTGTCGTGGATATTGATTTACATGTAAGCTGCTTAAAAATAAAATTTATTTTCATTGCCTCATTTACATTTTTAGTGAATTGTAAACCCAAATTTCTTACAAACAGAATAAAATTTTCTTTTACTATTAAAAAATTAATGGAGATTGTTGTCTATGAGAGAATATAAGCAGTTTTGTATGCGTACCCATTTATCAAGTTTGTTGTTCTTGGGGCAATCCTCTTCCAGCAGTCATTTCCAAGATAATTACTTCTAAGTTGTTGTGATCCTTATAACATACGACTCGAGAATATCAAATTCATCTCATCTCTGTTCTGCCATTAATGTACTTAATTGCGAATTCTCATTCTAAAGGAAATTCTGTGTTAAGTAAGCTTGTGGATTTAAAGGAGAGTAAGCATACAACGTGACGAGTAAGAGACTGGAAAAGTAGAAGATTAAATAAAGTGACTATATATACCCCGGGTTGCACAGTAGTATTAGCACCTTAGTAACACAAATACCTGGCCAATATCCCTCGACACTGGCAAATTCTGATGTAGACTGACTGTTGCTATGGATCTTGGCCAATCTTGCTCAGTGCTGGGTAAAATATATTGGAAATTTTGAAATGTTGATGCAGTTTCAAAATTGAAATATAGTGTTATAAGAAAAGACGAAAGGGTAAAAAATATGTTTTGTGATACTTTTGACTTATTTATTTTTTAAAAAAACATTTATTTTGTAACGATGCTGGAGTTTCAGCATGGATTCACAAATCTTTGCAGAACCTCTGTTTCCAATATTGGCCAATATTGCTGTGCTACTTGAACAATGTTGGAAACAGGGGGCCTGGAAGATTGGCCAATCCTGGTCGAACCTCAAGCAGCGTTCCAAAATACATGATTTTTAAAAAAAAAATAAACATGTCAAAATTATCACAAAACATATTTTTAAAACTCTGCATCAACATTTCAAAACTTCCAGTATATTTTATTCAGAACTGGGCGAGATTGGTCATGATCCGTCACAACGGCCCGTCTACATCGGGATTGGCCAACGTATTTGTGCTACTGGGTTATGTGTGCCATTGTAAGATCAACTTTAATTGAAAATTAATTATTGTACAGAGTATATACAGGGTGCAAAGTCTGAAAACACACTAATAAGTTTTGAACAGATGAAATATTGTAGTGGGAGAACACATGTCTACCTATAGTAAAAAGAGTATGCACTATCATAAGAGAATAACTTCAGGGTCTTTAGTGACGATTTATGGAAGTTATTGATTATTTATGAAAAACATTGTGAATGAGATACTAGCTAATATAGTGAAGGTAAAAAAAAAATAAAAAAAAATCGCAACAATGGAGAGGATCTTGATTCTGTCGATATGAAATTATTGCTCAATCTATTAGATCAGAGTCAAGAGTTTATCAAGGTTTGGCACATTTTTCAAAGACTTAAAATAATAAGACATTTTTCCAAGCATATTTCAAAGGTATCAAGCCCTTGTATGAATCATGTTTTATTAATATGGACTAAATTCCTTATCATTAAAATAAAGGTACAAACCTAATTACTTAACTGTATTTCAACATTTAAGAATTCCATGTTCAGCTAAACTCTACAAATAATACCTACAACAACAACAACAACATTACTGAAGCTTAAATCCATGTTTATGCGATGTAAGTTTCATATAACAATTCTAACCAAACAGGAATATTTTTACCTGTATATGGTTTCTTGAATATGTGATATTTTTGTTTTCCTTTTGTATGTTCTCATTTCAAATTCGATGTACGTAATTGGCAGAATTCTTTTTTTCTCTTATTTAAAAAGAAAAATATTTAAAAGTTAATTTTCTACTTTGTGTGTTAATTTTTATACTGTTTTAACTTTTTTTAAACAGTGTGCCAAATTTCATCCTTTGTTAATCCAATTTTAATAATTCTGGGAAGACATAGTATAGTTTATGAAAGTGTTCAATTTTTCCCCTTCAAGTTATGGACCACTAAGGACAACCAACAACACTCAATTCCCAATAGGTTGAGCCATTCGAACAGTCTTGCATTTCTTCAATTTAAGTATTAGCTGTTTCTTTAAGTAACCTGCCAACATATTGTTAATGTAATCCTATTTGTAAATCATTCTATAAATACATATTTACTAACTTCAAATTAATTGTATTACATAATTCGTGAAGTTATCTTAAATGCGTGTTAAGAACGTGTTTAAATCAGAAAAAATATTGAAAGTCCAATTTAGCTTTTCGATTCAGAGGAAGTTTTCTACTTTTGCAGCATCAACATACAAGTCAGACAAATTCTTTTAAAATGATGATAAACTCTTTAGTTATACATTTTCTGCAATTCAGTTGAAAGAATGTGTATTTTCTCTTTAAGTTAGCTTAAGTTCTTTTAATGCTTCAGGTTGCCATGTGTTTAATGTTTTTTAAGTACATATTAACTTAACCCACTCACATATGCGACCAAACAGTATAGTGGTTAGCGTGCTAGCTTCTAGACCGCGAGATTGCGGGTTTGAATCCCGTGTTAGGTATGGGTGTTTGTAAATGTATGTTGGCTTGTCTAATGACGAATATTTCGGCGCATTATAGCCCTCGTGTTTCTGACGGCGCCAGATAATCTGAAAACAACCAACCAACCGAATCACTTAAATCACGCAAATTTCGGCAATCATATTAAAGCAACAATCGGCAAACTAACCATCACACCAAAGTAAACATCAGCATTAGCACCCAATATATCGGTGGAAATCTCTGCAATAGAGACGATTATATAGACGTAACACTCTACGAAATTTGTAATCACAACCACGTAAATTTCGGTGATAGCGACTATTATAGAGGCGCAAACCTTCTGAAAAGTGGCTATTATATCGGCGTGATACTCGCCGAAAACGAACATCACAACAACGTAAATCTCGGCGATAGCATTCGCCATAGTAGCGCAAATCCGCAACAGCAGTCCTTACGTCATCGTATTGATCAGCGAAAATAACCACCTCACACCAACGTAAATAATGCCGATAGAGTTTGGCAATTTTCAGTAAAAGTGATCATGACATCAGAGGTTTGTAGAAGTCTGAACATACGTAGGTTCCTTCGTTGTGTGACTTGCAAGCAAGCCCAATAAAATTATAATGCAGATTTGTATCAATCTTAGGAAAGATCGAAATTTCAGTAAAAAACAAGAGCTAACTTTAGTGTTTCAGTTTAACTGTACCATGTCTGATAATGACAGATGTAAATCCCTGCAATAGCCTCAGTGACTTAGTTCGCAGTAACATCTGACACAAATTATCATCACGCAACAACGTGATTCTAGGAGATTTCGCCCTCTATAATCATGGGAGTAGCGGCCATTTCATCCCTGTAACGCTCAGCAAACTGGCCATCACATACTAACATAAGTAATGCCGATATAGGCTATGATCTTAAAGAAAAATACTCATTCCATCGTTGTTTTTTGGGGGAGTCTGAAAGTATGCAGGTTTCGTTTTGAATTTTTTGTTAGCTGTTGAAAAACAGGAACTCAAGTGGAGCTTTTCCCTTTAAGACACTATCGTAATTGTCCATAATTGAAGATAAAAAATAAAAAAATACGGAAATGCTCAAAAATGCTGAAAGCTTTCCCCAATGATCGGAAGTTTGAACGTACGTAGGTACCGTGGTTGCGAGACTTACAAGTAAACCCAATAAAATTGAAATGCAGATTTGTATCAATCATAGGAATGATCCAAATTTCAGTAAAAAAAAAGAGCTGAAATCCGTGTTTCATTAAAACTGTACCATGTCTGACAAGTGCAATCCCCTTGAAATGTATCAGTGATTATTTTATAGTAACATATGAATGAAATGAGCATCACACAAGAACACACAAAAATGAAATCCGATGGTGGGTATCTGGCATCCCGGTATGAGAGGCGCTGCAGTCGCAAATCCAAAATGGCCGCCTCCTTACCACCTAACGTACATTTTTGCCGAATAATGGCTTCCCAGCTCATTTTATCAACTTGTTGACTATTAGAAAACTTGTAGGAAATAAAATTTCCTTTTCAATGATGTATAACACATGTATGTTACGTTAAATTACAAAATTCAAAATGGCCGCCTCATCGCGATCTAAAGTACGTTTTTCAGGTTAGTTGGTTGGTTTGTGCGTTCAAGGACATATACTTGTGCACAATAACGGTTAAATAGGCCGGGACCTGCAACTTAATGTGGATTCCGAACCACAAAGAACATCCATGCCTAACTCGGGATTCGAAACCGGCACCCTTAGCATCCGAAGCCCGAGAGCTAACTACACAGTCATCAGGTCAGTTAGAAATGCAGACTGGGATTTGCACTTGGTATCCACACATGATTTCATAAAGTATTTCTTTGACTTTGATCTACTAAACTATGTAAGAATAATTCCACTATACTTGATGGATATGTGAAGATTTAATAAAAAGCATACAACTCAATGGCAAGGAAAGTGGGTAATCAATGAAACCAAAATACCGTTTTGCGCTTTAGGAGCCGATGAAGCTCTGAAGCACCAGAACAGAAGACTTAAAAGTCCAAGGTGGACTTATAGGCATCACTCTAAACGAGTATGCTCGGAGAAGATTCTTTCTGGCTGAGGGAGGTCACAATAATTGCTGCAGCAACCGAAGCAATGATTAAAAATGCCACTCCCAATGCAAAGTGTCACCATGAACATTGTTTATCGGTTCGCAAGCGTCAGGATCAAAACGATGAAAAGTTTAGAAGAATTTAAATCGATAGCCAACCCTTTTAAATGCAACACAGAACATCTTATACTCTTATACACCTGGTGACTAATCAAGTTCTTCTCGATGACGTTCAAAAAGACACACGTACATTTGCTGATATTGGTGAGAGTCTTCTTTCCAAATTCATTGGGGAACGCATTAAAATTATCAACCTACCAACAGAAGAATCAGTACCATCAAAGCCTTGAGCACAGTTTTGGGCACCAATGTAAAAGGTGAAACGTAAGCCTGCAAATCTGCATTCAAAAATGTTAAAGTAACATAAAAGGAAAAAGTGTTTTTTCAATATTTTCTAACAATTTATGTATATTTTCTTGACTGGTGATTGCAGAAAGAAGTCGGTGTGATATAGATTTGAAAGCAACTTTTTGTCGTTAGGAATTCTCATTATTGCCACTTGCTTTGTTTCCCTTATATGGATGTATGCATTACTGATTATAAAAAAGCAAGCTTATGGGTATCCTAGTTGTGCTTCCTCAAAATCTACACCCTTCATCTAATGAGAAAAAATAATTCTCACACAATTCATTTCCAGTAAATGAAGCGGCAGAAACTGTTGCAGTAGTTGATGGAATAGCAGAGCTGTATTCCATTGATAAACCTAAGACTGGCAAGACTTGTGAAGAATTTGCAGCTCACTTTGTCAGACAAATGTCATAGAAGTTTGGTATGTACAAAGAGAATATTTGACACCTACAAACAGAATTCGCTGAAGACATCGACATGGGTGAAACGACAGGGTAAATCGGTCCCTATCCAATACAAAGTGTACCCATCAACAAACATCCTTAAAGTAACCATGTACCAGTTACTTTTGCACGAAAATACTAAGGATGAACTGACAGAATACTTGGCATCAAAGATAGACTATGCAATCAAGAATAATAAACAATTTGTTTGCAGTTGGATAAATCGCACAAATGCAAGCCATATGGACGTGTCGTGTCTTGATACCACGCAGGAGGAAGCAGATACTAAAAAAAATTTGCACAGTATACATGTTGCTTCCAGAGGCATTAGCAAGATTGACATTTACTCCCCAGACAGAGATGTTTTAGTACTTGATCTTCGGAGATATCCAATGATTCCAAGAGAATCCCCCATTATAGTGGGCACTAGCAGAAGCAAATGAGTTCTTCGGAGTATCTTCAGAAAATCTATGACATACTACCCAGGTAGCACAGCAGTATTGGCCAATGTCGGAAACCGGAGCTCTGGAAGATTGGCCAATCCTGGGTAATGTCGGAACGGCCAGCACCGAACGGCTAACATTTTTGCAATATTGGCCAATATCGCAGTGCGGTTTTGGCCGATCTCGAGGAGCAGTTTTGGCCGATATCGATTCGTAGTTTTGGCCGATCTCGATGCGTAGTTTTGGCCGATCTCGAGGAGTAGTTTTGGCCAGTATTGATGCGCAATCTTGGGCAATATCGATGAGCATTGGTTTAAACCAAATGTTTTTCTTTTCCCTCAGAAAAACGAAATAATTTTTTTAAAGAATAATTTAAAATTGTATTTTTATATATAATTAGATTTTTTAAATTATTTGATGTTGTAGATGACTTCTATTTTTAGCTGAAATACAATATGTTCTAATGTATTTTAAAATAAATCTTCCAATTAAAAACTATTGAAGTTTTTATAAGTATCAAATGAATCGAAGAGCAATATTCTATGTATTATGTAGTAAACAATTACTATTGTATATATTGAATTTAAAAAATAGTACCTCTAAATAAAATATTAAAATTTAATATGATTTGAATGTCCCCATAAATAGCAACAATTGTTTATTTACTTAGTTCAAATTACTTTCAAAAGGAATATTCATTGTTTATAAAACATAAATTATTCTTGTTTATGCTAAATTTTATTTATAAATATGTATACATGTAATTAGAAAATAATAAAAAAAAAGACATCTGTTTAAACCAAAAAAACATGTTTTTCTCCAACCCTGAAAGAGCAATTTTAGCTACTATTTTTTTATTATATCACAGAGCAGTTTAAGGTAGATTTGCCACTCAACATATCTGAACTTTCTTTTTAGTGGAAGAAGTGGTTGCAAATGATAATTCTTATATGCGTTTAGATTCAATTTTGAGCTGTTCAATGCTTAGTAACACATTGTTGCCCAAAAACCCTTAATAATTTGTTAAGTTATACTTAAACATTTGTAAAATAATGTTTTCAACTCCCCTACCAAAAAAAAAAAACATTTAGATAACAAAATGTCTGACATTCAAGGATTTAGAAAGATACATGCAATTTTAAACTAGAAAACTAACAGTAGAATTTAAAATCCCTATTGGTCAATCAATACTCATTGAACTTTTTATGCTAAGGTTTCATAAAAATAGAAGGTTGAATTTTAAACTTGTGAAGTATATTTTTTCTGCACCGATCAACTTCATTTATGAAGTCCCTTTTCATTTTTAAAACATAATTTTTCTCTATGCATTAAGAATCAAATAGATAGTAAATAAATCTCATTTTAATGGTTTAGTTCATTCACTTCAATCATAATATTGTAAAAGCAATAAAGTGAATTAAATTGCAGACCCCCCCCCCCCCCCCCATTGAAAAAGTTTTCATCCAAAAATTATTTGACAAAAACATCTATTATTTTAAAAAATCCACAATAATATTTACATGAATACCTCGTATAATGAATAATTTTTCATACTTTCATTCCTATTTTAATTGCTTTTTAATGATCGATAATTGAAACCCAATATAATTTAATTGATATTTTATGGCTTAAAAACCATGCACTCTTAAATTGTCACTTTCTGCAGTGCATATTTATAATAAAAACATAAATTTAATACAAGCTGTTTATTATAATACATATTTTATTTTACATATTTTATCTTCCTTTGAAGTTTCCACCTCGGTGAAGAAAACGAACCTGAAATATAAAATTATTCATTTCTGTTTTCATTAAGATTACATTAAAATTAAAAATCAAATTATTGCATCAAACTTTTTCTAGTCTTTAGCTCTTTTTATTTTATCCAAACTCTTTTTGTTACGGAACTGGAATTTGTTATCAATAAAAGAAATCATGCAGTGCAGCATTTACTGCCCATTAAAAAAAAAAAAAAAAAAAAAAATTGCAAAATGAAAAACACAATTTTGCACAAAAGCATAAGATTATTAACATTTTGTTAAATTGTTATATCAGAAAACATTTTCTACTAACATTTAAGAAAATAATTTTAAACTGGCATTTAAATTTCAATTGTATATACTGAGCTTGTATGAATTTAATTTATATAAAGTTCTCTGCAAATACGTTTGCACCAACCTCAACCAAGCACACAAAAAACTATCAATCACGAAATAAATGCTAATTCTGTTTTTTTTTTATAAACTCGTTCATTTTTCTTTAGCCATTTAAAATTTTAATAAATAATTTATAAGAGAGAAAAATCTCTTTTAAACTGTTAAATTAACCACCAAATAAAATCAAAATAAATAGTAAAAAGTGTTGTTGAAAAGTCTGTGATAAAATACACTGTTGCACTTGAAAAGTTATAGGAACTAATTTAGAACATAGTGTTTTTGTTGTTTTTTCTACTGAACTAATTTCTCAATTATAAGCATATGACAAAGGTGATTTGTTCAAAATTGTTTAAAGAAACATATAATTTTTTTTTTATTTGAAAGACCAGAGATTCTCCATTGCTTATTATATTTTAAAATATAAATTATTGTAACATCAAATTGAAATTGCTTGGATCGTTACCTAATTGATTATCATATATTCTTACCTGGTAGAGGAAGTTTTCACGCTTTTTGGTTCACAAACAAGTTTTTGCTCGTTTTTTTTGTGGGATTCCAAAGAAGGGGGATCGTCTTTGAAACGGGCTGGAATATTAGTTCGGCTTTTCTTGGTTAATAAATTTTCATCTTCTGAAGAATCACTCCCAATTGAACGAGCAAGCTCAGCTTTATCTTATGCCTGTTAAAATGAATCTAAATAGGAAAATTATGGATATATGCTATCTCAAACTAGTTGCAAAACTTTATATACAATTTATTTATACAATTAAATATCTTATTTAAAGCACTTTTAATATAACTCACTAAAAAACCAATCTTCAGTTTGAGAAATTAAAATAGAATATTATTTAAATCTGTTAATAAATATCTGTTATTCATGTCCACCATTTCAAAAATCTACACCATCAAAACTTGAACTGATAAGTAGATCAATGACTTATGAAACATTATTTGTGATACCTTGAATTATTTGTATATACCCTATACAAAAATTGTAATTTAATTACTGTATGTACAATAGATTTTAAAATTAAATGTTTGCCATGTTATACTTGAGGGCATATATTCTTTAATCATGTTCATTCCCCCCTTCCCCATTTGTTGCAAACTTCCAAAGAGACAACTTTTGTCTGAGATGAACCAAGATGAAGGAATTACTTCTACGGGTTCTCCATTTCCATCAATGAACCCTACAACAGTATATTTCTTTATTTTAAACTGAACAGAATAACAAATTAACAATTGAAAGGCCATACTGGCATTTTACTGCCAAGGGAAGGAAGGCTACAACTATTACACTTTTCATTCCAAGACAGAAAATAGCACTAACAATAATACTTGATTACAATATTTGATGTTTACTTTTCAAATGGAAAGTCTTTTCTTTAAATGAACAAAAAAATTTTATTTTATAAAAACAACATCTTTGCATAGTGTGTTTAAATTAACACAAATGAAGTTAGGCATTCAAAATATATTTTTGTAGATATTTCAAAAATTTCCATTCATTGCTCTTTTCTGAGAAATCAGTAATTGCACAAGACAGACCTTTTAAATAGGAGAATGTACATATACAGTAAAACCCTGTTAACGCTAAGTCAATCTGGCCACTGAAATTGTTCGCTTTAACCGAATTTTGTGTTAAATATATTAACGTTAAGTTTTAAGTACGGAGAACTGCTTTTCCTTCGCATTAAATGTGATTTTATGCTAAGCAATTTTGCGTTAACAGGGTTTGCTGTATTTTTTCAAAAATAGGAGGCATAATAACATTAGTTATACATATTGTTAAAATTGACATTTTCTAGAACATTTACTTTTTATGCCAAGCGGTTGATTGAGATAATGCACCCTATTCCACACCACCTTTGAGATTGAGTAATAGAAGTGTTTTAATTTAATGTGGTTTCCTCAAGATGCCCAATTCACAATATATTCTATTAACAGAGCTAATCATGGAGCTTGGATATTGAATTTTATAAGCAATATAAACTAACGATAACAAATATGATAAATAGGAAGACAAACTAGAATGTAACATGTAGTATAAGTATTTCAATGATGAGCATAATTTGAAACAAGCAATGGAGGGGTAGGGGGGAATGGCTAAATGAGTATTAGTTTGCATCCGTGTATGGATGAGATAAAAGCTGAAAATCTTCTTTATATTTTAAACAGCAGCATTAAATAAATAATTGAAACCAACTCGATTCCTAATCAAGTTTAATGTGAATATCAATCACCTTTGTCAACATCGCTTTTGTAGATCAAACCAAGTCGGCAATCAAGTATCGTTGAAATTAACTAAAACCAACTTAAACCAATAATGTAATACGTAGATACCCCATGAAATCGACAAATTATTGTGACAACACTTACCAGTAATAAGTTTTCGATCCAATTTTAATGTTACTAATGACCGTCGCGCCGGCGACATAACATAAATAAACTTAGTAAACACACATCCGGGCACTTCAGTTCTTTCAGCCACTCGGTGGCGATTCTTTTTGAGAAATTCTGCGCATCGTTTTAAATCGGATTCGGCCAGTTTTGGCCGTAAGTCGAGATCGTTCCAAAATACATGATTTTTTAAAAAATGCTTAAAACCGTGGCAAAAATATCACAAAACATATTAATGCAAACCTTCCTTTCTTATACATAAAATATTTTAATTTTAAAACTGTCGATCAACCTTTCAAACTTTTGAGTATCGTCTATCCAATATTGGGCGAGATTGGGCAATATCGGCATCGAACGGCCGATTTTGCGCCATTCCACATCGGGATTGGCCAATGTAGGGCTGATATTGGCCAATACTGCTGTGCTACTTGGGTAGGGCCCAATAAGGCTTCAGCACTACCAGGACTCCACTTCCTTTCTAGTGCTGATATTACAGGATAATTTGCTAAAAAAGAAAAGATTATATGGGGGAATGCTTTTTATGCAGCTAGTGTTGACATAATAGCTGCACTGGGCCTTATGGATCATTCTGAAACCATTTCCACAGAAATGTTACAAAGTTTTAGGCATTCGTTTGTCAGGTGTATGTATCGCGAACCAAAATGACAGACACTGGGAAGGTAAGATGGTGGCTCTTCAACAAAAGACTGGGGAACTTCTTGCACATACAAAAGCATCTCTCTATCCAGGTCTTTTGTGTGCACATTTTACCAAGCAATGATTTTGGCTCAAAATACTCCTTCAGCATCCTGACATACCTCAATCTATTGATTTGGGCTCGTCGTTTGTGTATGGGAAATTTGATCCTATTATGTGTACAGAACCGTGTTCCGCAGGGGCTTTAAAAGTTGACTAAGAGTTGACAACGGCCATCTTGAATTTTGACTTAGGTAGATATACCATTATAAAAATTATTTTATTTTCTACAGTTTCCCAACAGCCAACAAGTGTATAAAGCGCACTGAGAAGCTATTATTCTGAAAAACGTACTGTATACTTGATAATGTGTGGTTAGCTCTCGACCCACTTGACCTTGAAGATATCTTGGATCCCTGAAACCCGATCCCTTTTCTGTCGGGTGGGAGGAAGAGATTTTGACTCGCATGCATAATGTCCCACGCCAACCAGGGGGAAAAAATAATGAGAGGTTGACTATTTTGGTTACCCCCTGAAATTGCCACCCCCATTCAACTGGACATGGTAATTGGCTAAACTTAAAAGTTTTGAAAGAAAGGAAGAGGAAAGTTGTGTATTAACTGCATAAAAACTCGTCCAGCTCTAAGTCGTGCTTCGGCTGTACCTCGGCTAGAACTTTCATGTCTAACTCGGGATTCGAACCCAGCACCCTTAGCATGTGAAGCCCGAGAGCTAACCACACATTATCAAGTATACAGTACGTTTTTCAGAATAATAGCTTCTCAGTGCGCTTTATACACTTGTTGGCTGTTGGGAAACTGTAGAAAATAAAATAATTTTTATAATGGTATATCTACCTAAGTCAAAATTCAAGATGGCCGTTGTATTACCATTGCCGAAACGTCTTTCCAGAATAATAGCTTTCCGGTGTGCTATATGAACATGTTGGTTATTAGAAAACTTTTTGGAATTAAAAGAAAAAGCTTTCTGACCGTTATAGCACCTTTACATTGTCGCTTCAAAAATTCAAATTCAAAAGGACACCATTATTGGGCATCTCTTTGTGACTCTGATAATAGTTTCCACATTATATTGTAAGATAAATGTGCACCACAGATAGTTAATATTTACAGATTGGACAATAAAATAAAGCCTTGACATTTTTCACAAGAAAATTAACTACAACAGACTGATAATATACTACGCCAGTTCAAAATTTATACGACAAAGCTTTTTAATATTTGGAATGTGAGTGTTACAGAAGAGTGTAACAGTGTAATAGTTTTTGTTATATGTAACAAATGGTGTAAACGAAATTAAGATTTTTCGTTATTATTAAGTTAAATCAACATCTTCATCCTCAATTTCCACATTATCATTCCTTATCAGGTCAAAAACTGCAGTGTTGTCACATAGGTCATCATTTCCACCACATGAGCTTTCTGTGCAGGGCAGATTGTTGAGATTTCATCAGCAGGGAAGGGCACACCGACGCTTCAGACATGAACACTTAGTCAACTTTTAAAGCCCCTGCGGAACACGGTTCTGTACTCATAATAGGATCAAATTTCCCATACACAAACAACGAGCCCAAATCAATAGATTGAGGTATGTCAGGATGCTGAAGGAGTATTTTGAGCCAAAATCATTGCTTGGTAAAATGTGCACACAAAAGACCTGGATAGAGAGATGCTTTTGTATGTGCAAGAAGTTCCCCAGTCTTTTGTTGAAGAGCCACCATCTTACCTTCCCAGTGTCTGTCATTTTGGTTCGCGGTACATACACCTGACAAACGAATGCCTAAAACTTTGTAACATTTCTGTGGAAATGGTTTCAGAATGATCCATAAGGCCCAGTGCAGCTATTATGTCAACACTAGCTGCATAAAAAGCATTCCCCCATATAATCTTTTCTTTTTTAGCAAATTATCCTGTAATATCAGCACTAGAAAGGAAGTGGAGTCCTGGTAGTGCTGAAGCCTTATTGGGCCCTAGTATGTCATAGATTTTCTGAAGATACTCCGAAGAACTCATTTGCTTCTGCTAGTGCCCACTATAATGGGGGATTCTCTTGGAAGCATTGGATATCTCCGAAGATCAAGTGCTAAAACATCTCTGTCTGGGGAGTAAATGTCAATCTTGCTAATGCCTCTGGAAGCAACATGTATACTGTGCAAATTTTTTTTAGTATCTGCTTCCTCCTGCATGGTATCAAGACACAACACGTCCATATGGCTTGCATTTGTGCGATTTATCCAACTGCAAACAAATTGTTTATTATTCTTGATTGCATAGTCTATCTTTGATGCCAAGTATTCTGTCAGTTCATCCTTAGTATTTTCGTGCAAAAGTAACTGGTACATGGTTACTTTAAGGATGTTTGTTGATGGGTACACTTTGTATTGGATAGGGACCGATTTACCCTGTCGTTTCACCCATGTCGATTTTCTTCAGCGAATTCTGTTTGTAGGTGTCAAATATTCTCTTTGTACATACCAAACTTCTATGACATTTGTCTGACAAAGTGAGCTGCAAATTCTTCACAAGTCTTGCCAGTCTTAGGTTTATCAATGGAATACAGCTCTGCTATTCCATCAACTACTGCAACAGTTTCTGCCGCTTCATTTACTGGAAATGAATTGTGTGAGAATTATTTTTTCTCATTAGATGAAGGGTATAGATTTTGAGGAAGCACCTCTAGGATACCCATAAGCTTGCTTTTTTATAATCAGTAATGCATACATCCATATAAGGGAAACAAAGCAAGTGGCAATAATGAGAATTCCTAACGACAAAAAGTTGCTTTCAAATCTATATCACACCGACTTCTTTCTGCAATCACCAGTCAAGAAAATATACATAAATTGTTAGAAAATATTGAAAAAACACTTTTTCCTTTTATGTTACTTTAACATTTTTGAATGCAGATTTGCAGGCTTACGTTTCACCTTTTACATTGGTGCCCAAAACTGTGCTCAAGGCTTTGATGGTACTGATTCTTCTGTTGGTAGGTTGATAATTTTAATGCGTTCCCCAATGAATTTGGAAAGAAGACTCTCACCAATATCAGCAAATGTACGTGTGTCTTTTTGAACGTCATCGAGAAGAACTTGATTAGTCACCAGGTGTATAAGAGTATAAGATGTTCTGTGTTGCATTTAAAAGGGTTGGCTATCGATTTAAATTCTTCTAAACTTTTCATCGTTTTGATCCTGACGCTTGCGAACCGATAAACAATGTTCATGGTGACACTTTGCATTGGGAGTGGCATTTTTAATCATTGCTTCGGTTGCTGCAGCAATTATTGTGACCTCCCTCAGCCAGAAAGAATCTTCTCCGAGCATACTCGTTTAGAGTGATGCCTATAAGTCCACCTTGGACTTTTAAGTCTTCTGTTCTGGTGCTTCAGAGCTTCATCGGCTCCTAAAGCGCAAAACGGTATTTTGGTTTCATTGATTACCCACTTTCCTTGCCATTGAGTTGTATGCTTTTTATTAAATCTTCACATATCCATCTAGTATAGTGGAATTATTCTTACATAGTTTAGTAGATCAAAGTCAAAGAAATACTTTATGAAATCATGTGTGGATACCAAGTGCAAATCCCAGTCTGCATTTCTAACTGACCTGATGACTGTGTAGTTAGCTCTCGGGCTTCGGATGCTAAGCGTGCCGGGTTCGAATCCCGAGTTAGGCATGGATGTTCTTTGTGGTTCGGAATCCACATTAAGTTGCAGGTCCCGGCCTATTTAACCGTTATTGTGCACAAGTATATGTCCTTGAACGCACAAACCAACCAACTAACCTGAAAAACGTATCTTAGATCGCGATAAGGCGGCCATTTTGAATTTTGTAATTTAACCTAACATACTGTTATACATTATTGAAAAGGAAATTTTATTTCCTACAAGTTTTCTAATAGTCAACAAGTTGATAAAATGAGCTGGGAAGCCATTATTCGGCAAAAACGTACGTTAGGTGGTAAGGAGGCGGCCATTTTGGATTTGCGACTGCAGCGCCTCTCATACCGGGATGCCAGATACCCACCATCGGATTTCATTTTCTACGCATTCATACGAAGCGAATGACACCACCCACATGTTTGCATCATGAAGTCGCCCACGGGACCACTTTTTTCGACATTAGCTCCCAGACTATAATTAAGAAAGAGGTTATTTATCCTTTTCACTTTTTTCATTTCTATCACCTTTTATATTTGTTTGTGTTAACAAAAAGCGCTGCTTTCTGATTATGTTATTATTTAAAATTACTCAATTAAAATTGTTTATAAGTTTGTTTGCTGTTTATTATGTGTTGTACAGTTTGTAATTCTTTTTTTTTTCAAAGCAGTTTCTAGTCAAACATTATGTTGTTTTAGGCGATGAACAACAACTTTTTTGCCATAGTCAAACCTAGTCTAGGAGCTCATTGTTATTCCGATAAAACGATATTTTCTCATTTCAATTTACGTACGGGCCCCCCAAATAGCGTTAAAACTTTAAACTCCAATAACACCGTGACTATTGGTCGAACAAATTTAATTTTTTTTTTTTTATTTGAAATGTTTTTTCATGGGTAAAATTTTTCTAAATATGAGTTGGGGAAACTGGGGACTGTTTAAAAATTTACATTCCGTAATTTTTATACGAACCCCTTTGTTAACTTAAAAACTATTCAGTAAAACTATTTTAACTACTTAAAACGTTTCTTCAATTGGGACTATGCATCTAGGACCAACTGTGTCGAAAATAAAGGTCGGCCAGGTTATACGGGGACACGCTGTATAAAGGAAATAGGAAAAATTATACAACATTGCGAAACATTACCAATATTTACATTTACACCAATTACTGGCGAACAGTTACCACTTCATTCATAATTACAAGACCTTAGTTCTAATCAGAGTTACCTCTGATCAGTACAAAGGTCTATCAGAAGGTATCACTTTAGATTATTTTTTTGTTTTTGAAATAATAATGAAAGGCAACTTTCCTACATACAGACTAACCTATTTTCTGAAATTTACTAAAAAAGTACCATTTTCGATCCACCCTATTCTGTAGCATAAATAATATTTTGTATTACACAGTGTTTGGTTGTTTTTCACTCATTTAGCAAATCTGTATTTTAGATATAGTTCATTATCTATATTTTTCAGAATATGATTTTAATGTTAGGCATATTTTGGGGATTTTCGAAAGGTATATCCCACTATTACAAGATTTTATGAGAGTAACAAGAGAAGAATAGCATTCCTAAACTTTGTTCAGCTGACTTGCAACCTAAGAAAATATTATGGGGATCTTCATCTCAGGGTTACAGTGATATTTCATGTTTAAGTATATTGAAATAGTAACGAAGTTTAGATACACAGGTGTGCACTAAAATGGCTGTTATATTTTGAATAACTTGCTGTTAGCATTACCCCCCCCCCCCAGTTTAGCTTATCATTAAGTTATCAGGGTATATGGAAAAATTAAATTATTTTCAGATTTTGGCATTTATTTTATTTGCAAATTTATATTACTGTCTCACAGAACAGTTAGTATCAAAATTGTATTTCTTTTTAAATGGCAAACAGATTTTATTTTTTATAATGTAATTAGAAAAATTTGCATGCATATATTTACGTCTTTTGGAATAGTTTTTTTTTGAAAAATGCTCTATATATATTGGCGAGCATTCTATGAAATCTACAGCGTAACAAGTATACTAATCCTAGCAATAACTTAGTCCTAAAACAGATTCTAGCAACAGTCACTTCAATTTTAAGTGATTTTTGTTAGGTATAATGGAGTATGATTAAAGTTTTAGAGTTTGTATGGATATTTTTCTTGCTTAAATGTATCCAGAGCATATTAACACTTTAAATCCCAACCCGCCTATCGCCTTGTAGAAAAATTTCCAGTCAGTCGCCCTTGGTCGGGTCCAGAGTGGGATATGAATATTTCAACCTGTGGTGAATCTCCCCGGCAGTAGTTCTTTGAAGCGTGACGGTCCTCAACAATAGGCTATTGTGGAGCATGCAAAGGGGAGCCATGGGTTTAGAGTACTCATTGTCAAACTGCTCCATCCTTTGGACACTGAGAGTAAGATAGTCGGGATTTTTCTTGTATGCGAATCTTGTCAAGTACTTAGCGGTGGCGTTTCATTCATTGATAAGATGCCGACTAAATGCTCCGACATTTCAAGTAGATGACCCATCCCACAACCCTATTGCAAGTTGTAATAATCTTTTAATGGTCGACAGTGACCCCCTCAGAGGAAACCCAGGTGTGGCCCACAGGGGAACGAGTCTGGCGAGTTCATTTCCAGTTTTTTCGAATGGAAAGTCATTGGGTTTTTGTTGAAACCCACAACGCCGACTACGTGGCATTTAAAGTGTTAAGACTTTCTTTCGAAATGATTTAAAATTTCTTTAATTTATTACTTCCTGTATTTAATATTGTCTTTTCTAATGGTTTTGTTTTAGATGTGACAAGACTGTTTCACTCCCCGACGACCAGTGATCAGAATTCATTCAGACGTGGCTGCGTGGAAGGATAAACTATATTTGTCCAAAATTATAAATAATTGTTCAAAATAAATTAAAATTTTTATATGTTAATTTTGTTTTAATTCTTTCGAATAATTTTTTTCCAGGTAATCCATATCCAAGAATTTAAAATGAATTTAAGTGCAGACTTCTATTGAAATTAAGAGTATATGTGATTTCAATAAAAACTTCTATTTGATTTAGTGTCACTTTAAGTAAGTGAACATTTTCCCATAAAAGTGATTTTTGTTAGCGGCAGAATTGTTTCTACTTTTTGCAAACATTATCATGAGGTTTTAGCAATTAGCTCTAAAGTCGTCTTATGTACTCGGAAGCTTTTAAGACTTCTCCTGGTGTAATTTTTTATGGTTCAAGATACAGTAGGAAATAAAAATCACAAATGGGCAATCATCTGAGTAATAAAAGAATATATGCAGATGTGAATATGCTATAGAAAAGAAATGCAGGTATAAAATTTTTTTCCTTTACTAATCTTGTTACGTTTTAATTCTTAAGAATGTTTGTCAGGTTAGAACTATATACAGTGGCTCAAACAATTGAGAATACACCTTACTTTTACTTCATAAATCCAACTTTCAATATAAGTAACATAATACCTAGAAGTGCAAACACGTTTCTAATTTTACACGTAATAAATGGTTAAATTTAAAGTAAAAATAAAGAACAATCAACAAAAAACTTCCAATATGAACAGTTTTAGAAGCATTTTAAATAAACTTATGTAGATTTTTACCTAAAAAAATTGAGAATACACCAATCACATTTTTTTAATATCTCACATACGAAGAAATTGTCAATATTTAGGTGCTCGTTCTTTGGCATTTATGATGTCCTTCAAACGTCGTGGTATCGATTTGATAAATTTTTTGGTGGTATCTGAAGATATTTTATCCTCTTATTCTTGCAACATTTGTTTTAAATTACCTTTGTTTCTAATTTGGTGCCTTTGGACCACTGATGCCGGTGAACTGTGGTGGTGTGTGTAACTGCCTTTTACAATGAAAAAAGACACCACATTTTGACGTTGTGTGCCGCGTGTTTGGAGTCGTTATGGTGATAGAATATAGAATTTCAATATATACCCAAATTCTTAGCACTTTTATTTAGATTGTTGTGAAGTATATCCAAGTAAACCATACGGTTCATATTGCCATCTATAAAAACTAAATTTCCTACCCCGGTTGAAGCCATATAATCCCAAACCATTATGGACAGGGATGAGAGTGATCAGAGAACAAAAAGGAGGAAATTCAAAAATTCGTTGAAAAAGCTCGCGAATGGAATACATAAAAATTCAACAAAAGAGTATGCATGAAGGATGATTCAATAATTTTAAAGATACAATGAAATTTCTCATACTATATAATAATTACATTTCAAATATTAGGAGTTAGTGAAGTAATCTGGGAGGAAAGGGGAGCCAAGAGGGAAAATCTTTTGTTTAGATATGAGGAAAAGTATACTTTTTGCAGGAAAAACTGGTTCAGATCAGAAAAATGTGGATCCTCAAGACAGGGACAAAAAGGAGGAAAATGTTACATAAAAAAACAAAAAGGAGGAAATCCTCCAAAAGGAGGAAAACTGGCATCCCTGTATGGAGCCACCACCACGTTTAACTGATGGAAGGTAATATTTTTGGATCCCAAGCTGTATTGGGCTTTCTCCATACGATGCGACGACCGTTACTACCAAAAATGTTACAATTTACATTCACCACTAAATAGTACTTTCTTCCAAAAGTTATTCGTCTTCAATTGATGAGTTTTTGTAAACTCCAAACTCTTTTTAAGGTTTTGCAAGCTGACGAAAGGTTTCTTACTAACAACTCGACTTTTATATCCAGCTTGTCTAGTTACAATTCGCACAATTTCAGCAATTACATTTCTGCCAATGATTTGAGAAGTTTCTGCAGCAAGTTTGACTGCATTTACTTTATAATAAACCTTGATTTATGTAAAAATTTCCCTTTTTGTGATATTACTCAGAATGAGGAACTTGCACAAGTAAGGAAAATGAATATTTTAAATATTTTCTAGTGTTATCTAACGAATATATTTGAGCAGTGCAATTATTTTTTATCTTTATGTTTTCAATTAATCATAAATAGAGTTTAAAATCAAAGCAAAAGTCACGTGACCAAAAATGCATAAAAAACTGTGATGTAGTTAAGCATAGATTCCGTCGAAAATCCTAGGAGGAACCTGGTCTAAAACAGGTTTTAGACTGGTTCATCATCTGCGTGTTGACGTCACACGCAAAAGTAGCTTTTTTCAGCCAAATCACTAAGTGAAAAACTAAATATTTTTTAAAACTATCTATCCAAGCTCAAATTTTTGAAAGAATGGTATTGTTTTTCATGATTTTGCAAGCTTTCTCTACTTTTATTAAAAATAAAACCAAAAAACGTGAAAGTTCCTCATTCCTTTCCTTTTTCTTCTACTTTTATTTTCAATCAATCCATTATTTTAAAATGCTAATTTGATATTCTGGACATACACGTGACTTCTACCAACAATTTTAACTATTTCAGAGATGTTTTCTTTTTAAAAAAAATAATTTTTAAAGGAACTTTTTAACATCAATACTGGTTTTTCTTTGAGGAGGTATTTTCTATTTAAAAGTTTGGATTTAAGTTTGTCTAACAAATTTCATCACAAAAAAATTATAATTGAAAAGCTTAAGAATAAGATTATGCCAAATTACATTAACCCTTTGCACTCCAGGCCTTTTTCGCGAGGAGGAATCAGCAACTCAAGACATTTTAGGTTCGGCTGGTGTTTATGGATTTGCTTCATAGAAACTAAACACAGTCATTGGCCTTGCATCGAATTTCCGCATCACACCTAATGGTCCTCTCGTGGTTTGGCATCCAATCGTGTGGCGCCTGAGAGGCGCCACTGGAGTGCAAAGGGTAAAAATAGCAGCTAAGTATAAAATTTTTAAGGGTAGTTAAACATATTTTTCATAAGTGTATTCTCAATTTTTTGATTGCAAAATTTATCTAATAAAATTTTAAAGCTGTATGAATAATATAATTTTTAAGTATTATATTTTTCGTGCATATACAAAGTAAAATGTCCATAGTTTAATGCCTCTGTAAAATTTTTTGTTATAATTAAATTTTTTTCGCACTATTCACCATTAAGTGCTAATTTGCTCAAACAACGAAGTGTATTCTTAATTGTTTGAGCCACTATATTTAAAAATTTACTGTAAGAACAGCATTTTTCAGACTTTTATTAAAATACAAAAATACGTTAATTTAGATAAAAACATCTTTGATTTATTTTGGTATCATTGAATTGACTCAATCTTTTATCCTTGTGTTTTAATAACTTTGTGATTGAAATGCACTTCCATAGCAGTGATTTTTATCTAGATTTACTTTGAGCTTTTTCTATCATTTCAAGACTTAACTTTTCCTTGTGCATTTTTTTTTTTTATGATTCATGGTAGAATAGGAAACAAAAATGACAAATGCACCTATCTGAACAATAAAAGATATTATGCAGGCATGAATGCGCCATAGAAAAGGAACACTTCTATATGAACAGTTCGTAGAAAATCTTATTTTTAATTCTTCCAAAGTATTTCTATTCAAGAATTTAAAATAGATTTAAGCAGAGTATTCTATATGTAATCGAAAAATACTTCCATATATTTCAACATCAATGAACAAAAGAAGAGAATTTCCATTGATAGGTTAAAGTCAGCAAGACCATTGTAGAAACACAGACAACACATGTTCAAGATCCAGCAACAAATTCAGAAACTACATCTCAAGACAACACAGCATAGACAGGGAGCACATCACATGGCAAATAAAGCCACCAGTTCGTTTCAAAGACTACAACACATAAATTGCCACTAAGAAGGGAGTGTATGGCATCACAATATTTATGTACATATTATTACTTTATGAGAAATGGCATCACTCACATTGTTCTGAATAAATGGACTACAAATTTGTTAATATGTGGATAAATAACAAGGTTTATCGTGAATTAAAGTTTAAATAAGCAGCCAAACGCCAAAAAATAATTTTTTTTTATTTCAACCACTGCAATAGTATGTACTCTTGATTATATCTCCCTTTATAGGCAGAATGTTGAAAGAATTAAAAAAAAAAAAAATTTTGATCAAATTTCTGATTTTCCGTAAAATGACTCGTATACATTAACATTCTTTAAGATTCGAAGCAAAGATCACAAAATGTTTTTAATTTATTGAAATATCCCATTTTGCAAAAGGTAATTTTCCACTTAAACACGAGCTTGTATGAACTTTTTAAAACTTTTGGCAACACCTTCTGAAAACTTTGTATGTTGACCAATTTTAAGATCATTTAATCTATTACAGCTTAATTGTGTATTCTTTGGCCTTGGTGCACCAGAACTAGGATTGTTATCTGCAACAATATGAGTATGAGCTCGATGATATTCATCAGCAATTATTCTTATCATATCAAACTTTGTTAAAGCTTCGGAACCACACCAATGATAAACATGTTTTATCGACGGATCCTGCAAATAATTTAAAATGTATTAATAGGATGCAAAATAACTTGAAGAGTTAGTAGAAATTAACACAGCAGTTTTAAGCAGTAAAACTTATTGATCTTTATTCAATTTGAAATATGTAATCAGCTTTGGTTCACTTGTATTGTCAAAGCTGACAAGACATTGAAAATGTATGCAAGTCCATGCGCACAACTGAATTTCTTAACAATATGTAGCATCCAAGATTAGTATAGTTTGACATGTTTATTTTAAGTGTCATTGAACATTATAATTTTTATTATGAATATATATTTGGAATACTTGAAATATCCCCAAGGTAGACATGGAACAATTGCTAAAAAATTACCTTAAATATATAGCTGTACCCTTGTACTTGAATTTCGCTGAATGACCTAGATGTAGTTAGTATTTTTGCAGTATATTGTTTGTGTAATCCTTAGGCACTATGGAAATCTAAAGCAACTAAATTTATTTGCCATATCTCCCTAGAAGAGAGTTAGGAAATTTTTTAAACTTAGTAATTATTACTATTTTTTTTTTTTAATTTGAAGGGGGAAAAAAAAACTCCTCACAAACATGGCTTCAATTATGAGCTAGAGTGCAATAATTGTATCTGAACTTGAAATCAATCATACTGTACTTTATGTGCCTTGTCTTAATAATGTTCAAAATTTCATTTTCGACAGATAAAAATATAATTGAAGAGCTATTAAAGGAACTGCACATTTTATGCCTAAGTATAGAAATTAAAGAGTTAAATATGAGCCACTAATTTAAATTGAATGGTGCAAACAGAAAATAAATCAAGAGCCAAATGATAAGAGTAAAATATTTTAAATTTAGTATACTTCTAATTTACAAGAGGCTAAACAGTGACCTTAAGGTACTTGACCTCTAAACAGTTCAGAGTTTTAATTTTCATCCTCAAGATAAGGCTGAAATTAAATTTTTTAAAAAAGATATTTAACAAAGAATTCTGGAAAATAATAATAATAAAAAAAATTCCTCAAAATTCTTGCTGCGGTCATGTTATAATCAATGTTTGCTCCCTTTGTCCTTTACTAACACCTAGCTTTGTAGCTGAAGTTGTTTATTTTTCATCTTGTTTCTCAGAGTTTTTTTAATCATTTTGTTTGGTATTTTTTTCATGTATATTTCATAAATTGATTATACATTTTTTGAACTTAACAATTTTGAGTAATTTAGGCATTAAGAAGTCTTATCTAATTAATAAGACTTGTTAATGCCTAAATTACTCAAAATTCTTAAGTCCATAAAATGTATAATCAACTTATAAAATATACAGGATAAAATTAAATTTTTAGCATTTGTGTTTAAACATTTCACCCTCACTATCAGGTTTTGATTTGAAGCATTTCAACAACCCTAACTCATTATAGTATAGAGACAAACATTTTGATGCGATTTTCTTCAAATTTGGGGTGGTAATATACATAGTTGCTGCTCTAAACTATATCCTAAAAAATATTTCTTTTTTGTTTTAATTAAAGTTGATGAGCGAAAAATGGCTTGTATATCATTTGCAGAATTTTAAACAAAAAGACAGCATTAGTGTATTACCTGCACATCACACTACAAAGTAATTTATTTAAAGGATTTTAAATTCTCACAAGTTCTGCTTACTTTTAATCTCTTTTCCACTAACTGAAAGCAGATTGTAGCAATATCCTCTGTGTGCGATGGAAATCTAATTTCATAATTTGATATGCTAGTTGTTCTTTCATCTAGCAAATAATTTATGAGAGAGGACACTGCACTTTCTCCCAGGTATTCTTCATCTCCATATAGGACAGGAATGCGTAAAATAATGCTATCTAAAAATTAAAGATTGGTTTAGCTGAAAATTAAGCATTGGCTACACATGAATACTATTTAATTTTTCTTGTAATGGTGTAAAAAACAAAAGGGAAATTATTGTTAAAATGCATTCCAACATTTAAAAATACATTCTTATGTTTGTGTTTATGCATAAATATCTGTATTGAAATTTGTTTTAGGGCTTGTGATTATTAAAACTGAAATTAAAAAATAAATTTATGCCTTATAAATTTTTTAATGTTTGTGAAAAGGCAAATCACAGTTAATATAACACTTCAATTGGGATTTAAAACAGAATTGAATTAAAACAGAATGCCAATTAAAACAGAACTTTTATTTTCTAATATTAAGGAAGACTATGGACATATATTTAATCTTATCAGTATTTCCAAAGCCACTGTATAATTGGAAACATGAGGAATGTTTCTGGTTCTTTATGCATTGTTTTCTTAACAATTAGCCCAAATTGTAAATCCCTGTCGAGATCTCATCTCGAGTTTTACAACAATATTGCACATGGTTATTTAAACTGGCAATTATAAAAAAATAATAGTATCAAAAGTGGTCATAGATTATAAGAAAATTATTAGTACAAAGTTGAAATCACAGCCAATGCAATATTCACAATATAAGGTGGGGTCGGAATTTTCATTTACAAAACGTCAGAAACTTGTTGCTCGAAATAGCGTCACAGCTTCAGACATTCATAAGATATCAGGAATCTCCCAAAGCGTAAGTGGTTCACTCGGTTGTGAATGTGTAATCGATTACAGCTGGTTATTACTCATTTAGGCATTTGTTGTAATTTCTTGTTAAAGATTGTTTTTTTATTACTTTGTTTTTGCTGTATATTGATCATTTTAACTATATAGACAGTTTACTTTCCAATCCCACATTGTATAGTGAAATTTGTTTATTTTGGCAAGTTTTATCACCCTTACAGTTCTGACCATAAGCTCAAATATACCCTTTATATGAATATTTACCTAATACAGGCATTTTAATCCCGATTTTACATTCAGATTTGTCCTTGAAGAATTACGATATTTTCTTCGATAAATCTCACGGCAAGTCATTACATATGAATATGTTTTACTAGAAGTAAATTTAAATTGATTTTTTGCAAATTAACAAAACATCTAAATTAATTTTTTCTTTGTTTAAGTCATATTTTTAGATAGGTGTACTTGTACCCCTTTGTCTTTTGAAAATTATAAATAAAATGGAGAAATGATATAAAATTCACGGAATAAAAGTAGTAAAATAGATAATTCATTTGAACAGATAACTAATTCCTAACTATTAATTAATATTTTAATAAGAAATCTAATTAGGATTAAAAAAAAAATCAAGTTTCAAGCAAAAACTTAACAAGCCTTGCACCCCTGCAAATAATACTGCTGCCATCCATGGTCAGCAACTTTGCAAATAATTTGAAGATTATGGATGTTAAATTATAAGGAACAATTTGCATATTTTCCAAGCGATATAAACAAGTTTTCAGATTGGTTAGTGCAATGGGGTAGGTATTTTAATATCAAGAAATTTTAAATTATACACTTTGGTCATAAGAATATGAATGCTACCTATTAATTATATGAGACTAAAATCAATTAGGGTAAGGTTATTAATGACCTAGATGTGTTGATTAATTGAAATTTTAAATTTGTGTATTATTCTAGAGGCAGCAAGTATAAATGCTAATAGGATATTAGAATTAATCAGGAAGACTATCTAAAAGTAGTGATGTTATTTTGTCACTTTATAGAGAACTGGTGAGATCACATCTCGATTAGGCAGTGCAATTCTGGTCACCTAAACTTAGGAAGGATATTGATTTGTTATAAAAGATTCAGTATAAAAATATTATACGCAGAAACTCTCTTTTGCATAATGACATTTTAACTTGGGAGAATAGAAGGTTTTAGACTTTGTTTGGATTTAAATTAAATTTAATTCAATTTTTTCTATTACCTTTGCAGGCATTCATGACTTCTTTTTCACCTTCATACTTAGAAATACCATACCGATTTAAAGGATTTGGTACATCATCTTCACTGTAAGGAGGATTTGTACCATCAAATACATAATCAGTGCTGATGTACACAAATGCTGAACCTACTTCATCTGAAAATATTTATTGATAATCTAGTAACATAAAAGTACAAGTAATCAATATTAGGTATATTTTAATTATAATATTTTGAATTTACATTGATGACTTTTAAATAATATATTATGAGAATGCCATTACAAAAAGCTTAATCTTGAAAATACATTATAAAACAAAATATTTTACTATCATTTCTAGTAATAAAAAAAATTTGGTTTCAAACTTTTTCTTCTCAACATTCACTTACTTGCACATTCAGCTAGATTTTTTGAACTTTCAACATTCAGCTTTCTACTTGCTCTATAATCTTTTTCTATTTTATCAGGAGATCTTTCAGCAGCACAGTGAATTATTACATCAGGCTGAAAAAGATGAATGTTAATTAAAACAAATTCTAAAATTAAATAACAATGAATTATCAGTCAAATGATAATTACACACCTATACTTGGCATGCAAGAAAATATTCCTTATCTGCTCAATTCCATGCCATACTTTTTCAGATTCAAAGATGGTCCCGCATAACATAATAAAGAGTGTACACAAATTAGTTGGGCATTCAAGTTCAAGTAAATCTGTATAACTCTCAATAACTAGGCATAATAAAACATTTTTGCATACACAAGGGCATGGTGAACATGGCATACAAGGGCATATGGGGAGAGAATGGTTTATAATGCTTAGTTATTACGAGTTATAAAAATCTATTTACACTCCATCGTCCAACTAATTTGTGTACATTCTGTATTTTGAAAATGCTACACAAGTGATAAAACTGAATATTGTTGTTATACATGTCTAACTTTCTGTGAAATTTTGTAAAACAATCTTTTGGTTCGACAGCAGTTCGCTAAGATGTGTATTCAAGAATATTTACGCACAAATGATCAATTTGGTTATGTCCTGATACAAAAACTTTGCTCCAAACATGGTTAAAACTGGAATTGGATTTAGAAATAAGAGAAAACCAGAAAATTCCCCCAAGGTACTCCAACAATCAGCGCAAGACTATAAGTCACAATCATTACAGAGTTGATTTACTTAAAAAAGACACTACAAAACAACATTCAGAGCATTGATTTTGACATCTTTTAAATGACAGGCAAGACTTCTGTTTTTGACTGTAAGTGATCACAAACGGTTATGACCTAAGTTTTCTTCACAATTTTGTTTTCTTGTGCGACTGTCCCCTATAACATATGGTACTTTAGAATCAGTAAATTGGATGGAAAACTCTATGACATCCTACTACTTTAGGATTAAATAGTGAAGATAATAAGTGATATGGGCATTGGTAATTCATTCAGAAAGAAGGTTTTAAAGACAAATGGTATAGTTTCATACCATTCCAAGTGAGTAAAATTGGTCCCCAAGTCCAAGAAAGTGATCAAGGAAAATCTAGTCAAGATTAATTTTATTGGATCCTGATTTCCAATTAAATGAGGTAATAGTTATGGAATTGAAAAATATATTTTAATTTTAACTAATTGGCTAATATTTCATAACAATAATGCAAGCATTTTAGTTGAATTTTGATGGAAAATACATGAAAGCATGCAAAATATGTATCCCTAACTTTTATAAACATCATGGGAATTTTTTTATTAATGATTGAAATATTTAATTTTAAAATAGTTGTATGTTATATTTCATAAGCCAATTGTTCACATTTCTTTTTCTGAATTTCCTATCAATAGAAGCCAAATCAACTTGTAATTAGATTTTCAATTTGGACACTAGTTTTCTACTCAAGTTATTATGTTGTATGATCTGTACAAGGCTCAATGCTGTGGTTTATTAATTAGGACATTGATATTAAAAATCATTAGTTAACACTTATTGAGGGTGTCTACCAACTTTGTAAAATACAATTTCTTGACTTTTCTTGACCTCAGAAGAAAATTTCTTGACCTTTTCAGAAAATTTTGTAACCGTTTAAATAATCAATTTGTAAAAAAAATTACAAAGGCAAACCATAAAAATTTAATACTTTTAAAAAGAAAACAATCAGAGATGCAATACAACATATTCGACCTATATTGAAGCCACAACTATGAATGTTCGTACAGTAGATTTTTAGTGCAGTTATAAAAAATAAACATTGTCCCCCCCCCATTAAAAAAAATTTACCTTTTTTTTCTCTCGGAAAGAAATGTATGAAATATATTACCAATATAACAATGGTTGCTGCATTAATTTGCTGAAAAAAACTCACTGAAATGCTTAAAATTCTGTTTTAATCACACTAGAAAATTAGAGAAATCCACGTGAAAGAAAATAGCAAGAACAATAAAACATTATATCATAAAATTTAGTATTGTGAATGATAACACTAAGCAACACTAATTTCAGCATTTTTTTTCCCTCCCCATTTTTTTAAATTTTTTTTTATCATTTTAGCAATCTCAATATCTAATGACTGAACTTCCTCCTCCTATAGGAATATAACAGCAAACAATTAACTTTCTTTACATGTGCTTCTGTAAGAAGTGTGACAAATTACTCGGTATAATGCCCATATAACTTGTTCATTAATGGTAAAAAGAACCCATAGTAGATGAAAAATCTGACAGTCAAAAAGTTTACAGTTGCTTCACATTGTTTGCTTGCTTCAGCAACAATAACATTTTCTTGGGATGGTAATAGGATGCTATTAGTTACATTGTTGGATGGAATTACATGTGATGACAAAGAGTGAAAATTAAGCATTCTTTGCTTGCCGGTTAAAATTACACAGGCTAAGTCTTGATGCATTTTTGATGAGATTTCACCAACCCCATTCCACAATGACTGACAACAAATTTTGATTAGCAAAATTTTCAATATCCTTTATATTTGGCCAGTAACACAGGCATTAACCACTTGGCTAGATCTATATCGGATTCCATCCAGTTTTCTCAAAAAGTACATCAACAACCAACAATAGGCTTGAGGTCTAACAAGATTGTCCATTTATATTTCCTGACAATATACCGTATATATACTTGCATGAAAGTTGAGAATGTGGGCCAAAATGTTCACTAAAATGAAGGGGGTCAACTTATATGCTAGGGAATGAAGATTTAAAAAAAAAAAAAAAGAAGAAAAAAAAAATAATAATAATAATAATAAATGTCTTAAGCAAAAGGGATAGCAACTGACTTTCCTCGAAAGCGCGGTAATCATGCCGCGATTTGAAGAAAACCGGAAGTCAGTTCGACTCCGCTGTGTCGTTGCTTTCCAATAATTATTTCTGAACTTAAGTTAATACTTTAAAGCAAAAAGTAAATTATATAAAATAATCTTTAATAGAATAAAATATTCCAAGATGAATTTTTGAATTTGCTTCGAGATTCAAAAGTGCGGGAAGTCCGTAAAATAAAATCGAAGTGACGTTGCATAGTAGGTTCTTATTCCTAGTGAAATAAATGACATTAAAAAATTAAAAATGCACAATTTATTACATAAGTAAATTTAGTACAGGAATTACATAAGTAATTTTAGTACTGACTTTCCTCGAAAGCGCGGTAATCATGCCGCGATTTGAAGAAAACCGGAAGTCAGTTCGACTCCGCTGTGTCGTTGCTTTCCAATAATTATTTCTGAACTTAAGTTAATACTTTAAAGCAAAAAGTAAATTATATAAAATAATCTTTAATAGAATAAAATATTCCAAGATGAATTTTTGAATTTGCTTCGAGATTCAAAAGTGCGGGAAGTCCGTAAAATAAAATCGAAGTGACGTTGCATAGTAGGTTCTTATTCCTAGTGAAATAAATGACATTAAAAAATTAAAAATGCACAATTTATTACATAAGTAATTTTAGTACAGGAATTTATTGCGATAATAACGGCAACTCAATTAAAAATTACGATGTAGTGTTATAAAAAAACCACACAAACAAGTGCTGTTAGGCCTAGCGATCGGCAAAAGTTTCAGGGGAATTTTTTTACCTATCATATATATTTTTTTTTCCGTGATTCTTGCTGATTAATATTTTACAAATAAGTTAATAAAATGTTCTTGCCGATTCGTAGATTTTTATCGTAACTTTTCGTGTCGAAAATACAACTAGAAAAAATTACGAAACTCCTCCATTCACACTTCGCCTGTCGATCCTGTATAGCAAGTTCACACTTGCATACCGCAGAAGTGCTCCACACATTATAATTCTACGAATATTTAAACTTCACAAACTATATTTAACATTCAAAGTTATACCACATTTAACAAAAACAAACTCCGGAATCCCGAGTACTTATAAATTAAAAAAATAAATAAAATAGGTCTGCCGTTTGCATGAAAGGGCCGATAAACGCCGGCTTTAGAGAAAGGAATGGTTGCAATAAACGCTATACGTTCATAAAAATTTGGCGTCATTTTGGAAAAAAATTGCCTTTTCAGTAATAGTTTGCTGGCGAATTTTTTGTCGATTTTTCTTAGGGAATACCGAATTTTTCAGTTTTGCAATCGGCGTGAAAATTTCGTTACCTCTCCTCTGATTTCTTGACTTTTTCGTGACTTTCTTGACCGTTTTTTGATTTCGCGACTTTCCTGACCGGTAGACACTCTGTTATTGCTATACATAAATATTTTTTTCATAACAAAATGTACAGTTTCAGAAAGTTTGGCGATAGTGAAGTTAGTGGAACAATTTCCGTTCACAGGGTTTGTGAAAACCCCAAAAAGTTTTTAATTTTTGTCACCAGCTTCAAAAAGTAAAAGTTGATTTGGATTTTTTCCCTTATTGTTGAAAGTTTTTAAAAAATTTATACTTTTTACTTTTGTAATTGAATATCGAAAATCAATGAATTTAAAACATTAATTATAGTATGATTACACTATTTAGTTATTGTCTGACCAGTCACAGATTTTCATTCAGAATATTTCTTAAATTATTTACATTTACTATTGATTAAGAAAATTTTACCTTAACATTTAAGACAAGATCATGTACAGCTTCTGTATCATTTAGATCAACTCTAATATGCCCTTCTCTTGTCCTTAAATAACAAAGTCCTACAACTTCCCAATTCTGCTTTTTAAATTCAGCAAACACAGCTCTTCCCAGAAGTCCTGTTGCACCAGTAATCAAAATTTTCTTCATAATTGCTGTAATTAGAATTAAAGTACACATATAAAAAATGCAATTGAATAATTTATTTAATTGCAATAGAAAATAGATGCTTGTCTACAAATGAGTTATTATTTACGTATCAAATTTACAATGCATGCTTTGATTCAAGAAATCTTCAAGAAAAAAAAGTGAATAAAAATTAATTTAATAATGCTATGCAACATAAAACCCAAACAGATGGATATTCCAATGTAGATTATCTGAAAACATAATGAATGTAAAATCTACGCAAATAAATCAATATACCCGCAAAATGTAATATTAGTAAGGAAAAAAAAACTTAACAAAAGGGACCAATTTTTATGAAAACACCTTTTCACAAATTGTGTTCCCTGCAACTCAAGTATGCATCATCTTACTTTCACTAAACCAAGAACTCTTTTGCACACTTCTTGCAACACAATGCGTTTTGTTTTTCACTCTTGTTCTATAAATTCATTCATAACCGTCATTTAACACACTTCAGTCAAATGCATTTATTCACCACATTTAAAACATTTACACTTATCAGGAATCGGACCAAATTTCATACAGTTAATATTGTTCTTCCCCCTATTAATAACATTCACATACAATTTTTTAAATCAACAACTGAATCATACATAACACACATACACTATTACTTCCTTACACATATATTACTACTTCCTTTCTTACCCCAGAATTATCCACCATCATTCAGAAATGATACTCACCAAAAACTCAAAAAAGGCAGTAGAGTGCACAGAATGTAGTAAAACTTTCATAAATATAAGGGCAAAGGAAAAAATGCATTAAATTACAAATTGATAGTGCACATTTAATAATAAGCACATTAAAAAAAAAAACTTTCTTTACAATGCACATCTTGGGAATAATAATACATAATTTTTAATTATTAAGTTACATAAATATGTTTGTGAGAAAACATTTTATAGGTATACGTTTATTAAACCCGTTTTATCCCATGCAGGTGAAAATGGGTATACTATAGTTTAAAAATGAAAAGCATAGAATAAATAATAAACCATAGTTAAATAACAAACCAAAAGAAAGCTTAAGTCTAATGAAATAAGAAAAACAGTATAATAAGCCATAAAATCATTTAAAACTCTTCCAGGGGTGGGAAGTGCTAAAGCCCAGTTTGGAGCAATTTTGGAGCAGCAAAATTTAACGTTTGGAGCAGATTCGCAAAAAATTGGAGCAGCAAAATTTAACTTTTGGAGCAGAATAAGAGAAAATGTAGCAGCAAAATTCGAAGATTAATAGCAGAAATATAATAAATTGTAGCTGATTTAACAACAATTACACCAATTAAAATTTGAACTTGTATAATTTCATTTTTCTACATAAAACACATATTAATAAATTTAAAATTATGAGATATACATACAATTACAACATAAATATAATTTGTAAATTTAAAATACATAATTTGTAAATTTAAAATATATATTTATACTTATTAGCTTTTGACACTTCACGAACGGATTTGCTACGCAAAACCAAGTTCTCTTTGCTCGCTAAAAGTTCATTGTAACACAAACACAACTCTCGTTTAGTTATCTGAAAAGTTTAATTGCTACACAAGGATAGGCTCGTGCCACTCTCTATACTAAACTTCAACTTAACTTGACATCACTAGACGGTAGATCGTCCCAGTGCTCATAGGCATTTAATCCATTTTGGCGGTGTGAAAGCATAATGCTCGCCAAACCACAACCCTGTAGAGAACAAAAGGCTATAAGGTTTGTCGAGAAGTATGTCTTCACTCCGCTAAAATGGATTAAATGCCTATGAGCACGGTGAAGATCTATCGTCTAGTGATGTCAAGTTAAGTTGGAGTTTAGTATAGAAGGTTCATTGCAATGCAAGCACAAATTTGCTCGACTTGCTAAATATTAATTGCAACGTAAACCCTTTAATATAAGAACCCCCTTCCTATCAAGAACCAAAAAATTTTCCCGCTAATACAATAACACAACCCTCCTCACCCCTCTCAATTATTTTAATGTGTTAATGAAAAGCAAAATTAGAAGGCCAAAACTACTTATATTGAAAATTTCAGAGCTCTAGATCTATAAGAAGTCGCTTTGTAAAAATATTAATTTAAAAACAAATTAAAATTTTAAAATTCTGTATTCCTTAAGTCTAATAGAAGTCCAAACATATTTAGGTTGAAAATTTCAAGTGTACCTCTATTTGAAGTTGTTTTGTAAAAAAAAAAGATTTAATAAAAAATTAATTTAAAAAAAATAATAATAATAACATTTTTACATTCTGTTTGTCAAATGTACAATATGAAGGTCAAAACTACTTAAGTTGAAAGCTTCAGAGCTGAACCTCTATTTGAAGACTGTTTATAAAAAAAAAAAAAAAAAAAAAAAAAAACTAAATTTTAACATTCTGTTTTTAAAAATTCTAATAAAAAAAAGGTCAAAACTACTTACGTTGAAAATTTCAGAGCTCTACTTCTATATGAATTTGAAGTCGGTTTGTCAAAAAAAAAAATTAAAAATTAATTAAAATTTTAACATTCCGTTTGTCAAAGGTACAATCAGAAGACCAAAACTACTTAGGTAAAAAATTTTAAAGTTTTGCACCTATTTTCAGAAGTTTTCTATAGATCCACTGACTCTTTGTTTTATTATTATAAGACTCATTTGTAAAAAAAATAGCAATTCTTATAGCAAAAATAGCAATACAGTAAAATTAAAATAAGATGTTTCTAAATTTTTGTGAATGTTCTAAAATTTTGTGTATTTTTTTTTTATTTTCCAAATCGGGTCAAATTCTGCATCAAAACGGCGATTTTACCCTACATGCCTTTCTATAAACTTATAGAATTTTTTTTTTTTAAATCGGAAACATTCCGGGATTTTGATTAGATTTCTGTGATACTTAATTTCAAAAGTAAAACGGCCGTTTAAATTTTATAGAAAGTATCGTCATTACGCGTGTCAGAGCGGAAATATTCTTTTTAAATGCTTAGTAAAAACATTTGATAGTTATACACCTTTAATTTTTTACCAATTCCTTTCTTCTTTATTTAGAAAAAAGGTGTGGTAAAAATCCTGTAAAACACACTTAATCAAGGTACGTACGAAATGGCTATCCGTGCTAACTAGTAATCGGAAATTTTGAGGCTGCCCCTTAAATTTTATCTAGCAATAACGCATTCATATCAGCAATCAGCACTGGGCGATTTGAATTTGTCCCCATGCAAGGCGCGTTTGAACATGAATGCGCATGCGTGAATTTCGATTTCAGAGGGATAATCCACCCATTGCATTCTTTTAGCGGGAAAAATTGAATGTTTTGCAAATTCGTGAGAAAACGGCCCCCTTGAGGTTTCCGTAACTTCGTCTCCACATAGATTTGGCTTGCGCGAGCTGGTTTGGCGCTTTAGCGTGCGCTTTTAAAAGAAGATTTAAAGCAAAATTGGCGCAGAATTGCACTTAAATGTGACTTTGTAGCAGGTTGGCGCAGGATACCACTTTTGGAGCGCGCTGGCGCAATTGGCGCAGAATTCCCACCCCTGCTCTTGTTTTAGTCTGAAATTGGTTAATACATCCAATTCAAATGTTTTTTGATAACATTGCATTTAAATCACTATCCATATTACACTTAATAACACCAAAATACTATTATTATTAATATTTAAAATCTAGCAAAAATATAAAGCCTCTGAATGCTGATTCATTTAAAATTTCTGTTGTCTGGCTATTTTCAATGACATTTGTGAGCAACACATCAAGGAAAACATAAATTCGTCAATCTTGGATTTAAAAAAAAAATTATGCAATATGAGTCTTCTTTGATTATCATAATTTTTCCAATAAACTCTTTAACCCTAAATACTCTACTTTCATCCATGCACGCTAGATATACAAGTCCATTTGTATTGTTCTTTACTTTTAGGCCGATGACTTATGATGTACTTTGATTTTCTATTATTGATTTTAACTTTTTTAGTGCTCTGGTTTTCATTTTTTAACCTCATCATGACTTCTTCATTCATTAAAATTTTGCCAGCTTTAGCTTGGACACGTTTATATTTCAGTTGTGAATTTTTTATTCATGTTATTGTAAGACTCGAATATATTACATAAAGAAGACTCGTATACATTACATTGAAGATATAGCAGACAAAATAACGTTATAAGACAAAATGTTATATAAGGCTAACTGACCAAACCAGGGATTCGAACTCAGCACCTTTGATATGCGAGGCCAGAGCGTTAACCACACAGTCATCTGGTAGGTCCTCCTTTGAATAGTGATAATATAACAGTGATCAGTTGAAAGATTCCTGATCTCTTCCACGGAGGATTTTTAATTATTCATCGTAATCTTTTTAAAAACTTGAAATATTACAAAAGTATTTAATGTGGTACTATAAAACATATTTTTATTCTAATTTTTAAGAAATAAGACTTTTCTAAGAAAAACTTTATATTATCACTTTAAAAATACCTACATATGTTAAGCCTAACACTATACCCATTTTACCACATTCACAAAATTTGGATTTAAAACAAATAAACAAAAAACTGATCTTATCTGCAAATTGAATAAGCAATAAATATGTTCAATAAACACATTGAAGTAACTGGAATGTATTTTTATTAAAAATTCTGCCCCCAGACTGAAATTTTTAGACAACATATGGCATGAAGCTATACACAAGTATTTTTACTGTTGGCATTCATATAAAACAAATAAACGAAACAAAAATAAAATGGGGAAATAAACTTTAGGTGCAATACTACCATATACAATTTTAAAAACTATGAATATATTAGAAACTTCTAAAATTTTAAACGATATAAATTGACTGCCCATTTTACCCAACCTTACACCAATGGCAGCCATGGTCGAAAATGTTAGTACAGCCGGAAATCATGCAACTTTCCAAAAACCCCTCCCCTCCCGCCAAACATACACACATTTTCCACAACCATGAAGAATCACACTACCTTTTTTTTTTAAAAATTATCATTTTAAAAATTGGATTTTTTTACACTTAAAATTAGTAATGATGTTAAAATGAAAAAATTTCAGTTTTATTCAAAAATTAATTAACTAATTAACATTTAACTCATAATTAGGATATTTTTGAAAATATATCACTCAAGTTTTATAGGGCCAAGAAAAGATTATGGTTGTTCGTAATATCATTCTTAATGTTATGAACTGCCATCTAGTTTCTAGAATATATAGCTTTTTAATAGAATTTTTTTAGCATTGAAAGTAGAAAAAACAATTTTTCTAAAAACTTTTGCATTTAAAAATATAATAAAGTTCATTTTCTTTAACAATTAATTTGAGGTTCAAAGCATCTAAAAGTTAATGCAGATTAGAATTTTCAAATCATTTTTCAAAAAGATTATATCAAACTTCAGTTATCACTGTTTAAATGAAGTTTCAAGTGCCATATTAGATAATGAGCTTAAAATATTCCAATTTGTTTTTTCAAATGTAATAAAATAACTCTCTAAGCATTCAGATGGTACCATTATCTTGTAAAAATTCAATCTAGAGTTTATTTTAAAGCAGAAATTTTCCAGACAGACAAAGTCGGAAAATAGTTGATCCGGCCGCCACGCTACGCATTATGTGGAGGGAAGGCTCTATTGGTTACTATGGCAAAGTCGCAGCCGAAACGCGTTTCAGAAACACATGGCTGCCGTTTGGAAGAAGGTCACCTAGATTGGAAACGTTTTTCTTTCCCTCGTGAAATGAATATTAAGGCAAGAAGTTAGCTGTTTATTGGATATTTTTAAACTTACTGTAGAAATTGGATCTTCATTTTAGTAAGCTGTAAAATAGAAAATTTTAGTTTGGAACTAATAAATTTAGATACAGCCCGGTTGCACTGGCTGTAGGGTGTCCAGGGTTCCCACTCAAATCACAGAATGAAAATCACTGACTTTTCAATGACTTTTAAGGACCTAAATAATGTATTTAAGGACCTTTGAAAATATGTTTTCAAGCATCATGTCTATATATAAATTTTTAATAAAATATATTGTACCAGAAAAGTTACAAGTTGGCGCATGCGTAATAAAATATGTCACAGAATTCTGACACAGTGCGGATAAGTGGTGGTCACGTGGGAATAGCAAGTCCGAGTAGTATTTTTATAAAATTTGCGGTTGGCAGAACAGCCGCAAAAATTAAGGACTTTTAAGGACCTCTAAGCATTTTCAAGGACTTTTAAGCACCTCTAAGCATTTTCAAGGCCTTGAAAACAAGTTAAAAAATATTAAGCACTTTTAATGACTTTCAATGACCGTGTGAACCCTGGGTGTCACTGCCTTACCTTAGCGCATTTTAACCACTCATCCAAACAACCCTCTAGGGATACCCAGAAATTGAACAAAGCCCCAACACCGCTAATTCAACTCATAAATAATCACCAATGGAGTACTATACTGCTTCTGTTCCAAACTTGCTACTGGTATCGGGATTGATATGCTCTCTAAATTTGGTGATTTCCAAGTAAACACTTGCATTCGTGCAGAAGTACTAAAAAATATTACAAACAGCATTTTTAATGAGCTGAAGACTTTTTTTTCATCCTTTTTTGAGTATTATAGAATAGCAAAATCTCTTCCAAGCTTTTTAATGTAAGATATTTTATGTTTTTTGGTTGGTTGTTTTCAGATTATCTGGCATTGTCAGCAACACGAGGGCTATAATGCGCCGAAACATTCGTCATTTGACAAGCTAACATACATTTACAAATACCCATGCCTTACACGAAACTCGAACCTGCAACCTCGCGGTCTAGAAGTTAGCACGTTATGTTTTTTGAGTTCAATTTAATTAAAATCATCTTTCTCTTTGGATAACAATACGGTTTCAACTTTTATTTTAATATCTTATTTATATTTGTGCTCAATCTTTATCATTCAATCCATTTACACATATTTTAGTTTACTAATACTGAAGTGCATAAACTTCAAAAATTTTTAGTTTAGTTCTAAATACAAAATCTTTATTTTTATATGTTAAAACAGTTTGATACATTCTAAAAATTAACCAGTAATTTTAAACACCTTAATGAGTAGGTGATTTTTATATCCAAAAAATAGCATTGTAATTGATAAAAAATAAAATAATCCTCAAGTGAATTTTGCATTTGAACATGAGGCAATCAAAAACGAAACGTTTCTTTATTTTTTACGGTAAAAGTGCACTTTTGCAAATTTTAAACTCGCTTCCAAATACGACAAAATGTAAACAAATAGCAGACGACGCTCTTCCTAACTGCACGTTCGTAAAACACACCGAGATTTGACTAAAAGATTTAAACCGGTTCAAGTATAGTCGGTTTTTGTAACTGAAAATATTACATTTACGACAAACATATTTTTTTTAAAAATCCTTATTAAAATAAAGCATACTTTCCCTAATGTAAATATAAAGCTCCGGTAAAAATGAACACCAATCTCCAACCTGTTGCTCTCAGCCATAGAGCAAAGAATAGGAGCAGAGGCGGCGTTTCCCATTGACCTTCATCGGAGAAAAACATTGCCTGTTTTGAGGCATCATGGGTAACATAATTCCAAAAGAAACAGCAAACGCCTTGCGTACTGTGTAAAATTTTGCATTTTAAAAATAGCGTTTTATCCACCTAATATATGAATAAATCTTATGAAAAAATTCACATATTTTCCTTAGAATATATACATTATGCTGCATTAAGAAGAAAAGAAGAAAGTTTCGGATAATTTTATTAAATTTGACTTCCAAGAAGTTCACCTATTTGGCCGTCGACGGGAAAGTGTGGGGGTTCTCCTAACACATTCTTTCCGCATCCGTGACGAATCGTGGCCGCATCGTTCGCCATACAATTACCGGTGAAATTATAAATTTGAATAAAGGAAAAAGTTTCGGCTCAACAGGTTTATTTATTTCTAACTATTCATTAAAATAACA
This sequence comes from Linyphia triangularis, assembly GCA_963978545.1. NCBI lineage: Eukaryota > Metazoa > Arthropoda > Arachnida > Araneae > Linyphiidae > Linyphia > Linyphia triangularis. The sequence goes on from OZ021721.1 coordinate 90,369,354, forward strand.
AAGAATCGTAATTTTATGTTTTTGAATAATATTTAAGAAATTCAAAAAGTGGTAGCATTACAAAAATTCATTATTAAAATTCTTTAAAAAAGCAACAACAATGGCAACAAAACACAAAAATATTATCTCGATCTGTCTTCATGATGCAAACAAGCGTATCATATTTTTATTTGTTTTTTAGATATTTTAAAAGGTATTTAGTTTAGTTATGAAAGAACAAATAACCCATTAGCACGAATGTACACTGTTTATTAAAAAGAACTTTAACATCTTTAAAATGTTATTTTACAGGTGAACATATTCTTACTAAGTTCACCTTTCAATAATTACAAATAAAAAAACTATTTATTACTAGATAATGAAAAATGGAAAAATATTTAATAATGAAAATCTCATTATTTAAGTATCATAATGCTTATTCAAATAATTGGTTTAACATTTTTTTTAAAATCTTCCTTCCAAGACCAAGTTTTTGTGTTGAAGCTTAAACACAGTAGAATAGCATGGCTTTGAAAAAGTGTAAAGAAAAATGTCATCTCTTATTTTGAATACTACTAAAACTAATGATAACTGATAAAAATTGATAATAGAAATTTCATAAAATGGAAATCCCATTTAACAATTAACAAATGTTCAAGAAATTAATGTTTTTCATTGTCTCCAAAAATTTAACACATTGTTAATGCATAATATTTAGCACATAATTTTAATGTATGTTATAATAACTATATTGTAGGCATTGGACAGATGTATAACATAATTACACATTCACAACTACATAGCTGAAAATTTTTGTATTGTTTGGTAAACATGTAAATATAACTTTCGGTTTCACTTTTTCATCTAATGGGAAACTAATCCTTTTACACAACGAGTTCTTTATGAACTGTGACTTTTATTTATTGAATGCACTGCATCATATCATTGACTGGTTTCTTAACATTGAAACCAAATTAGAGAATCAACTACGCTTTTCCATTTCCGGAGAGAAGAGCACACATGCTTTCATTCAAAACTTGATCACCTAACGTGACTCATCCTTCCTCTCCAGAAAATACTGACTTCACGAAAACAATTCTTAAAAATTCAGTCACCTCAATTGCCTCTTCTAAAGTGGTAATTATTAATTAATTATTAAAGGGCAGTCTGTAAGCTAATTGAAATTTAATCGAAAATTCCGCGATACATACAATAATCAATGAAAACGAAACGGGTACCCACACGAACTTTCATTTTGAAGTCATTCAAACACAAACAGGGACGACGGGAACGGGGGGCGTAGGGGGCGACTCGCCCCCCCAAAGTTTCAGAAAGTTGGACAGTCGGCAAATTTTCAAAACTTTTATCGAGATTTTTCTTTTTCTAAAGTCGATCATAAAATAAAATTAAATGAAAAAAAAAAAAAAAAAATGGAACAAAAATATTACCAATATCTGAATGCAGGGTGACCCGAGTTTGACGAATCGGCATTTTTACAATAGAAGTCTATTATAGGGGAGTCGGTGTCTTTTTTTCCAGCTACAATGATGGACTGTGAACGCAAATATTACCATAAGTTTTTAGAAAGGCTGGTAGTCGGCAAATTTCTGAAATTTCATACCTTCTTTTAAAAATCCCTACTGACGGATGTTTCAAAACATATTGAATGGAAAAAGTACAAATAATTAAACTCATCATTAGTATTATAAAATTGTGATCACAATGCAGCCTCAGTCGACGGTCGGCAATTTTGAATTGGACAGGAACATTAAAATAATCCAATCATTGATATCTTCACTGACATTAGATAACTTTGATGTGTTACAGTAGATGATGTATTTGTGGTACGTCAGACAACGCCTCAAAAACCATGACATACACATTAAACGTCATTTACATAAAGTATGTAATGTACATCATACTTTATAAAAATACTTTACTTTATACAAATACATACTTTACTATAAAATGTATTTATAAAAATACATACTTTATACAAAATTTCAAAACACCAAAATTTTTGTATACGAAAATTGACAAGCATTTTACAAAGTTATTGCAGTTAATGTCATGTAGAAACTTTGCCGATATATGGACCTCTAAAGGCAGTCTCATTCAACAGATCGAGATGAGATTTCAGGTATAGTTATTCAGAGATATGAGGTCAGAATTCTGTGAATTTCGGCAAAATGGCGCTCACGATTACCTCGGTTATAGTTACGAATAGCAACGCCTACTTTTTCCTATCAAGAAATAATCACTGCATGCGAAAACCCTAAAGAACGTTGGAATGGTACGTGTATCACAAAAAACGGAAGCACAAAATACAGATCTGCGAACTGCGAACAAAAACATGATCGGAGCAATGGAGGCCGCTCACCAAATATTCACCTTAGAAAACCGATTAAATTGCCTGTGATGGCACTCATCTGAACTTTGGCCCCTGTCAAATGCCAATTTCCATCGTGCTCCTCAATCGCGTTTTTGTTGGCCGTTCGCAGAGCTTTTTTTTTGTGCGTGCATAATGCGTCTGTTTTTTGTGATACACGTACCGTTCCATCTCTCTTTAGGGTTTCCTTATGCGCTGAGCATTTTGCGACAGGAAAAAGTAGGCGTTGTCATTTGAAAATTTCGTGCACGTAACTATAACCGTAACCGTGAGCACCATTTTTTGAAATTCACAGAATCTCGAGCTCATACCTCTGAATAACTATACCTGAAATCTCATCTCGATCTGTTAAACGGAACGGAAGCTAGAGGCCCATATATCGGCAAAGTTTCTTTATGACCACCTTGTACTTCATACATTGAAAATGCATTCCAAATATAATGCATGCCACTTGTAAACTGGAAGGCGATATCGAATTTATTCTAACAAAATAATCTTTGGAAAAGTGTTGAAAGGTTTATTATAATACTATCTAAAATTCTTAATGTTCCCCGTGCTCAAATAGCTGTGGACCGACATTGTCCAATACAACCAGGTTCAGTGCATTGCAAATAGTGAGTATCCTTTCACTCCTATCCTCGATTTCTGACTCAGTTTGGCCTTTGTGTTGCCCTTGCGCCTAATAAATTTGAAAAACAACCAACCAACCTATCCTGGATTTCACCACTTTAATATTCGAAACAGCAGGAAAAAATTGTCTTTCAGATAAACTAAGATTTTTTAGTCTAAATACCTTTAAAAATATTTCAAATTGGATCAATAAATCTCAAATGAGAATCATAACCATTACATGTGGGTAAGGGAAATGGGGGTGGGTTTTTAGAAATTTCATATTGACAGTGATGTTTCTCTTGCTTTGAAGATCAAATGTGCAACTTGTTCTTCCTCAAGATCGGATTAACACTGAAGATTTGAATACCTCCCCCCCCCCCCCCCCACACACACTTTTCCCAAAAAAACCCACACGTACTATTCCTTATATAGTTTGGTATGTTGTGCTAAAAATTATGACATGCTTTATTTACAGAGTATTTTGTCACTATATTCGAAGTTCAATTAGTTGCGAATAACTTACCTTTTTGCACATAAATATTATAGTTTGGTTTAATGCTAAAGTAATCCATTTCATTTTTAATCCCGCTTAGGAAAAAAACTAGCATTTTCAAGTATACTTTCCTTCTTGAACAAATGATTATTGCTCAAAAAACGAGTAATATTTGCAGAAATTATTTCTGAAAAACCATACAACATCAGTGAAAAACCACAAAAAAATCATTAAGTTAAATCCAGCAATTTTGATAAAAATATATACTCGAAGTAACTACTTTTAAGAAGTATATAGGTTCCTGGATTGAATTGTTACCAAAAAATTAAGTTTTACTATTAACACACGCTTAAGGAAAAATCAAAATCTTTTCTTTTTTAGTTAGGAAAATGTGTTAAAAAGTATTTAAAAATTAAATAATTAACAAATCGTTTTTAATAATAATTGTCTTTTGCAATGCAATTATAGTGTCTATGAACGCCTACATGATTATTTGAAGGGAGATGTAAGGCGACAAAAGTTTTTGTTTAATCCTTGATTTTTCAAAGATGGGAATTGGATTTCCTAATTGGATGTTAGTTAATAATTGTTCATTAATGTTCTGTTCAAATTGATGAATTAATATCCATATATTTTTTTCTAGTAAATTTTAACACTATTTTTTCCACGTTACTTTATTTTTTGAAACCCAGAAGGGAAGGAGTGCAAGTACATGTTTTTTATGTCCCTGACATTGTATTTATTATAAAAATTGCAGTGCTTCGCGTAGGGAATTTTCTGTGGTAGTAATAGTCCGCCAGAATTTTAAAAAGAAGAATTTTTCCAGAATTTATTTTTTGATCAACCTTTATACAATTCATTATACAAAAGTCACCTATTTGATAAATAATTTTCATCTATTTAATTCCATGTTAAAGTGCTATTTTCCAACCACTTTCACACGTTTAATTATTTTTTTTTCGAAACTGCAATTTAAAAATATAAAAAAAAAAGTTGTATCGAAATGAAACACTTGTACTTCTCAGTTTACTGAATTGGTTTAAGATTGTGGGGGAAAATTCTATCTATCTGCAAGGTATAAAATTTCTCCCCCCCCCCCTCTGCCCCCAAATAAAAACGCTTCCAAAAACAATCTCCTTTGTTCAGAGAGGAAGGGGTAATTCAAGAAAAAGAAATGACAAATTAAATGAATTTAAAGGAACTGTAGTTAAAGTGTGATGGGAATTTACTTAAAATTTGACATTAATTACGCTTTAATAAAATGCCATAAAATATTAAAAATTGTTTAGACGGTAATTTAAAAGTAATTAAAACTAGTTGTACATTAAATAAAATAATTCATAATTAAATAAAAAAAATGCATTAACAATAAGTTTTACATTAATTAATAATTAATTATGCATTGATTATTCATATATTAATTAAAAATTATTTATACGTTAATTTTAAATTAATAAAAATTAGTTCACAATTTATTAACACCTTAATTTATATTTTCTACATTTACACCGGACATGACTTGATTTCAGTCGGGAAAAGGATGTCTACGCCCCCCCAACCAAAATTCTTAGCGACAGCCCTGAACACAAATAAATAGTTTTAGAAACTAAAATCAATGCAAACTATAATTAAACAGTGTTAGAAAAGAACTTACCTGTAAAATGAAATTTTTGGAGCAGTACGTACTATTTTTGACGGGTGATTTGTGCATCCAAATGCGGAGCCATTGTCTATACAAAATGCGTTTATGTTTTGGAATTATGTGCCCCACAATTCCTCGCGCGTTTTCGGTCAGGGATTTGGAGGTTTATGATCAGTCTGCTTTATTATTTGGTCTATGCTCTCAGCCAATCCTTCCAATTCGCGATTGCGATACAGATCAGTTGAGTTGAGTTAAAATGAGATATCTGCTCGCCTGAATAGGTATGAGATATCTGCTCGCTTGATGTCAACTGTTCCAGAAATTACTTTGGATGAGGAGGAAGATGAGAAAAACTAGATTTTAGTTTGATTTCTTTGAAGGAGGTATTGAGGGTGAGGATCGGTTGGAACGAATGTAAGTATTAAACTTGAAGAGGGTGAATTTTTGTGGTCTTGAGTTGTATGACTTATTTCTAGAGGTCTTGATAAATTTTGAATAAATAGACGGAAATTGCATTGATTTTGAGTGTTGCATCTTCAGCCAAATTGAAGATCCAAGTAGGACAGAGGAATGAATTCTAGCCTAGATCTTAAGAGGTTTCTTTCATTTTCAAATTTCTTGCAAGTTAGGATGATGTGTTCGCACGTTTCTTCAACTTTGCACGTATTGCAAAGATTTGAAGATGATAGACCAAATCTTGCGAGTCAAAGCCTATTCTAAGTAAATTTTAAGACTGCCCAAACGTCCGATCTCCCCCCCCCCCCCTTCTCTCACTACTAACATTATTATGCCAAACACAGAATGAATTATAATAATATTAATAATAATAAAAAATAAAAAAATAGGCTTATTAAGGAGCCTCATGACGATATTTTCACCTCCTGTATGGAATCACCTCCTGCATGCTGTATATAAATAACATTTATACTTTTATAATTTCAGGTCTTCCCGATTTTTAAATTTAACACAAAGTTGTTACAATTTAACCCAATTATTTAACTTAAAATTCTATCTAAATCGAGGCGTTAAGGGAACGTATCACCGCCGGAACGGTTCTTCTTTTACAAAAAGGAGTTGAAATTATTTCGATTACGTCAGATAGTCTCTGTGACAATTATTAGGTTACCTGATGGTGAGTTTTTTTCTTCTTTTTTTTTTCTTCTTGTTTTCTTCAGTTCGAGACACAAATGTCAGGCAGCTTCAATTTGAAAAGGCATTTCCCTTTGTAACGTATTCGGAACATACATTTGGAAAAGTATACTGCCGTCATAAGTTAAAATGCTCTAAATCCAAAACAATTTCATTGCATGTATTTTGACACTTTCCGATTAATCCATAGAAAGTAATCTTTTTATTTCATTGAATGGCTCAAGTTTTTAGATCATACAAACCTATACAACAATATAAAAAAATGTAATTTTAAAGGACGAACACAGAAGAATGCAATTGACTTCAAAATATGCTATTGAATTTTTTGGATTCGGGGCTCTTTGCTTATGATGGCAGTATTAGCCCTTATATATAACTAGCTCCAAAGAAAATGAAATCTATAACTTACCGACCAAATCTAATTTCGCTATTTGGAAACTTTACTTTTCATTATTTTATGCCTAATATCTAACTTATAATAGAGATATTCTACACTTCTTTGTTACAGAGTTTTAGGCATGTTCATTCAGAGAATTTTTTTAAAACTTAATTACCTTGTTGAAACCTCTAATTTGGCATATAACACAGTTCTGAAACATTTGTGCTTGAAGTTTATGAGTATTACTATAAGCTTTTCATTCCCATTATTTATTTATTTATATATTTATTTATTTCTGCTGATTCTCGGAATACGAATATATCTCGATAGTACTAGATATTTTCAAAATAATTTTTCTAAAACTCTCAATCTTTTGAAAATCTCAATCTCCTCAATCTGAATCTGAAAAATTATGAATAAAAATTTTTTTTAATTTATCCAAACTTCGTGTTCTCCTTACCAGTTAATATAGAATGCCTTTTAAAGATGAGTAAATCAATGATGATATTTAAAATTGTATTTAAATTCGACGTGAAACAATAGTTTCATTAAATAAAAAATTTGATAAGTTTTATTTAAAAAACTATAAGTTGTATATTTTAGCACACTAAGAACTAAACTATCAATTGATAATTTTTCTTTTCATTAAATTATGGTAAAATTAGAAACAAGATTTCTGATATATCGTTATATGAAACCCTGTAAGAGTTATATTATTTTTTCTATGATATGTATAAACCATTAGGTTTATTCTATAATTTTTACATAAAAGAAAGTTGGGCATACATATTTAATCTCGTCAATATAGAAGACACACCACTAGCATTGTAAAAACAGTCTTTGAACAAGCCTACTGTTTCCAACCACTTGTCACCATGAGGTTTGACCATGTTGGACATCTAAGGACACTCTTGTTAACATTTCTTTTTATGATCTCTTGGCAAGAGCAAAAAAATAAAGAACCATATCGTTTCCACTCGGTTGTGGGAAGAAGACGATTCCAGAAATTCTATATAAGCGACCTTAAGGTCAAAATTGGACTGCAAGATAACATTGTTGACCTAACAACTCCCTTAAAGACGGGGAGTGTTACCCAAAACCCTGTAGAGGATAAGGGGTGGCCTTCCTTGGCTATTTCTTTTAAAACTCTGAGAGGAGACCAATTAATCAAGTTTATGTGAAGAAAAGGGGGTGGCATTTCCGGGGATCATCTTCCCTCACGCCATTCTCTTTTAACTCTCCTCCTCCCTCGACATATACAAGTAACTTTTTTTGTTACTTTTATGGCTATCTTGGCGTATAAAGATTAGGGTGGGCCGAAAACCACTTTTTTCGAAATCGCTATTTTAATAGTGCGGAAAGCGTTCTCTTTGGGTTCAATAAACATGGTGTAAAATATTTTTTTGATTGGATAAAATTTTCTGCCTCCGCATCGCACATGAATTTTGACATCTGGGTTAAAATTGGCAATTTTTACTCGGCATAGGAAATATAATTATTTTTCAATATTGCTATTTTAATAGTACGGAAGAGGTTCCTACTGTGTTAAATAAGATAGGTGTAAAACATTTTTTTATCGAATATCTTCTGTTCCCGGATCGTAATGGAAATTTTGCAATTTTTGAAGAAAAGTGCACTTTTTTATTTGTTATGGAAATTAATGAAACATGAAAAATAGATGGGTACAAACACTGTTTATAGCTGTATAATATTTTACAATTGATTATTCTGCCTGAAAAGTTATTAAATAATTGCTGAGTCACAGTATATCAATATAATATTTGTTAAGAATATTGCATCCATAGAGTGTTATAACATGCTAATAACAAACGTTTACTTATACTTAATCAGCAAGAAGAGGCTTGAAATCAGGTCTTATGGTCGAATGAGGCGGTATCAATTCTTCTTAAAAGAGGTACCGGGTGGAGGTGGGTCCTCATCTTTAAAAATTATTATTTATTTTTTCAAAATTTGCTAAATACAATTTTAAGCAATAAAATTATAAAGTCATTAAAATTAACTTATTCAAAATTGGTTAGTATGAGTACCATAAAGGCAACGTCCGATCTTTCAATATTTTACCAATTAAAAAAATGCCCGGTAAAATATGGAAATTTCACGTGTGACTCGGGATAGGGTTCTGGGCACCCTATAGCGAATGGCCTTCTATATTATAGCTTTAATTGAATTTATTCTTTTATTAGGGATTAGCATTCTTGTATGTATATATAAGTTTGTTATAGGTATCTAAAGTTTCGAGTAGATTGATGAAACTGAGTAGATTGATGAAACGACAAAAAGGTAGGAAAATAGCTTTCCTTTTCTCTCAATAGATGGCGTCACCATGAGTTAAAACTTAACAGAAAACCTAAAATAAGGCTTGTTGCCACTCAGTACTTCTAAACTTTTTTGCAACTGAGACGTTCGTATAGATACATTACCTTATAAAGGACATGACTTCATAGCCCAGTTACTAAAACGACAAGTTACTGGGCTATGAAGTGATTTTACCACGAGATTGTAGGTTCGACCCTCCGACCTAGTAAAAGAAATCTAGAAAAATAACTCTGTAAAATAATAGACTTTAGTTTCCTATCTATTTAGGCACCACTATCTTAAACTATTTCTCAAATATAAACATAAAAAAAATAGCTTCAATTCCATAACACTAGATGGCGCCACCATGACATTAACCTTTCCTGTAAAACCAAAACAACCAGTGTTGCCCCTCCTTCTAAACTAAACTCTAAAGGCAATACACTCATTCCTAATGTGACGTCATAGTTAAACCATTCATAGAAGTAATGTTTCTTTCAGCAGCAACTCTATTACAACTCAACTTTCTCTTGCAAAACCAAAACTAAAAAGTGTTGCCACTCCTTCTAAACTAAACACTAAAGGCAATACACTCATTCCTAATGTGACGTCAGACTTCAATCATTCATAACAATAATGTTTCTTTTCAGCAGCAACTCTATTACAACTCAACTCTCTCTTGCAAAACCAAAACTAAAAAGTGTTGCCACTCCTTCTAAACTAAACTCTAATGAATACCCACTGTGACGTCACGAACATCAGTCTATAACGAAACCGAAACCAAAACTAAAGAAGGAGGAAAACAACTCAACATCAGCAGCAAAACACCTCAAATCGACCTCCCGCAGGAGCAGGAGGAAAACAACTCAACTCGGCCTCCCACACTTCCTGCCTGTTGCAGAACTGTCATATTCTACCTACTGACCTCGTTTTCGAAATAAAGGGAGAGAGGGCTGGCTTCCTTTGTACGACAATGCCAGGCTCCAAATAGTGTTGCCTGTGAAGCGGTTTTAGCCCCGAGGTCGTGAAGATGAATCTTCTTTCATACTCTCCAGACTCAGCCCTCGCAGACCTTTTATTGTTTCCAAAACTGAAAATTTTGCCGAAGGAAACAAGGTTGGAGGATGTCAAAGGCATCAAGAAAACCATGACGACCGAATGGAAGAGCATTCCGAAAGAGGAGTGTAAAAGTTATTCTGAAACTATTACTTCGAAGCATATAAAATGGATATATACTTCCCACAATATTTCCCGGGCTTGATCAGCCAGGAAAATTTTCTCGCACAAAATTGTGCAAAAAACGCTTTGTACAAAATTGGTTTAAGCATTCCATTGTTTGGGGCAATTTAACGGAATAACTTCAAATTCTTCAAACTTGGATCTTCAGTAGTTAAGAAGATTTTTTTTTAGGCAAATTGGGGTAATAACGTAGAGCGTAGAGCACATTATTCATATCCCTATACATTTCTTAGAGTTGTAAAGAATAAGAAGTAAAATTACATTCAGATGCATATTGCAACGCAGCATAGTCCTGTGTAGCTCTTGTATAAGATAATGTCTAAATCTGAATATTGCATAAACACAGACTGTGTTTGCCACTGTAACCAATCAAACAAACCAACTTTGGCCTCAAAGCACAACATTTTGAAAACTCGACTTTTTCCTCAGGAAATAGAGGCTGGATAAAATTTTCTGTTACACCTAACAAAAGCCGACTTCTTTTGAATTCTTTATTTCTGATGCTAATAACGTCCTTCGTACCAGACATTTTCCTAGAATGTCCATCACTCCCATAAAAGGTTTTTGCCCTTTCTATACTCTCAGGTTTAAGTTTTTTGTCTTGTATTTGATCAGATGCAGCTAACAGCCTTTTCACTAACAAGTTTCTGGGCTTGTCGAACCAAATAGCTAGACACAACAAGCTTCCTTCTTTTTCTACGAAGACCACCATAGTGAAACTGAATAAACTATACTAAATATGCTGACAAATCTTTTCTTACACTTAGAAAAAGTGTGGAAAAATCAATTGTGCTATTTAGATTTTTCTTGATTCCAAAGACTCATTTACTAGGAAAAGCTTTTTTTCTTCTTCTGGCAGTATTATGGGATGTTTTCATATAGGAAACTGATTTCAAAATATATGGTCTTTTCCCGGAAATTGTGTTTTTTGCAGTTAGTAGCATCTTCATATGACTCTGGTTTATCCAGACATAAAATAGACATATTCAGACACGTCAGACATAAAGACTTCTAGTGCCATTACTTAATTTTCAAAACTTTTAGACTTTTCAGCTCGCTCGATTTCTTAATTTCAGGAAATGCTTTCAGCTTCAAGTAATTGTCTGTTAAGTTCTGACAAAAGCACGATTTCTACTGTATCTTCACAATCTTTTAGAGGTTTCTTTTGAATTAATACATTTTGGGAGCAGATAACAGTATTAGTTACTTTTATCTCTATTCAGTAAATTTCAGCCCTATAATATCCTAGTAAGTAACCATTTTTTTCCCCCTTATCCATTTTCCTTCATTTCTGATTTGATGTGTGAGCATAACAAGATGATCAACTATACACATGTGTCGTATTCGAAGTTGCTTGTCCATACTCAGTTCATACGGCTTATATTTGGTAATGAATTTTTTCCCTTTTGGTTCAAAATGTGGACATATGTACTAATAAGTTTTACCTATAATGCTGAAGGAAAATTAATTTCTGAGTTGGAGTCAGACTTCTTGCCATTTCCACCAAGGTTTTATTTTCCCACTCACTTCCACCATTCTGTTGTAGGGCATAGGGGGCTGTAAGTATTTGGGTATTTTCACTTTCTTTCGAAATACTTCTAACATTTTCAATGTCGAATTCTCCTCTATTTTATCACTCAATTCTTCCTTCGTATCGTGGTTTTCCGCGGTTCTTCCTTCATATCCTAAAGTTTTGGTATGTGTTATGGCTATTCAATGGCTTGTACAACTTCTGACTTTGTACGAAGCCTGTTGAAATTTAGTAAAAAGGTGCATTTATTTTTTATTAAAAAAAAATCCCTTCCATTTTTGTACATCCATCCTGAAATATTAAAGTTAAATGACGCAAGTACTGTTTGAGTAATATTTGAATGAAATTTAATTCAAAGCTTGTTCTTAAATTCCCAAAAACAGACACAAATGAAAAATAAATAATAGCAAGATATTTGAATTTTTGTTTTATGTGCCAGCCAAACCAATTTTATTTTTTTCTTAATTTAAGATTAAGTTTTTTAAAAATCAAATATGATAAATGCATGGGAATCAATTCAATAAATTTTACTTATAAATTATGAGTTAGTAAACATATATTTAATTAATGTATACATTTTATGAAATATGTTATATGTCTCATGAAATGTTTGAACAATAAAGAATGTAGAATGGGGGTCCTATGTAGTGGCCACATAGAAGAGTGGAAGTTAGGCCCTAGGTTTTACAAGTTATCAGAGACAAACGAGCAATTGCGAAGTTTTCATTTAATGAAGACATTATCAAAACAGTGCAAATATTTTTTAAAAAGTAAACACAATTTCAGAGGAAATAAAAACTCTTTTTCCATACGTACTATGCTGCAAGTAGTAAATTCTTTAATGATTAAAGATTAAATGAGTTTAAAATTTCATACTAAACACAAAAATTAAAGCTAGATTATTTAACTCCAACTTTCGATGTTAATGAACCTGGACAACTTGATTTCAAAATGAGGATATATTTTCAGAATTTTCAATGCCCGAATTGTTTGACTAAAGTTTCTTTCTTCAAATATTCGACATTACTGACCTTACATATTATCCCTTGTAATCTTCCCAAGTGAAAATGCAATATTTTCGAAACTTGAATGTTATTGATACAACTCTTAGGCCTCGTATACATACGAGCGGCGAGGGGTGAGCGAGGAGGCGGCAGATCTAGAGAACGATGTTCGGTATTTTACATCAGTTCCTAACATGGTGTCATCTAGTGAACAATCTGAGCGCTTCATTTTGAATGATTATCACCTATAAGAAGAAGCAGAAGTGAGGGAAAAAAGTGGGGGGATGCCCAAAAGTTGATGACAAGTGCCCCCCTCCTTCACTTCAAACGATAATTTTTATAATTTCTGATTTTACATTAAAAATATTAACTAGTAAGTAAATAATATATACTTCTTAACACTAACATTGAACAAGGGTTCGAAATTTATTCTTATCTTAAGGAATATTCTGCTACTTACTTTTTTACTTTGTTAGTAAAATACAAAATGAAGTAATAATTCAACATTATATACATAACTGTTTATTTAGATTTAAACAGTGATTCTAAATGTGCATACTTTCATGAAATTAAATTAATAGAGGAATTTAATTTTTTTTTTGTAAGTAGCTTATCTTTATATGAAACAAGAATAGAAATTTAACTTAAAAGAAAGTTCCTCCAAAGTTAAAAACTGACCAAGCGTAACAGTATTTGTAAATAAAAATACTCATTCTTTTATATAAAGTAGCATAATACATTTTTACAACTATGATACACCATAAATAGTTTTTTTAACACTTGAAAACTTTAAATAACTTTTTCTCAATGTCACTTCATTTAAAGATTAATGTTATTTTTCATGAGTAGTTTTTAGACGAATTTAGTATTTTTAAAAGTGGGTTTCAGTAATTTTAGAAGTGAGGGGACGCATGGGTATTTTCTTGAAAAGTGGGGGCATGAAAAGTGAAAAGCATCACCCCTCGTTTACCCACACTTCTAGCACTGCCTATAAGATGAAATATCTAAAAGCAAAATTGTTTTATTGTGTTGAGAGTATCACAAAACACCACATAAACATACGTTTTTGAAAAAATAATAAAATAACGTTTCATATTATATTCCCAAATAAATCTTTTTTGAATTGCTTGAAGAATAACCCCCACCGTTCTATCGTTCTCTCGGTTTGCGGCTAAAACTAACATATAAAAACAAAGTTTTTACTACAAATCCTTTATATGCATTGCCAACTTTTATATGCAATTGCAACTTATTTAACTGATTTTGAGCTCATAGCAAGTTTTCGCACTGTTTGACCACTGTGAAAAAAATCATTGATTCCGTGCCACTGACTAACTTTTTTTTTTGTTCCTTTAACTTGATAAAGGGCATTGTCAAACCGAAGATAGATCACACAAGAGGCATCATACAAACAAAATCGAAGACAATATAAAATCACGTATTTAAAATATTCACAAATTGCCTTCACAACAATTAATAAGAAATGATCAAAAACACTTTTGTAATTGACTTTTTCCATAACAGGGGATGTAGGGGAGAGTTCCCCAAAACGGGATAGGCGGGCAAAACGGGATATTGAGCCTCGGATCTTGACTGGTAGTGCTATTTCGCGGGAGAAAGGCTAAACTGGTTCCCGACTGCCATGACAGCATTATCAGTTGATCTCTCAACTCTAGCCACTTGTTTCGCAAAGAAATATTTTTTCAAAGTTTTCAAGTAAGATTTTTACTTACTTTGTACTTTTTTCGACTGCAGAACAACTATCATTGTGCTTCTCCGTCCTTCGGAACAATTCCGGTAAGTACTGTGTTTTGTTCATAGCTCTTTTAACAACAATTTCATGTATTTAAATATTGCTAGTGAGTGACGGTTCAGGGGTCAGCCATTTATGTTGTCAAAAGCATCACGGTCGGGCAAAACGGGACACTTTTGGGGTGCCCAAAACGGGATACAATTTTGATGTGTTCCGTTTTACCCGACCATTTCCATTAATGTTTTGGCAATGTGTTTAAGTTATTTAAACTGAAATAAGTAATGAATTAAAATATGTATAATCAATTACAGCAATTTATTTTAATTTTAAATAATTACATTTTCGAAATAAAATAATTTACTTTACTTTTGAGGTACAAATAATTGGCCTGATTTATGTACAAAATTTAGTTATAGGTTAAAACTGTAAGTCAGAAAAATATTTTGACCAAAAATTTAAGTTTTAAATTAAAAAAAGTTGAGTTTTTTTTTTTAAAAATCTTTTTTATGGGGGCGGCGTATACAGAGATAAACCAGAAAACCACACGTTGTGCGCACTATAATATTATAAAAACATAAGCTAATCACAACTAAACAGCAATTATAACAGGAAGCCCATATAAACTTGAGTTGGAAGAAGAAGAGCATGAAAAAAAAAGAACGAGAAAGAACTCAAAAGCTGAAAAAAAAAGAACGAGAAAGAACTCAAAAGCTGAAAAAAAGGGCTGCCAAAACCAGTCTCTTGAATGTTCCGAAGAGAAAACAAACGAGGCGTTAAAGAAAACCAAGTGGAAATGCAAAACAGGCATTTAAAGTTAAAAAATGTTACTCTGAATCTGAAATTTTTTTCAAAAATCGAAGAAAATGGATCTAACATAAGAAAACCTAAAAAAAAAAAAAATCATCAGTTAGCCAAGGTTGGACGTCGTCGTCTTCAGAAGATGAAGCATGTATTAACTGCAACGCTCTGTATCTTGAATCGAAATCTGGAGAAGGCTGGATACATACAATGCTCGAGCTACCAGGGAAGGGCCCATGAAGCCTGTTCCAGAGCAGAAGAAGAAGACGACACATTTTTATGCGATTTCTGTGTTATGTAATTTTTCAAATTTACAATTAAAAAGTTTCTTCCTATAAAAACGTCGCCTATTTTTGTTCTAAAAACTAAATCAAAAGTAAAATCAGCAAAAACCTAATAACATAAAAATCCCTATCCCTTTTTACCCACCCTTGGTAGGGTAAAACGGGATCGTGTAAGACTTTGTGAAACCAGTATTTTCCCATAAATATTATTGAACAAATGTGACAAAGGTCTTATTTTAAGTAGTTGAAAAGGTATACTTTTAAATGATGTCTAGCTTTGGAATGTACCTTGTACACAACAAGAAATAAAGCGAAGAATAGATAAGCTATCCCGTTTTGGGGTACTTTCCCCTATATAATTAAAATTATGAAGCGTCAAAACATATTATCCTCAAAAATCGTATTTTAAAAAAAAATCTTATATGTTAATTTCGATTTTGTATATTTGTTTGTGGTGGGCAAAACTTCGAAGAACTAATTAACTCCCTTTCCATCATACAATCAAGGTGAAACTTGACAGGTAGACTCGTTGTCAATAACCATACATTATCAATCGTTTCGGGTTGGTCACTAAAAGGACGTTTTTCTACACATTTCAATTGCCACTTAGGAGGACAAAATAACCCGCTTGCCGTCATGCAATCGGGCTGAAACTTCCTTTTTGGGACACCCTGTATATTCCCAAAAACTATTAAAAGAACAACTTATTTGAATATTTATAATAAAAAAAAACGTAATTAACTTCATGAAATTTCCCTTTTATAAATATCCCTTACAGTGTAAGTAAGTAAGCAAGTAAGTAAAGTAAGTAAAGTAAGGTAAAGTAAGGTAAAGTAAAGTAAGGTAAAGTAAAGTAAAGTAAAGTAAAGTAAAGTAAAGTAAAGTAAAGTTAAGTAAAGCAAGTAAAGTAAAGTAAGTTAAATAAGGTAAGTAAGGTAGGTAAAGTAAGTTAAATAAGTTAAATAAGGTAAGTAAAGTAAGTAAGTAAGTAAAGAAAGTAAAGTAAAGAAAGTAAAGTAAAGTAAGTTAAGTAAAGTAAAGTAACTAAAGTAAAGAAAGTAAAGTAAGTAAAGTAAGTAAGTAAAGTAAAGTAAAGTAAAGTAAGTAAAGTAAAGTAAGTAAAGTAAAGTAAGTAAAGTAAAGTAAGTAAAGTAAAGTAAGTAAAGTAAAGTAAGTAAAGTAAAGTAAGTAAAGTAAAGTAAGTAAAGTAAAGTAAGTAAAGTAAAGTAAGTAAAGTAAAGTAAGTAAAGTAAAGTAAGTAAAGTAAAGTAAGTAAAGTAAAGTAAGTAAGTAAGTAAACAAATAAACAGACAGACAAATAAATAATCAGACAGACAAATAAATAATCAATTTGCACCTTAGCTATACTTTAAGCAAAATCTCAGAAGCTGTTTCCACCCTTTTACCTGTTTGAAAAAAAATCTTAAATTAAATCTTAATAAATATTTAATTTTTCCATCAACTTTGAAAACTTCAATACGAACCTCTATTTTTTTATTCGTCAATTGGATTTGTTATACCTCATTTGTCTCAAAGTTTAAATTTTTGAACTCTGTGATGAGAAACACGTTATTTATGAGAAAAGCTCAGTGACGGATACAGATTTTTTTTTTCTGGGGGTTATTTCAAGAAACATCTTCTGAACCATTAGCAACCTTTTGTATTTCATTCGAAATTGTTTAATAGTTTGAAAGTTTAAATTAGGATTTTAATAACAACAAAATAGGTAGTTAGTATTTAATTATTAAATGACTCTAATAGAATTATTGACAATTTAAATATCTACATTGGAGTCTGAAATGCATGTCAAGGAGTCTGAAATGCATGTCAATTTCAACCTTGTGTCTAAAATAAAGTCGAAAAAGTACAAACTTCTAAATTGAAAGATAAATGAAACCAATGGATTTTAGTTTATTATTATTTGTTTGTGATACAATATTCATTAAAACTTTATTTCCTTTAATAAAAAACTCGATTCAGAAGAAGGATTTTCTTCATTAGTTATTGTCAACGTTGAAAACCTAAATATCCCTTACACCATACATTAGTCCTTCAATGTATTGTGAACATTTATTTGGAAGCTCCGATTAGAAGTATCTACTGTCAACTAAGTAGGCGTAGAACAGAAGTTTTAGAATAGCAATTATAAAATTTATAAAATAATGATATCATTATAAAATTCAATGTACAAAAAAAAAAAAAAGCCATTTTAGGGAACCCTCCTCGGCACCCGCTCTTGGCATGTGAACCATCAAGGGGAGGAAAGGGGAAGAAATGGCTTATCACAGAAGCTAATAGCTATAGGGAAGGAAGAGAGGAATTAACAACTTAAATAATGATCACGCAAATATATCGATACATACAAGCTTTAAAATTAAATTACCAATGAAGAAATCATAAGTAAAATTTAAATGGTCAATGATCTGTTTAGTGTTCCCCTATAAAATTCGAACATTCTCATTAACTCAGATTTTATTGGGACGATGTTATGTGTTTCAGTTTAGTAATTGCGTAGTTCTTAAGCCATGAAAAGTCCTTCGTTACCAACTAACCAATGCGAAGATTGAATGTTTGAATGAAATGAAGATTGACTTCTACTGAGATATTAAAATAAAAGTAATATTATTTAAAATTATCTGAGATGCCGGGTATTGTCCGGATTCAGACAACTGTGGCACGATAAAACCCGATTCAAATTGATAAAGTAAATTGCAAATTATGAACATCTTCTTTGTTTTGAGTTAGTCAGATATGTGGCACCTCTGCTTTAGGGTAGCATTTTGTACCATGAATTATGAGTATACTCCCCTTAATCCCCTATCTTCAAATTCAATGCCTTACATACCCATACACAACATAAGAACATTCTTTATATATGTGGATTAGAATTTGGGAAAAATAGCTTTGTACATTGTTTACACTATTAGAGGATAAGACGTTTTTTTTTTATAGGTTCACCAAATAAATCAACCACTGTACCAAATTCACCAAATTACCACTTAATCCTCTTAATAACTATGCAAAAGTTTTGCATCCATGCCCATAGGCAGCCTGCCTCTTCTTCATTAGGTAGTTAAAAAAAATCAGTGAACTTAGTTATTGCAGGTATCCGCCTACTTTCGGAGAAATTTTTTTGAAAAATTATGTAAATATATTTTTTTTCATGCTATTAGTCTCGAGCATACAAAAGGGGAAAAAATGAGTGAAAATTATAAAAAAATTAATAAATTTTTTTCAAAAATTGAATAAATTTAAGATAATTTTTGGTTAAATGATACGGTTTACGGTTCACACTGGCAACATATTTTTACCAACAGAATGCAATCTCCTGGGAATCAGGTGCGAATAATTTAACTATCTGGAAAACTATCGTAACTATCATTCAATCTAAGAGATATCAGCAGAAGTTACTGAGATATGATTGTTTAAAATATATATTAACAAAATTGACGTTTTAAAAAAAAAATTCTGTGTGAATGTGGTTATAAATTAATAACTTTTGCACCTGTCACATAGATCAAAGGCCATTTTATGATGAGCATTACAAAGAATTTCCGCAGAAAATTTCACAGCAATATCTTTGTTACTTTTTAAGTTATCATGTTAATGGTGTTTACTAAACGGTGAAAATTCCCTTTTGCAGAAAATGAGTTTAAAGTTGCATTGGATTGTATTAAATATATCAGAACTTTGTTCATAATTGACTTAGAAAAAAAGTAAAGCTATTTTTAGAAAGATTAATACACGAGCTTTTACAAAATCATATAAAAAAGAATTGTGAAATTTTATGAAAATTCGACTTTTTAAGGTAGTCGGCTACCTTAACTATTAGAAAAAAAGGCGTAAAAAAAATCACAGCAGACAAAACTGGTTCGAGTAAACAAAAGATTACGAATTACAAGAATTTCAAAAAAAAGAAAGCAATTTAAATAGAAGAAATAACACAAGCCTAAAAATAATCAAACGAGTTCAAGCTCAATGTGCTTAAAAAAAAAATAAAAAAAAAAAAAATAATAATAATAATAATAATCCAGTTGAATACTAAAGCATCAAATGTAACTGGTATTCTAAGATTATACAGAATAAATAGTCATAAGTTATGTTTATGGATGATATACTACTTCTTAAATTTCGCTACACTTTTGATTCGTTTCGACGACAAATGTTCGATAATTTATTTTTCAAACAAAATGCGATTTTAATAATTCACAGACAGAAAATCCCCTCCCTCTGTACAATTTCAACGTTAAGATTAATTATGAAAGTCAAAAATAATTTAGATAATTTAATTTTTAAATTAAAAATCTTTTTTCTTTATATATGCTTCTTTCATCTTTTTCATTGTAAATGATTTATTAACTCATTCACACTTCTTTCATGTTCTAAAAACCCTATACTTTAATTAAAAAAAATATTTAGCATTTCTAAATTTGGTATAAAAGTCATATTTCCCGGCTTTTGCGCGAAACACATTTCTTGTGTCATTGGCGAACAGTAGACTGTTATTTACCTATTGGCGACTTTAGTTGGCACTTTTGGCGCGTTCCAAGAAGCCGGTAAATGGCAGACTCATGGATGCTTTTTCTCAGACCAGACAGATCTATCCTGCTCACTGCCGGGATAACAAGGAGAAGTGAGAGATTGTGCGACATGCTTCATAGCGTAGAATACAAACATTACGCCAGGTGCAATCGTTTGTGTCAAGATGAAAACTTCGTAATAATTACCGCGAGTTCAATATTTCACGTGAGTTTGATGCCATCTTTTCGTAAATAACATAAACAATCGGTTCTTTGGAAAATTGTTTTTAGAAGAATGAATCAAGGATCGAATTCATCATATATTGTTTTTAAAATTTCCACAATTTTGGAATTTGAAAACAGGAAGACATTTTTGTGGTCTTTTAAGGTTTAGCTAGTGCTGTACGTATATTAAATATTTACGAGTACATAAGTTATTTTTTTTAAAAAAGAAATTGATTCATATTATTTGGAGTCAAGTCTTGATTTTTTATTGGAATTTTCGGTAAAATCAGGATTTATTTGTAAAGAGTTTTAAAGGTGAGTGTAGAATAAGAAATAATATATTGGATGATAAATTATTGCGTTCAGAGAAAAAAACAAAACAAATTCTGAACTCTTAACATTTGATATAGAAATGATGTGAGCAATCTCATAAAGAAATTAAATGCAGAAGTAGCGAATGCAAATAATATACTATTCTGAAAAAATTGGATTTGTGTCAAAATGTCCATTATACTGATATTTGACTTGATCAAAAAAAGTATATTTTTAATTCAACTCCTGTAGGGCCAAACTCTTTAAGTTTTCTAACAAGAACATTTATTGATAATTGATACAGATTTACTTTAAATATAATTATCAAGAAAGCTAAATTCGCGACTGAAGTCAATTCAACGAATCAGATATTTATGGATGCCAAATGGACGACTTTCATTAGTATTGATTATATTATAATAATAATTTCCACAAATATATTGAATTTTTAATTAAAAAAAACTGTCAGAGATAAAGAGTAATATACCATTCAAACCATTAAACCAGCCCCGGTTAAAAATAATAATAATAATAAAAATAATAATAATAATCAGGTGTGCTTGTTTATATGAACAGCCTTTTAAAATGTCAGTAGGACAAATAATTGTTTCACTTGATCATTTCGGACAATTTGAGAATGTGAGAAGATATTAGAAAATAATTTTCCCTCTAGAAAATTTACCCTCGGTAAATTCTCAACACATGCCTAAAGTACTTTTGTGTATACTTCAAGGAAACGCAGTCAGTGTTCAAGAACTTAAACACGTAATTAAATTCATCTTTAACTACTCGGAAAATACTTGTTTTCTCACACAAGTTTGTCGAAGGAAATCGTCTACAAACATAGTAAACGTTATTTTCAATGGCACCCAGGCCGGAAACGGAAAAAAGCGAAATAATCGGAACCTCTGGACTTAAGATTAACCTTGCTTCCTTTTCGGAAATGCATGAAAACAATCGAGATAATTTTTTAGAGACAGAAGATCATGTACCATCGAAGGTCAATAAAACTGAAGTGGTACCCAAAGTAATGGTACCGCCAGATGGTGGATGGGGTTGGATGGTACTACTTGGTACAATGACTATGAACATCGTTATCATAGGACATGGAAAGTCTTTTGGAGTGTACTTCAAGAAATTGATGGAGGAATTTGATGCTTCACCATCCAGGGTTGCATGGCTTTTGTCACTTCAGATATCCATGTTCAGCTTTTTATGTGAGTATCATTTAGTATTTCCTATAATTTTATATTTGTTTTCTTTCATTTAATATAAACTAATGAAATTTTATGTGAATTAAAATGCAAGACCTGCTTCAAATATCTAACTCTATGGAATAGTTAAAGCAAATTGTACATGACGGTGGTCTTATAACTCTAAACCATGATAACACTAAGAATATTCTTGCACAATAATAATATTGACTACTTTCTTTAAAAGTATATATTTATTGTAAATTCTCAGAGAAGGTGTTATGCAAAGGCATTATGTTTCTGTCTAATTACAGTAAAAATGTCAAACCATAATAACTCTTACCTACGCAGATTTTTATGGAACAAGATTTACCCTTATATTAATTAAGTATAAGCAAAATAATAATAATAATAATAATAATAACTATTTTACCGTCACTATAAATACAGGCATAAAATATATAACCTCATCACAGTATTCTGAGAACATTTCACAAAATTATTGGTAAGATCACTAAAATGAAAACAACAATTAAGTTTTCAAATGACATTTGAGACTGTATTTTTAATTTATAAAATTCAAAACGTTTATATTGTGTTGCCTAAATTTACCACTTCGCATAAACTCTACGCACCTCTCAAAAATATAAGTATTAGTACTGGTATGCCATCAAAATGTGCAACTAAGAAAAGTGTGCAAGTAGCACTAAGACAACTGACCCACGATTCCTCAGTCTCTTGCAACCCTTTCATATTTTCAAGATGTCCCAAGGTTAACTATTCTAATAAAATACTCTAGAAATAGAAATTGTCACATCAAGTAAAAAAAAAAATATTTAACCAGTCTGTGACAACATTGTGGGAAGAAGAATTTGTCGGCAGCACAATTTATGGCAGAAATTAGTATACAATGCTGGTATATCAAATAACGATATTTGATAAACATGTCTATCAATTAAATCATTCAAGCCATAGTACTCCTTTTATTCAGTTGATTGTTTATTAACTAATGTGTTATGTTTACTAGGACGTATTAAAAGACTTCACAACATTTATTTTAACTGATTCTTATCTATTTTTACCAAAAAGTATGAAGTGTCCACTGTTCTTGTGAATATTTATAGCTCATTTAAAAATATTAGCTGTTATACTTGGCTTCACAAATACATTTTTACATTTCATATATATTAAATCCTTGTTAAAATCAATTAAACCACTAGGAACTTTTGAATTTTTAAACTTGAAATAAAGTTTGAAAATTGTATTGAGAAAATAGTTAGGTTTCGTTTCCTGTTTGATGTTTTTTTATAAAATAATCACTGATAATCTAACTTGTGTCCTAAAAGCTTGCGCTTTCAAGAGTTCAATTAGTTTTCAATATTATATATTTTTGAAAATATATTATTTTAGTGTGAAGAACTAAACTGATGTTTCGAGTATTCAATTCTGAAACAACCCTATCACTAAAATTTTTTAACAATGATTTTACAATTTTTCTAAAAATCATCGAAATAAAAAAAAATAAAAAAAAATCGACTTTTAATTAACTTTAAAGGATATCGAATAATGTAACTAGCTTTTTAACCTATAATATAAATAGCTTTTTAATCTATAATATAAATGGCTTTTTAACTTATACTATAAATAGTTGGAAAAAATAATTCCAAAAAAGAAAATTTAACAATAAACTAAATAAAAGTAATATTAATAAATTGCATTTTTTCTACAAGTGAAATATCAGTTCCGAAACGTATTTAAAAGAAAAATAACAAAATTGATGTTTGACATAAGGATAATCAACATAATCAATTCAATAGAAAAATTAACGTAGATCTCTCCCTCCGATGCAATTAGGAAAGCGTAACAACCAAAAAGCTTCGAAATGGTCAACTGAAGTACTCGTGCATGTCATCCTGTTTACCCTACCATAATTTTGCTCTTGGTGTTTTTAAGTTCGTTTTTTGAGAACAGTTGAAAAGATACCCAAACAAGATGTACAACAATTGAATGGTGGTCCAAAAATGTCCAACCACCAAACTCGTCTGCAGATCGTACGCAATGTCTGTATCTGTGTATGTATCCGACATTTCCACCACTCTCCTGGATATATTCACTAGAACTGCTCTAACTCGAATCTGATTGATCTTTATGTACAATACTGAGGACAACTTATAAGCATTGATCCTAATAATGCCTTACACAGAAGGTCTAAAAATACAACTTAAAATTTGATCTGCTTAGACTAGAGTATATATGTAATGAAAAACAGCAGATGCCTGTTTTCTAATTATTGCAGCAGCTTTCTGAAAATGCACTGCAGCTCAGAATATGAGTACTGAAACAACAATATTTAAACCCAGGGAAAAATGCAGTTTTAAAAATTTATCTATCTGCGAAGTATGTGGAGTATGCCTCTTTTCCTTCTACCGGATTTACATGGTCCATTCTATATTTTTTTAAACTGCAATCAAAATTTGAGGAGTGAATAGCATTTACAGTGAATGTTAAACATAAAACTGAATTTTAATTTATTTAAAGTTTTTGCGGAATGTAATATTCACTATCTTAATAAAGCAAATTATGTTTCCGCGTCACGAAATCAACCTTTTTTGGTAAGTGGACCCAAAACCGCTTATTAGTGAACTAAACTGATTTACTAACTATAACCCGCATCGACATAGAAATTTCCAAAACTTCATTAAGCATCTAATGTGTAATGGGAAAAAATTTAATAATGAGCTATTTTTATTTTCTGAGCTACTATTTACTTCATGAAGATGTTTACTGCAGTTTTTTGAAGATTAATACTTTACGAAACCAACTATTATTTTTTAAAAATGGAATATAATTTTATCTAAAATAATGGGATAGTTAATAATATTTGTAAGACACTATTCTAAAAATATATTCTAAAAAATTAATAACATTTGAATGTAATGACTATTTTAATTATGAAAAAATCTGTCAATGTTTTAATAGTTTTTATTTTGAGGATTTGATTTTGGAGGTTTTTTTTTTATTTATTTATTTTGGAGGTTTGATTTTTTCTTGTTAATTTTATAGTACATAAATACATTGTGTTAATAAAGTCCAACTTTAATTTTAAGGATATTTAAAAAAAAAAAAAAAAAGCACTTGTGTCTGCAACGTTTATCTTTAGATTGGAAAGATCATACGAAATCTCTGATTTTATGTTTATTGCATCCTACGGGTTTTCGATAGATTTTCTGAAATTTAAAAAAATTAAGTACTTTAATTAGAGTTGAAAAATTTGTGTTTTGTGATTTCCAAGTAAAAATGTTTGTAATATATAATATAAATAATTAAGGTTAGAGAATATTAGGTACCTTTCAAACCAAATGAACAGAATATTAAAAAATATTTGTTATTGGAATTTTTTTTTTTGTTGAAACGAAATTTCTATATTTTACGGAAATCCTTTTTTACTTACATTAATGAGCAAAAGAAATTATTCGTTTATGCACCTAAAAATGATGCTATTTTACCCTAAACATGGTATAAGTTTAGTTATTTTATTGAAAAATAAAAAAACAATTGATACTTGAGTAATGTGCATGCTCAAAAACGTAAGTCCCCAGTTTACAATCTGGAAGTGTTTCCAAATTCGTTTGAACATATTTTTATTCCCTAATTCCTAAAGAATATTGAAAACATAAAAAAACCATGGAAAAGTGGGATTTATTTAGGCAATAGTGAATGAAGTCTTATCTTCGGGACGTATATGTCCATTATTGCCGGAAGGGTTAAATAATTTTTAGATGGTCACTTTTAATCGTTTAACGATAGATCAAATTGCCATAGATTAAACGTATGTATGTTAAGAGATTTCTCGATAATTAATGTCTCGATTGGATAAAACATTTTTCAAGATGCCATTATTTTTTCAATTGTATGGAAATCCAGTAAAATGTATAAAAATCATGTTAACTAATGCAACAAAACAGCAACTAATGCAGCTATTCGAACTTGGAATTTGGTTGATTGACTCATAATTTTTCAAAAATGTCGCTAAACTATGGAAAACGGTTTCGTAAGATGTTCAAAATGATGGACAAATTCAGTTAAATGGGAGATATGCATTTATTAAATAAATAATTATTATTTTATTACAGCCCAAAGCCTATGACCTACCCGAAGGGGAAGGTGGTATTTGTTAGCGTAACTTATCCCCATGGGCGCTTCCAGGAAGGGTCAAGGGGGTGCAATTGCATAATTGGATATCCTGGCGTTTGGTAAATTAAAACTAAATTCGAGGAAAGGGGTACATCACAGAAATAAAGAAGTTTAATATTGATTTTAAATTATCCATTTGAATAAACAATTAATGAACAACTATTAATTGATATTTCAATTGGAAATCCAATAATCATTAAAAAAAAAAAAAAAAAAAAATTGAACAAAAACTTTAGCGCCTTGCACCCTCTGCCAATGATCCTGCCGGTGTCACGCTTTTTACGCTTCTCTAAAATCATAAGTCTAAAATGCTTGACTCAATTAGTTTGACTGATGAGGTATGTTACATACAAATTAATATCAAAGTAAAAAATGTAAGGGAAAAAATAATAAAAAGTTACTTTTTGAAACTTATTTCCTTCATTCACTTAGCCCTTTATTTGTTTAAGGAAATACCCTATACTGATATATAAACTTTTTAGAAATATCTGAAATGTGTACAAAATACAAGAAAATATTAAACACTTGTTAATAAGTGATTGTATGGTGACCTTTTACTTATAAGCTCATAAAAATTTCTATATATTTTATCCGGTTACCTTACCTGTACATTATTAATTATTTTAATATTTTATCTGGGAATATTCAAAGGGCGTCTAGCAAAAATTGAAACACTTGTAGGTCCCGAGATCGATTAGAGCACTAAGAATTAATGTTAATACTTTTAATAAAAGAATAGTTTCTCAATAATTTATCCAGATAGTAGTTTCTAAATAATTTAACCAGCTTATAGTTTCTAAATAATTATCGATATGAGAAGAAACATATGATTATGACAAAAACTACTGGATCGATTTCGCGATGAAACTTGTTTTATGAAAGACTTTTTAGGAGAAGTAGCTATATATTCTTATATAATTTTTGAATTCTAACTACAAATTTATTCTTATATATTCATTTACATATTAATTTACAAATATTTTTTTAATATTGTTTTCATATTCCTTATAGCGCATTTTGAAGATGGTGCCTTTAAAAACCTTACTAAAACATAAATAAATATTCTTAAAATAAATTAAATAGAACCTCGAGTTTCTTAACTTCATAAAATATTGTGACTTTTCATCAATGAAATTGGAATAAAATCCCCTTTTTTACTTATCCATCCTGAAAATACATTTTTAATGGTGAATAGGAGTTGAGTAATTTGTTCTTAGGTAGGTGAAAATTTAAAATGAACTTAAGTTTGATTCTTATCAAAATGTAAGAAAACAACAATTTCTAAAAAATATTTATTAATTATTGCTTGCTTAAAATTACCATTTAGAAACAACGAAAAAAATTAATTGTAAAAGTTATAATAATTCTAATGAACGATAAATCAATCATCAAAAATCTAATAATGTCAATAAGTAATACATAATTTTGATTCGATTATGGTTTTTATCTTACATTTTGTTTCCTCAAAGGTTATGAAATGTTTTATTATGATTTACAGTAAACTGAATTTGAATGAATTACTGATCTTGTTTCTCATAACCCAAACGACTGCATTCTTTTTTTCGATCTATGTCATTGCCTGTTGTCTTTTTGACAACAGACTACAAAACTTGGAAATAATTTTGCTATTGAATAGTTTGCTAGAGTTAGTAGAGGTAGTGCAGTCTTTTTGACAACACACTGCAAAACTTGAAAATAATTTTACTGTTGAATAGTTTGTTAAAGTTAGTGGAGGTAGAGAAGTTCTTTTGACAACAGATTGCAAAACTTGGGAAATAATTTTGCTGTTGAATAGTTTGTAAAAGTTAGTAGAGGCGGTGCAGTCTTTTTGAGTACACACTGCAAAATTTTAAAGTAATTTTGCTGTTGAATAGTTCTAAGGTAATATAAGATTCTAAGGTTGAATAGTTCTAAGGTTGGGGGAATTGGCTAAAGCAAAAAAACTCATTAGTTTAATCCCTGATGATAAATTTTTTAAAAATTACCGCTTGCTTTAGGTTGGAATCCGATACAGGAGAAGGGAGAAGGGGGGGGGGGGACTTATGTCTCTATGTGCAACTCTCTTGCTGGATCCGCCCTTGAACAGTCATTTGGAAACATAACTACACAAGGAGAGAGAGAGAAATCAAAAGAACGGACGTTCAACTTTTGAATCTTCTGTACACCTAGATTGAAGAAACTGTTTTATATTTACCTTTTCATCTCTTGTCAACAAACCTCACTGTCACTTTTCTAAATTTCTTGAAGGATGTACACAATGGTCGTTGACGCAGAACGCGGTAATCGTGACAACCATCTCAAAACATTTTAAGTGTGAGCACGATCTCTATTTAAGTGCAAATTTTTTACTGCGTGATTACCGTTTAAAGCATTTCGTAGGTTAAACCTCAACAATGCAGCTCAATTTCAGTTTTGAAGTTTGGATGACTTATTTTTTATTGTTGAGCTTTTTATGTATTGTAAGCAAATGGCAGCAAATAATTCTTCATTGACATGAGGGCAGCCAGGGGTGTCAAAGGGGTACATTAAAAATTAAATATATCTTAGAGATAAGTGTTAAAAAAGAAGTATAATATGGATTTTAAATTATTAATTTAAACAGAAGGTTAATCCATTACTATTAATTAATATTTCAATAAGACATCCAATATCATTTTTGAAAAATAAAGATTTGAATAAAAACTTGAGCAGACTTACTCCCTCCTGTTTATGATCTATACCCATCTGCAAAGAATCTTGACTAACGAAATGACTGAAAGATTATAATCCAGAACCCAGTACTTCAGAGTGTTGTTAAAAACTAAAAATAATTACTTATTAAACTAAAAAGTATAAGATTTTAGATTTAAAATTTCACATTTTTATTTGGAAAAAGTAACTATAGTATTTGAAATAAATATTAATGCGTAAGTGAATATTATGAATATTTTGATTTATAGAAACAACCCTTTTTCAATACGTAATGTATTACTCAAAGTCTACGCATTAGCCTTTAAACTTTAAAATATTTACCAATTCTTAAAAATAAAAACACTATATTCGTATTTATTCTATCTGAAAAAGTAGAATTATTCTATTGCGCAACGACTTATTCATAAGTCTGATTCAGTTATTTTGTTTTCTATCTATTCCAAGAATAATTTATACGGCTGTTCGTAATAAATCGTACACAAGCGTATAGCCAATGCTGAGTCATAAAACTGACTATAAAAGGTTATTAGCTACAGGAATCGAATAACATTTTATGGATCTTGTATTTTCATATAAATAAATTTTGGCATGACTAGTTTCATGATTTATAAATTATAATTCTATGTAAGTCTTACGTATGATGGGGAACCTTTATGGTCCCCTAAATGATAGAAATAGGTAAATAATTGAGAATGAATATCCTCACATACACATAATAAAAATGAATATAAAATACTCACTAAAGTCAATACGAAGTTTTAGTATTTTATCACAGTTAGAAAATAAAACACACAGTCGAAGGAAAAACATTTTTACATCGTGTATCCATTTATGTTACCGTTTGTTATTTGTTAGCAAGATTCCGGCTGCCTATTTCTGCTACTAAGTACTTAACACAGCCAAATACGTCTCGTAATTTTAAACAATGAGAAGACTAAGAGATCGAAATCTTCTCGTGCAAAACCTCTCTCTCCAACCCCACTACACCAACGAGACTCTGGCGCTTTCAGTGAAAATGAATGAATGAATGAATAAATAAATAAATAAATAAATAAATAAATAAATAAATAAATAAATAAATAAATAAATAAATAAATAAATAAATAAATAAATAAATAAATAAATAAATAAATAAATAAATAAATAAATAAATAAATAAATAAATAAATAAATAAATAAATAAATAAATAAATAAATAAATAAATAAATAAATAAATAAATAAATAAATAAATAAATAAATAAATAAATAAATAAATAAATAAATAAATAAATAAATAAATAAATAAATAAATAAATAAATAAATAAATAAATAAATAAATAAATAAATAAATGACATCATTGAATTTTTATAAATGAGAAATCTAGCGTATCACTTTGATCCATAATATGGAATATAGACATTGGCTTTGCTTTACACAATAGAGCTGAAAAAGAAAAAAACATTTGCATTAAGAATATATTTAATCCGGTTAACTATTTTTATGATTTTGACAAAAGATTTTTAGCTAATATCTAATAACTGCTGGATCTATGAATTATAAATAGGTAGATTTAAAACTGTTCTGAAACCTTAATAAATTTAAAATAATTAAGTTTTAAAGAAGTTCTCTACATGTATTTAGTTAATTGAGATTCTGTCGAATAAGTCAATAGAAATTAAACTAATTTATTTAAGAATTAAATAAAATGACTGCGTATTAATTAAAATTAAATAAAATGACTCGTTCACAGCAAATTTTCTAAGAACTTCATTATTAAAACTTTCAGACTCATTAAAAAAGTAAACAGTATAAAATCTCATCTCGTTGACATCAAACTTATAATTTACACATATTTTTTTGCATTAGTTTTTGTTAATTAGTTTTATTTCATCACTTCTCCTATTGCGATGAATTTATACGCCTATAATCAATTTCATAAGAGAAAAATTTCTTGTAAAACCACAAATCATTCATACAGAAATTATGACTGAAGCAACTAATACTCGTCAAACCACAACATCAAACTCAAATTGTAGGTACAAATTGGAAATAAATTTGTTATTTGGATACATTTAATTATGTTTATTTTATCATTTCTTCAACTATAACTTATTCAACTATAATCAATTTCATAAGAGAAAGATCGCCTGTAAAACCACATCTCATTGATACTTAATAGCAAATATGACGGGAGCAACTACTACTCATTAACCCACAACATCAAGCTGAACTTGTAGTTACAAATTGAAAACAAATTTGCGATATATTTCATTTCGGATACATTTAATTATTTTTATATTATCACTTCTCCCGTTACTATGAATTTATTCAGTTATAATGAATTTCACAAGAGAAAGAATGCCTGCGTTTTAATGGCCTCAGGTCAAGTTAATATATATTTTTTATACTTCATTTTCCTCTCAATAATATCTCTTTTCTATCGTATTATATTTTTTCTTTAATAAGAAAAGGATATACCCGCTCTACTTTCATGACATGGACATTTTTTCTTTTATCCAATTATTCTGCTAAGTGTCATTTGAGAGTAAGCTGCCATATTGAATTCGAAACTCTGGTTCTCATTAGAGGTCGGCGATATATCGATACGACGAAATTTTTATCGATATTTCTAAAAAAATATCGATGTTAAAAATATCGATAAAGTCACCAATATATCGATATTTTCCAAATTTTTTAGTTTTTTGATGATCGTTTTGTAGTTCCATGTGTTTTTTCGATTTTATTTATTCCCTTTTCAAAAACTTAAAAACTAAAGTTTGAACTTGGTTGAGAGACAGTTAAAACGGCACCAATATTCAATATTTTCCATACACTTAAAAGCTATTGAAAATTATCTAAATTTTTCTTAAGATCACTACACCAATTAAGCAAAAATATAACTTTTTTTTGTAATAGATCTATTTCAGTTGAAAAAGTAGTCACCTTACAATAAAGCAATAATGAAAAGTAGAAATTTGAACCGAAAAACTTTGTTTCTGGCAAAATTGGAAATCAATTAATAAAAATCATGTATCGATATTTTATCGATATTTCTTTCTATGCAACGATATAGTATCGATATTTATTTTGATCAATATTTCCGACCTCTAGTTCTCATCCTTTACCCTTAATTTTGTTATTTTCGGTCTAATGAAATTTATAGAAATATTGCACGAAAGAAGTTTGCAGTATTTGCTATGTATGAGATGCCATTATTTTTCATTAGTGTATTTTCTGATGTCAAGAGGCATTGCAATTTATAAGAATTCAATTTAAAGCGAAATCTATGTATATATTAAAAAAAATATCAATGAGTAGGTATTTTATAGGAAGCTTCAGTTTTATTTCGATCTTGAGGAAATTTTGTACACATGATCTCTGAAACAAGAGAAAGATTCCTGGTTATTTGAAACTTCGAAAATAGAGGATGGGGGCGAAAGAAGGTATGATCATAATTTGAGAACTACTGAACCAATTTCAACAGATTTTTTCCTGTAGGTATCTTAACTCATCCAGATTATTGGGAACACAATTTCATCTCAGTGTTTTTTTGTTTTTTGTTTTTTTGCTAAGGTGATGAAATCGAGAATATGAATAATGGGGAGGGGGGGGGGGGTATGCTTATTATTTGAAATCTACTGAGCAGTTTGAACTAAGATGGACCAGGCAACGCCATATCACCAGTGGTGTAGTGTAAAATAAAAAGGTGTGGGAACGCTAAGTCGTGTCGTTGTGCAAAAGTATGCTTTTTTTCTGGGGGAGGGGAGGTGAAAATGACTACTAAGAATAAATAATACTTATTAATATTACTTTAATAATCTTAAAACAGATAACGAACACTTCAAAAACTGAAAAAAAAAGTGTTTACACTTTTTTTTATTTAAATTATTTTTTAAACTATTAAGTTATATGAATTTACGAACAATTTGCCTTGCACAACCCATTTTAATAGATTGTTTGACACTTCATAAATGGTTTATAATACATTTTCAAACATATTATTGACACAAATTTTTAAACAGATTTTTTACGACAATTTTTAAACAGATTACCTACAACACATTTTAAACGGGATTTATTTTTATTTACATGATTTTTTTGACAATTTTCATTAAAAAAAATTTCCCTAAGAGATCGAGTTTCAATTCAGACCCTCTCGAAATCTGTTTTCAAAAACGAATTTTGAAATATTACGATTGTTGCAGATGTCGATTGAGACATTTAATGAGAGATTCATAGAGACATTCATTGCGACTCAATTTACATTGAGAGTTTTACGGATTTTCTCCTTCTTGAGATGAAAATATAGAGAAGTTCTAATAGCTTGATAGACCCATCCTTACCTTTTCAAAATTTGCGCCATTAATAAAATGAAATTAACACCTAGAAGCGTGTTAGCAACTAGTATGTGTTTTGCAAATACTTGAACTTGCTTGCTCAGCTCTGAAATTGTGGATCAAAAACGAAAGCATAGTTCTCAGGAAGAACTTTTTCGTTTTCTTACTTGATTTTGCGTTTAGTGTCACGTAAAAAAAAAATGTAAAATACAAATTAAAAAAAAGAAAAAAATTAGGTGAGGGAACGCCGTTCCCCCATTAAAAAAGGTAAAGGATCGTCGTTCCCACGCGTTCCCGCTCCACTACACCCCTGCATATCACAGTGGTTTGAGTCCAACCAACGCCGGGCACTTCTTTTAGCAGTACTTAAAGTTTTAACTATCGTACAAATACTATAGTTATAGTATGACTGTCAACACCGAGACAAAAGAATGGATAATTTACAGCCAACTCTACCGACTAATATGGGAATAATCTCCCAGATTCTTCGCAGAAATAAAGTTTAATCACAGAAAACAATTCCGAATTGCCTACCCGCTTCGTGTAAGAAGTATTGAAAATATCCATTGTTGTCAGGTGTATGTCGGTTGTTCTATCCCTCTTAACAGATACTGGTCCAGCAGATGAAAATGTACATACTTAATTTCTTTTAATCTAAAATTATTTCGGATTCAATTGGCATTTTTTTTAAATTTTTCATAATGAAAATATAATTTGATATTAGAAATGCTAGTTGTTACAATTTTTTTTTTATATTTTCTCCTGTGTTCAGTCTATCTATTAATATCCATCATTACATTATTTTTTTTTCCAGCGTACTTTTTGAGACCATTTAACGTACTCCTGGGAGTAAGCGTACCATAGATTGAAAGACACTATGCTTGACTATTCAATATCTAAAAACGAATAAATTTCATTGTCTTAAAATTATAGAATTAATTCAGTATTTTATCTAATAATTAATGTATGCATCATGTAACAATAATATACATTATTATAATGGATTAATATTTTTTAAATTAATCTTTGTAAAATTATAAATTTCGGTAGCTATTAAAAATAAAACCGAAGCCAAATAATTGATTGTGCAAAGATCCAAAAACAAATAAAGATAAAATAAAAATCTAAAATCTTCATTGTTACTGATAAAACAATAATTCCCATTAAAATAAAAAATATTTCTCACTTAAGTTAATGGATTACTTAGAAACTAATCACGTTCTAACTAACTAAATCGGCCTAGTGATTTAACGATATTTATCGAAAAGCTCTAAAATCTAGAACCATGTTAAATATAATATTCAATAAAAGTCGTCGACATTTCGCGACATATGCACCATCTGTTGGTAATTTACGCCAACTATCGAATACATAAAAAATTATCTTGCCGGAAAAAATATAAACGATCTCATTCTAATGGCGTCATTCTTTCATTTACAAGTTATGACATAAACAATAATAAAAAAAAAAGTATGCTTTGGGTGTGGGTTTGACTTAACCCACAACTGTTTTTTCGTAGTTTTTACCTCTTTTTCTCAGCTTGAGAAAAGTCTTTTCTTTTTTTTTATATTTAGATGTGTGGGCTTAGACTTTAGATATTTTAGCTACCACTCGTTGCAATCGCAATTATACGGATAAAATTCTGCATATAAGCTTCTAATGTCAGAAATAACTCGCTACCTCTATATTTTTTGTAGAAATTTGTTGTTAAGTTTTTTTTACAAAGAAGTTTTCTTCCACCGTTTCAGAAAAACGAAACGTCTACAATATGCAGTCAAACCCCGTTAACGCGAAATCGCTTAAATAAAATCCCGTTTAACGCGAAGTAAAAGCAGTTTTCCCGTACTTAAAACTTTAAAAAAAACTATTTACAATTATCCAAAAATTTTCATGAATTACAACGGAACTTATATTTTATTATTTTATCAATTAGACTACAAGATATAGCCAGCTTTCGTTTTTTTTTTTTTTTTTTTTTTTTTTTTTTTTTTTTTGCGTACTTTACAAATGCACATAAGCTATTCGTTAAAAGCGGATGTCTTGGAATTTGAATATAGGTGCATCATTTATTAGTTTTGATCTTGTATAAAGGGAAGAGAGGGGACCATCTAAAAAAATACCACAGAAGTAATATATAAAATTTTAGGCAAAAATTGTCCGTGCTGATTTATAAATAAAAAATAATGCACCCAAATGAATTTAAAAAATAGTTAACATTGAAGTTCTACACTTCTGCTATTGATTAACTTCAAAATAATAAATAAACATTAAGTTTAGTAATATATTTTTGTAATTTCATTTAATCAGAAAGCAAACATATTGAGATAACAAAAATATGTCCACTTCCCCTTAAAAAATGGAGAAATAAAGCAAGCATATTCTGCATTACATAAATGTTCTCCCTACCCCTTTTGCACCCTCGTGTCCCATGGGCATGGGCACCCATAGGGATCTTGTTTTATCGGCTGTATAATTTTCCTGAAGTACTTGATGATTCTATTTTCAACGAAATAGCGGAAGTTCTAAGTACATCATAAATCACCGTAAGATCTTTATCCTCTCCCACATTTAGAGATTTTTTCCCCTGAAAAAAATTAAGTTATGACCCAAGAAAAAACTTTTCAAGAGTCTAAGTATGTTTCCCCAACCTGCTATTTTTATTTGGTTTGAGTGACATTAGCTGAAGTTAAATACAGCTGAAAATGCACATGCATGATAACATTGAGTATAATTTGCACGATACGGGGTTACTTGGTATCCGGTTGTGGATAAATATTAGATGGTGATATTAAATAAAGAATTTAATTCTATACTGGACATGTTATTACTTTTACACTGGGCATGTTATTAGCTTTGAGAAATAACAAAAATTTATACTTGCAGCCACCTTTATTTGCCAATGAAGGTGGCACATATGTACCACATATGTAAGCTCACATACGTACATATATACCACATATTCCACATAAGATGTCACATATGTAAGCTCGCTCCTCAATATCGGAAACAGGGGTTCTGAGAAGATTAGCCAGTCCATGCCGAAACTCGAGTATCGTTCCAAAATACATGATTTTTTAAAAAATAAACATGTCAAAACCACCATAAAACATATTTTTTACCCCTTCGTCCTTTATTATAAAAATACATTTCAATTTTAAAACTCTGCACCAACATTTCAAAACTTCCAGCATATTTTGCTCAGCACTGAGCGAGATTGACCAAGATCTATAGCAACAGCCAATTACAACAGTCCACAGAAGTATTGACTAGTGCTGAACGTTATTAGCCAGCGTATTTGTACTACTGTGGGTATTAAATTATCCAATTGTGTAGCTGATAATCTAGAATCTGGATGATCAAGATACCTTTAGAATAAAATCTGGTTTAAATAAGTTCAGTCGATCTCGAATTGTGTGCATTCCCCCCCCCCCCCTCAACACTTTCCCTAAATTTTACCAAATGGGGTTCTTCATTAAGTATACCACACTCAATTTTGGCTTTTTTGATCCCCGCTCTCCCAATATCACCCTCAATCATGTTTAATCAACAACTCCTTCCCCACGAAAATTACGTCACGTTGCTGCCACTATACTCCTCCAGCTCACTTTGTTTCATAAAATTGAAAGGAAAAGGAAAAAAATCATATTTATGTAATTTATTGTTTGGGAATTAACTCAGATAGAATAAATTCCATTTTATTGCAGATTAAGTTCTATTAATGAGATTCTTGGTCATATTATCTATCCAAATTATTGAATTCATGATCTTGGACGTCCTTTTTAGCTTCTGTTGTCCAAGGGCTAATAAGTCTTTTACTTACATTGTTCCTTGTTTGGAGGATTGCTCAATCTAAATTGAGTGAGAAAGTCCGTCTAGACAGTTCTCATCCAGCTTTTCTGTGATTTCGCATTCACTGTTATCTCTCAATATGCATAACAATTCATTCGAACGTTGATTAACAATCCACAAAGGACAACTGGCACATTATGAGGGACTTGGTGCCCTTCAAACTTTTTTTGTATTTAAGTCATTAAAATTATAATTTTTACCTATTTGGAAGTATTACTAAGTAAACACTTAATTTTATTTAAAAAAAAAGTTCACATAAAGTTCTAAATTTTCAAAATTTAGAATTTTTTAAAAAAATTTATCAAATTTCAAATTGTACCTTTTTTTTCGTTTTTCAATATTTATTCCTGATATTTAAAACAAAAATTCCTAGTAATATACTCTAACTTTTAGGCATCGGACTTAGAATAAGTAAAATAGTTTTCGAGAAAAACGATAATTACTGCTCCTTTAGGTAAGAAAAGCGTGAAAAACGGGCATTTTCAACATTTAAATTAGTAAAAAAAAATTATTCAAATATCAATGCCTATTTTTGTCAAATAGATATTAAGAATGACACACACACAAAACTTCAAGTCATTTCATTCATATTTGCTGAAGTTTTAGCATTTTGAGTAAGGTGGCAATTTCAATAATCACAAATTGAGAAAAATGCGTTCGAAACATCAAAGGAGCTATTGCAGCAATAATAAATTCTCCATAAAAATATAGTTTTTTTGCTATTGCAGTTATCTGATCAGTTCAAAAACTTTTCAGAATAAGGAGATGGTTTCAAGGATTATAAATACGCAAAAAATAGAAAATTGATAATTTTATTGTTTTTTGTGAAAACAAGGGGTACCAAGTCCCCTTAACAGAAGAAAACTAACATATTGTTCAAACTTCAAATGAGTGTGAAAGAAACAAAATGTTTATGATTTTTTCCCTTCCAAAAGTGAGATTGTTACGTTACGCGAGTGATTATCACATTCCTCCACGGTCCATCATGTCGGACGATTCTCCCCGCCCCCTCTGCGCGGGTCCTAATTTATGTACATCCCCCTTGATGACAAAATATCGAAATGAAATTGTGCTCCCAATAATATAGATTCGTCTAAATACATACAGAAAAAAAAATAGTTATCGCTCAGTAGATATCGAGTAATGAGTATACTTCTTTTTTTTTTTAAATCCTTTATATTAACTTCGATTTTGAGCGTCGATGGCTGACAAATCTGCGGATGCTTAATTAACTCTCTTGCCGTCATTCAATAGGTCTGAAACTTGGCATATAGATTCGATGTCGATTACAATGCATTCTATCAAATTTTGGGGCTGTAACTGTCACTAAAAGGTGTATTTTATGGAATACTAATCGACAAAACTGCAGTTATTCAATCGCGCTAAAATAGTAATTAACCGACCACTGAAGAAACTCTTTCCTGTTGCCAAAATTTGTTTAATAAATAATAAAATTGTTTTAATCAGAATAAATAAAATATATTTGAATGTGAGTGCTTAAATTCACGTTCATTTTTAATAAATAAATTTTGAAACGTAGTTTGCCGCACATTTTGCTGATAGAAATGTTTATGATATCTGCGCCGTGTTAATTAATATAAAAATTGGCAATGCATATAAAGGATTTATATTAAAAACTGTGCTTTTATGGTTTATTTTATTCATCCTGTTTTCCACATTTTACCCCTTTAAGCACAAAACGTCGAAATTAAACGATTTTACTTTCCCTTATTAATTTATGCTAAACGTCTGTGCCAAATTTCAGCTCTCTATCTTTATAGGAATTGTGAGAATAAGTAAAGAGTGAGTGAGTCAAGGCTTTCAGTTTCAATCAGCAATAAAAGTTTAAGGCCACAATGTTTTTTGTAGACATATTTAACTAATAACATTCCCATTACTTATTTACAGTATGATTATATAGAATGATGACAAATTGTATTAAAAGTCATACAACACAAATAGTGTTTTTATTGTAATAAAAGTAAAAAAAATTACGTAAGCAAAAATAAGACATAAAGGTTAAGTTCACGATTTATAAATCATCAACGTTGTTTCCTATGCAGCTGCATATAAACTAACAACGCAGTTTAAACAGCGTAGTTAGTAATTATATAGCTTATTTATACAGATTTTTTTCAATACTGTAAATTTGGTGTGGCTTTGTATCATTGATAAGTGTAATAAAGCATAAATAAAATTCATACAATATTTAAAACTTTTAATTTTTTGTTATTTATAAAAAATATTTCAGGT
This sequence comes from Linyphia triangularis, assembly GCA_963978545.1. NCBI lineage: Eukaryota > Metazoa > Arthropoda > Arachnida > Araneae > Linyphiidae > Linyphia > Linyphia triangularis. The sequence continues at coordinate 90,408,479 of OZ021721.1, forward strand.
ATAACTTTGCACTTAAGGCCTATAGATAGAATTTATGGCAAAATGTTTCTTAACCAAAATTTGATATTTCATCTTATTATGTATTGAATCCGATGATATCTATCTTACGAATCCAATTTTTTAATGAATGCTGCTTCTTATTGGTGGAACATAAATATTCTTGGTACTTGTTGCTGGATTATAATATTTAATAAATCCATAATTCTAAGACTATTTGTGTTTTAGTTGCATAAGATTGGAGCTTATGAATGCTTAATTTATTCTATACAGCTCTAACTTCTGACGAGTAGATTTTCGGAATTCCTAACATGGTGATTTGTCTGGTTTTATAAGGTTCTTTTAGCATTTATGGGCAATAAAGAGAGCTCAATGCTTATCGTTCGTGACTTTTTCTGTTATTTTTATATTTTATGGGAATCAGTTGACGTCTCAAGCATGGTAGCTTGCGTTAAAAGATAATATATAAAACGTGATTAATATATATTGCGTTGACTTTTAGTATTCTTCAACATCCTCACAAGGAAGAATCTAATACAGAGTAGAATATTGTTATAAATAAATATTTTTCTTTTCTGAAGTCTTCGTAAATAATAGAATCAAGTTTGTGATAGAATATGAAAACCAGGAGGAAAATGTTTAAGGAATTAGGATGTAAGTTTGAGAAAAAATAATTTAGAAGATTGAAAACGTTTAGATAGAAGTTAAAACGTTTAGTCTTTTTTGTGTGTTACCTAGCAAACTATACCATTATCTTTCCTGAGAAATAAGGTTAATTTTTTTTTTCCAACTGCAAGTTAAAAAATCAATCAGTTTTGGTGAGAAAAAAACACGCTTATTTGGAAGACGGTTTGTTTATTCTATTTATTACGTAATTGCATTCATCGAAAAAAAAATGTTTTTTTTCTTTCTTTTAAAGTTAATAAAAATTGTCGGGAAAAGTTATCTAGGCACAACAAGTTAACTTTTCCACCTACTACTTTTGAATCTTAAACAGCCAGAAAAATGTTTTTTTGGGTAGTGTAACCTCTAAGAAGTAAAAAATAACTAATATCACAGAATTTTTTTTTTAATTAAAAATCTGAAAACATTGGTATACATTTCTATTTTTATTTAAATAATGACACATAAGAAATACACGAAGCACTAATGAAATTCTTCTAATAGTAATTTTCATATCTTTCCTACAAAAGTCACTGTTTTTAGTGCGTCAAAGGGAGAAATAGCTGACATATCCCTACCGAGATTTTCAGGAAAGATAAATGAGTACGTCTTTTGTTCTGAGTGAAAAGCCGTGTGAGCAATCAACACAAATAAATTTTGTATCACAAATTTAAAAATATTTTCCTCAATCATTTCACAATGGCCAAATACCCCAACTTGGAATTTTAGTCGTTTGGATGAATCATCTTGCAAATTTCTTTTGAAAATCTTTTGTTTGAAGCATGTACATCAAGCGATAATTATGGTATCATCGCTTAAAGTGAGAAAATTAATTCCAGTTTGCCGACAATTGATGGGGAAACATTCCCCTGGAATATTAAAAAATTCCTTTGATTATTACAATTAAGACAAACTTAAAAAATAAATTCTTTCATCTTTTTTGTACGTTTGTTCCACAGATAATAATTTCTTGGCAATAAAAAATATCTGATTTTCTCAATGAGTTGAAATTTTTTATTACCGTGAACTGGGATAAACTATGGGATTAAAGGGGTAGCTGCTTTGAGATTGACGGGATAACTTTAGAATGGAAGAGATAACTTTGGGTTGATTGGTTGTTTTCAGATTATCTGGCGAATTTTTTTTTAAACATAAATATAAAGCAAATTTTTATTTTCAAGAATAAAAATGTCGAGTTTATAATACTAATTAACAGTAATAAAAAAATTATATCTGCCATTTAATAATTAGGTCTTCCTGAATCTACATGAAAAAACTTAACTTTTTTACAAAATACGGATATTTTTCAATTTTCAACCCATTCTTTTGGTTAGTTTCAATTATTTTATTCATAGTCTAGGTATAGTAGTACAGCTTTTTGAAATATCGGTAATATCATTTTATGAAATGGCGTTTACTAAACTCAAGTATTAATTCATATAATTTCTGCACTACTCCAAGTTGGTTGTAGTCTCCAACCAACAAAGACTCTAGGTTTGAGACATGAAGGTAACGTTATCCAAAATGGTTCAATGTCACAGGGTTCGAATGATGAAAGTGTACATGATAGTAAAATGCTTCTACCATGGAAAAGCCGGAAAGTTTAATTATTTCAGTGAAATAAGAACTGCCAGAAAATCTACGCCCTTTTTCTAGAGATTGTGAATAGAGCTAATCTCTATTAGATTAGAAGCTCTATTAGCAAGTGCTCTTTCGTGAGATTTAAATGTTGTAACACTACAAAACCAGGCAATGGTAATAGACAAATCGAAAGTTTTTCGTGAGTGGATAAAATATCATTAAGGTATAGTTCAACTATTTTTCACTCTTATTTTCATTTTTCACTATTTATATAATCGAAAGGATGAAGCAATAAGTATAAAAATTGTAAGTTGTAAATGTGGTCGCAAAAATAAACGAGAAGAACATGTATGTTTGGTATAAGAACTATATTCAACATATTTTGGACACTCAACTGCAAACAGTGGCTCTGGGTGAAACGTAGTGGCATCATTACAACTTATGAAATAAAGCTGCATTGATAAGAAAATTATTCAAGATCTTGGTTATGATGGTGATGAATGAAATACTGAAGTCTGTAATTGATCAATTTCATTCTTCGTAAATACTTTAAAATAGCCAGTACAAGTAGTTGTTTGTTTATTTCATTTAAACGAATTGCCTCTTTGGAAAGTTATGACTATTCTCGATGTTCCAATTTATAAACGTACTTCTTTTACTATCCATTAAGAAAACGTCTAACAAGTTGTCGAGATTTACTAATTGTTGAATATAATAGCATTGATAAGGTTTTTCCAATATTTTATTTTATAAAGTTGAACACCGACCAGAAATATTGGAAAATATGTCAGGCTGTACTAGTAAGCAAATGCCCCCAAGGTTTAGCAAGCAGAAACCCTGGAAACATCTCCCATTCAAGATGATTAAAAATGGCAAATCGAATTTCACGTATCGTATATGTATTGTATCACTTGATCCAACCTCGAATTTGAAAAAATAGCTGAGTTTGTAATGAAAATTTATATTCTGGGTTACATTATAGCATCGTGTAATGATATATTACGTTTCGTACAGAGCCACTGTCTGGAGTTGCGTGTCCAAAATATGTTGAATATAGTTCTTATACCAAACATACATATTCTTATCATTTATTTATTCGACCACATTTACAACTTACAATTTGTATACTTATTGCTTCATCCTTTCGATTAAATAGAGTGAAAAATAGTTGAACTAATACCTTGATGACATTTCACCGTTTCACGAAAAACATTCGATTTATCTATTACCATTGCCTGGTTTTCTAGTGTTTACAACATTTATATCCCACGAAAGAACACTTGCTAATAGAGCTTCTAATCTAATAGAGATTAGCTCTATTCACAATCTCTAGAAAAAGGGCGTAGATTTTCTGGCAGTTCTTATTTCACTGAAATAATTAAACTTTCCGGCTTTTCCATGGTAGAAGCATTTTACTATCATGTACACTTTCATCATTCGAACCCTGTGACATTAAACCATTTTCGATAACGTTACCTTCATGTCTCAAACCTAGAGTCTTTGTTGGTTGGAGACTCCAACCAACTTGGAGTCGTGCAGAAATTATATGAATTAATACTTGAGTTTAGTAAACGCCATTTCATAAAATGATATTACCGATATTTCAAAAAGCTGTACTACTATACCTAGACTATGAATAAAATAATTGAAACTAACCAAAAGAATGGGTTGAAAATTGAAAAATATCCGTATTTTGTAAGAAAGTTAAGTTTTTTCATGTAGATTCAGGAAGACCTAATTATTAAATGGCAGATATAATTTTTTTTTATTACTGTTAATTAGTATTATAAACTCGACATTTTTGTTCTTGAAAATAAAAATTTGCTTTATATTTATGTTTTTAAAAAAAAAAATTAAAAATCTTTGTTTTTGTCAAAAAACATCAAACTTCAGGTCCATTCCAGGAGACCTAAATATTTTTCGATTGAACTAAACAAATTTTTGGTAAACATGTGAGCATAGTGACAACTTTTTATCAACTTGAAATTTTGAATTTCCAAAAAAAGTTTTTTTTTCGATACGCCCTACCCTATAATCTTCGAGTTTCCTTCAGAACGTTATGATGGGCGACTACATTCTGTGTAATACGAGAATGAGCTTTACCCGGGACCGATTTTTGAGGAAAAAATGATTGAGAAGTATTCATCTCTGCGATGAAGAAATCTGCTCAAAATTGGAAATGGCAAGCTAAGCCCAACGAAATTTTTTATTTGAAGGATGGAATCGTCTAGAAAATCAACCAGCCAAAGTTTCAAAGGAAAAGTTTCAAAGCTCAAAAATTAATACCGTTTACGTATAAGTTTAAAAATTTATTTGAGTAATTAATTCATATAAAAATGTTTCTTATCTTTTCATCGAATTTTTTCTATCTTTCCTAACCATTCACGTTATTTTAAATCGTTTTCAAATCATTACTATTGTTTGCAATATTTTCCTGTATTTCAAATATTTCAAATTTGAAATAAAACCTCTTAATAAATGGTTCTTTCTCTTGACATTGGGGCAGATTGATTTTTTTTTTAGTGTTTTTAAGCAAAAATAGTGCTGTCCCAAAGTTATCCATAAGGTAAGATTTTGACAAAAATGATGGATTTTTATGCGGGTATCATTGATCGAAGAGTAAAATCATGTCCATATTCAGAAAAAAGAAGGCTAATTTTATATAACGACATAATCTCAGTAACGTAGCTTAATATATGTTGACAGGAGTCATAAAAAATCTAAAAAAGTGTCACAAAGTAATCCTGGTCGACGGGATAAAAAAAAAGTTTTGTTTAAACTGAAAAAAAAAAACTTTCTCGAAATAATACCATTACAGTACCAACATATACGAATAAAAGAAAAGTAAGTGACATGTTTTCAGAGAAAATTATATTTTGATTATTTATGCGTCTGAAAATGTGGAACAAATAGTGACGTTATCTATAAATGTATTAACAATAAGTTGAAATGCACAATCCCCGAAATAAACCGCATTTAATCGAATTTACTTATGGGAGGGGACTACACCCATCTATCATAATCTGATTAATTCAAAATTTAGATGGATGTATATAGTGATCAATCATTCGAAATTTCAAATGTTCACCAGTACATTCCCCTCCTCGCTAGTTCTTGGACTTCTTTTAGATAACTGATGAAAGATAACAGTTGGGTTGTTCGTCATCTTTTATTATAGAGTTGATTGAACAAATGCCAAAATAAAGGATTGACATGCAAGATTGAATTTTCAAAGAAAATTTTTCGGAAATAGTAATAAAGCTAACTTTTAATCAAGAGGAATAAGACAATGATATTGATGCAAATATTTTAATTTTTTAGACACAGATTGAAGTTCAACTTTAAAAGGCTGTAAAAAAAATTTTACTTGAACATATATATATATTGTAAAAATTTAATTACATTTTATTTTAACGTAAAAAAATATTGGTAGTGAATTTAAATTTTTGAAGTATTTTAATTAGTTTTATATTATGGATGTATAAAATCAATGAAATAAAGATAATGGTTATATTTGCTGAACGTATTAAGTTGGTTGTATTCAGATTATCTGGCGCCGTCAGCAACACGAGGGCTATAATGCGCAAAGCATTCGCCATTAAACAAGCCAACATACATTTACAAACACCCATGCCTAACACGGGACTCGAACCCGCAACCTCACGGTCTAGACTAGCACGCTAATCACTATACCGTTTGGTTAGCCTGAACATATTAAAAACCTCGTTATTTAGAGACCTTCTTTCAGGGTTTAAATGACTACATTGCAAAAAATAAATTGGAGGTGAATATTGCTTAGAAAATCTTGAATTGTAAAGAAAAATATGTGTCATTTGGAGTGAGTGAAGCTTCATTAATTAAAAAATGTATATATAATGGTTTGAATTGCTAAAAATAGTTAAAACTTGTTATTTCCAGACTTAATTTTAGGGTTAAAACGACTACATTGCAAACAAATGAAATAAGAGTGGACTTATTGCTTAGAAAATTTTGAATCATAAAGAAAAAGATAGGTTTCTAGTCGATGAATTTTCATTGATTAAAAAAAATATCTATATTATGGTTTTAATTTAAGAGCTTAGTATATTCACAACTTGTTATTTTTAAGACTTAATTTTGGGCTTAAAAGGGCTACAATGCAAACAAATAACATGGAAGTTCCCGGAAATTATTGCTTAGACAATATTGAATCGTAAAGAGAAAGAAGCAGCTTCGGGGGTCTCTGTGTTTTCGAAAAGTTGTTGCATTATCGATTATCCTCTGCACCATCTCCCTCAGAGAGTTCTTCCCATCTGCAAAGGCGAAACTGTCTACGTCCTTGAGACATTAGATTCTAGGGGACTCCCCTCCCATTTATCGCTTAAATATTTAAGCTGCGCACTTTCTTTTGGGGACGGAAGAGTGCATTAAATGCGATCAGTTTCTTTGTAAGGGACCCTTAGAGGGTAAATCTGAAATAGGGTTTTTTCCTTGACAACAAACATATCATACCAAAACGTTAATATACTAAACTATTTTTTTGATACGATGCATTTCTCCAATGCTACTGTATATATTGAAACAAATATATTTTTAATGATAAAATGTAGGGAAAACCTGTGTACCTAAGGGTGACCTTTTTTCAATGCACAAAAAATAAGCCACTGAGCCGTTTAAAAATGTGAAACTGATATGCATACATCGTTATAGTAATTACTTCCCATTGGGATCAATATAAATATTTAAAATAATAGATTCTGTCAAATAGAAGGTGCTTAAAGAAATTTTACAAATGGCTTTAGGTACAAGACCTCGTTGTACCTAGGGCCAGTAGCTGATGTACCTAGGGCCATTCTCTTTAAGTGAGATTTCAGTCCATAATGAATAGAAAACAAGCTTACACAGATGAATTTTAGAAAACAAACAATATCAAGCAATTATCAGTCATTGGTTTATCATATAATAACTTCCCACCCAAAGGCGCCACAAATAAAAAGGTATAGTGGTTAGCGTGCTAGTTTCTAGACCGCGAGGTTGCGGGTTCGAGTCCCGTGTAAGGCATGGGTGTTTGTAAATGTATTTTGACTTGTCAAATGACGAATGTTTCGGCGCATTATAGCCATAGTGTTGCTGAAGACGCCAGATAATCTGAAAACTACCAACCAACCATATAATAACTATAATAAATTGCAATGTGTCAAATTATTAGTGAATTAAAAGAATTTTCATAATTTGAAAAACAGATTCCAAAAAAATGAGCTGCATGCATTATCACTTTGAAGCACCAACAGATTGTGGTTTTGGCAATTTGAACACAATAAGCAATTATGTGACCCTAGATACACGACTTGGTAATTTCAAATAAAATGTCTTCTACTAAAAATGCATATGGAGAAAGGACTTATTTAAACATCTCATTTAGTACTTAATGTTCCAAACAAAATTAATTTCTAGAATTCAAAGAAAAGTATTTGACTTAACTTTGTAAGACAATGAAAGACATGAGCTGCAAAATTTTATTGCAGACCATATAAAAACGTTTTCCCCTTATAACTTGCCACAGCTTTCTCCTCTAAGATTTCAAAATGGCTGCTAAAAGAGCAATTGAGTGTAGCCACTTACCCAAGTGAGTAAAAAAACTTAGAATTAAACATTATTCAATTAAAGTAGGGTGGCCTAGGTACACAAGTCTCCCCTATATTTTTTTTGCAAATACATTAAAGCGTACTTTTGGACGTTTGATGATAAGATATTGTTATTTGTGCCTGATGTTATTTGATAATTATAATACTAGATGTATTAATTATTATATTTAAAAATCCGTTGCAGTAGTCGCTCTGCTTGATCTTTTCTTTCCTTTCGTAACACCACCCCTTGAAACATTGCAAAAGATATTATCCTATAAATACTAATCAAAGAATGACCCTTTATTTAACTTAATATTATCCTTCATTGCCGTGTTTATAATGTATAAAAAATTACATAATTTATGTGTAAAAATCGTTTTACTGATATAATTAAATTTATGAATTGCTCTCAAGAAATAAAGACATTTTTGTGACCTGTGCGGATATTTACATTAATTTTCAATGTTCCACTTTAAAAGATGATCTGAAATATATAGTCCGAGAGATGACTGCAATTTTTGGACCCCATCGAACATCATTCTGAATTTTTTATAGAAATTGGAGAAAACTGAGTAGATTACGAATCCACTGATCTGCTGTGGCAAAAATGGCTGAAACTGATCAAAAATCGACTTGAAATAAGTTGAACTAAAATCCGATTGCCAAATATGTCATAACTAGACAAAAAGAGAACAAACTTTTTCGTCTGGCAACCCACTGCATTTTGATTTTCAATGAGAAAAAGCGCAAACGATTTCTGATCTGTGGCTAGGAAAACTTGTATCTTTTAAAAGTAAGCCAAATTGGCGACATCAATTACGTCATCCGTGACGTAATGTTTATTGCCAATTTGGCTCATTTGTGAAAGATACAAATAAGCCATAGTCACAAATTCGAATCGTCTGCAACCTTCTTAATTGAAAATTAAAGAGAGAGGGTTACCAAATAAAAAACAATGCTCATTATTTGGCAAGTTATGGCGCATTTGGCAACAGGATTTAATTCAACTTATTAAAAGTCGATTTTTGACCAGTTTCGGCCATTTTTGCCACGGCAGACCAATTAAAGACCTCGTAATTTACTCATTTTTCTCCAATTTCTATAAAAAATTCAGAATGATGTTTGATGGGGTCCAAAAATTGCAGTCGCCTCTCAGTCTAATATCTTGGCTTTATCTAAAACATCCCCAGTAGCACAAATCCGTTGGCCAATATCGGCTCAACACAGGCCAATCCCAATGTGAACCGTTGTAGAATGGTCGTTAATACGGATTTTGGTTAATCTCGCCCAGAGCTGGGTAAAATAAACTGTAAGTTTTAAAATGTTGATGTAGAATTTTGAAAGTAAAAAAAATATAGTTTTGTAAGAAAGGACGGAGGGGTAAAAAATATGTTTTGTGAGTGTTTTAACGTGTTTATTTTTTTAAAAATCAAGAATTTTGGAATGATATTCGACATTCGGCATGGACCTGCTAATCTTCTAAATCCCATATTTCCTACGCCGACCAAACGGTATAGTGGTTAGCGTGCTAGCTTCTAGACCGCGAGGTTGCGGGTTCGAGTCCCGTGTTGGCATGGGTGTTTGTAAATGTATGTTGGCTTATCTAATGACGAATGTTTCGGCGCATTATAGCCCTCGTGTTGCTGACGGCGCCAGATAATCTGAATACAACCAACAACCCATGTTTCCTACATTGGCCAATACTGTTGTCCTACCTGGGATACGTCAGTAGCATATTTAAAGTTTAGATTTGATGTTGATTTTTATAGTAATATAAGCGTTGTTGGAAGTGGAGTAAAGACAATGCTTAATAGGTAAATTAAATTTATAACTATAATCTTGTAACTATAATAACTATAACTAACTAATATAACTATAATCTGTAAAAAATATTCTTTGTGAGTGTTTTAACATGTTTTTTTTTTTTTTTAAATCAAGAATTTTAGAATGATATTTGAGATTCGGCATGGACCGGCTAATCTTCTAGAATCCATGTTTCCTACACTGGCCAATACCGTTGTCTTACCTGGGATACGTCAGTAGCAAATTTAAAGTTTAGATTTGATGTTGATTTTTATAGTAATATAAGCGTTTTTGGAAGTGGAGTAAAGACAATGCTTACACAATTTACATAATTAATTTTATAACTATAATCTTGTAAAAATCTAATAAAAATATGTAGTCACACTTCTAAGTAATTAAACTTGTATTTGAATCTGATGGAAGTAGCGAATTATTCTGGATTCTTGGACGATGTAAGTTAGTATTTTTTTATACCTTACCTATACCTAGCTATTAAATCTGTTTTAACTTTTTTGTTAAGCAATTAGTTGTCCTAATAAAAACTTATCAAATTTAAATTATTTTTGTATGGTAAAAAGGGAATAAAAGTAAGATCGGGGAAATCAACGAAGCAATTTTATATTTTTTTAGGCTCCATAAATTACAACTTGTATTAGAAATAAAATGCAAACGCAGTTCTTAAATAAACCATTTCATATATTTCAGCAAACTATTTTATTGTGAAATGAAAAGTGTACAAATTTTGTTTCGCATGTTCGACATGTTCCGTTGAGCCCTGTTATAGAAAATAAGAAATGACAATATGAGTTCCTTTAACTATTAAATCTAAATACAGAAATAAAATTTTTCGTAATAAACCTTTCGAATAATTTTATTTCTATACTTAGATTCAATAACTATTGGTTCCTTTAACTATTGACTAAATACAGAAATAAAATTATTCGTAAATAAACAGTGTTTTCTTAGAGAATAAGCGGAGATTGAAATTTTTTTAAATTAAATATGAATTTTTTTAAAAATAGCTTATATAAAAAAGGAATTTCATTATCATATTTTCCTTTTACTTACTTGAGTTTAAGTGAGTATAAAAGTCTCCATAAAAATTAAATACTGACTTTGGGAAGCTGTTTTCTAACACAACATCGAGTTCGAGTAGCCTATAGATTCAATAAATAAACAATTTAAACTATAAATTTTGCAAAGAATGAACAAAAGTGTATAATATGTACTATAGGTATTAAAAAATTTATTTTAATAAAATTTAAAAAATATAAAAAAAAGTCTAGAGCATTAAAGAAGAATTGCTGGATTTATCTATGAATTTCAACAAATGCAATCATAACTATTTAAACTTTTTGAATTTCTTGAATACAAGCACTTTTCACTAAACTTGAGATAAAAATAAGAATAATAATTTTCACAAAATTAAAGATTTAAATAATATTTTATTGATAAAATAAAATAATATACAGTTAAGTGACATTTTAACTATGGATTGCACCTTTGACAGTTCAAATGGTTTAAAATGTTACAATGTAGTAAATATAGTGAATGGGTCATATTTTATTATTTTATAAAAGTACCTTGTTTATTATATTTCTCCTTCACCAATGAAGTAACCTACAATATTTTTTATAAAATAAGTTTGAAATACTGATAACATATTAACACTCTGCCTGCACCAACGAACATTATCATGTTAATTTGTTTAGATGAATTTATTTGATGGAATAAACGTGTACACTAAAAGACAATTACCTTTACTAGTTAAAATATTCACACAAGAAAGCCTTATACCATTGATGAAAAGCTTTCCACTCTTAGAGTATATGAAAAATTAAAACATATTTTGCTCCATTTCTGGTTTACATCCAATGCATAACGCAGAAAATTCTTTTAAAGATGATTCTCCGTTTGTAGAGAATACAGTTATGGTGGTCATTTGTATTGATGAATTTCTTTTAGAGAACATACGAGTACATGAAAAAACAATTGCCTTTGCTTGCTAAAGTATTCACCCCCCTCTCCTCCAAAAAAACCCTACACCATTGACGAAAAGCTTTCAGCTCTTAAAGTATATAAACAGCTGAAAAATATTTTGCTTCATTTCTGGTTTACATTCAATGCATAACGCAGAATATTCTTCAAATATGAGTCTCTATTTGTAGGGAATACAGTTCTGGTGGTAATTTGTGTAGATGAATTTTATTGAAATATAGAATAGAAAAGCAATTGCCTTTGCCAGCTAAAATATTCACCTAAAAATAACCCTACACCATTAAAGAAAAGCTTTCAGCTCTTAAAGTATATAAAAAGCTGAAACATATTTTGCTCCATCGAATGCATGACGCAGAAAATTCTTCAAAGATGAATCTTCATTTGTAGGGAATCCCAGAATAAGTAATACACCGAGCAGTTTCCTTTCTGTTTCACCCAACAGATAAACCGCTGAAAACCAGAAACATTTTTTACATTGTAAAGCAGAACGAATCGGATTCCTGAAGCAACAATTTCAAAGCTACACTGTTGACTTCTTTTAATTGCAGTAGAGTAAATGGGACGTGGAGACAGTTTTCAGTAGACAACCCTCCTAAAACAGGCCAATGGTAAATAAACGCAAATTGTTTCCACGAACAATATACACGCTCATTTAGTCTTGAGTGACGTTCAGATACAAGGAAAGTACTTCTAATGGGATTTGGGGTAGAATTCTGATAGACTGTTTTGACACAGCCCAAAGAGCGGAGAAATGTTGATGAGTCTGGTCTTGGATGGCCTTTGTTCATGGTTAACGCCTTGAATGTTTACTTTATACAACGAGTTGCAGATGTTCTTTGTCGACATTACATTAGTTATGTATGTTTGGTATAAAAGTATAGCAACGAAAGAATGGATTTGAAACTTATTTATTTCTTTTGTTCACTTTGAGAATCTGAGTTTTCAATCTACAAATGAGAAGTTGAGTTAAAAAATGACTTCATAAACCACAACTAGTGATTTATGAAAACGTCGTAAAATTGGAGGATGCGTATGCAAACAAAGAAAGGGAAGCAAACAAACTTTAATGTCTAGGTATACATATAAAAGTTTGGATTGAGTTGTAAAGGGGATCTTTCAACAGTGCAAGTGACATCCAGTAGGATAAACCATCTAAATCATGCTATCTAAACAATGTTCATGTGGTCATATAACACTATTCAGTTGGGAGAAGTGTGTTATTAACAAAAATATTTCCCGGAACTTTAGAAGCGTCAAAGGAAAAATATTAATTTAACTAATTATTTTATTTTATTTTTTTATTGAAGGAAATAAGTATTTTTGAACAACGTCCATGATTAATATCGCTTAAGTTTACAACATTCCTTATTTTAAACCTATTATTGAGTATTGGGTTGCTGTTATTAAGATTCTGGATGCTAGACAATTTATCATTTCTTCTACATAATTGTTAAGAATTTATGAGATGATTGCTACAAAGACTGCCAACTTATTTAGCACTAAAATTGTCTTTTTTAAACGCAAAGAAGTCTAAGAAGCCTCGTATTGCACTATGTTGAAAAGCAAATATGAATATTAATCAGTAAATTTTGATTTTCTGTGATATTTTTATTTATTTCTTTTGGATACAAGTAATTAATATACTGCTTTTTAAGTTGAAAAGTGAGCTGATATTTGCTGATAAATGCTCTAAAATTCTCGATATATGTCAGTAATTTCCTAATAATATACTGTTATTTACTAAAATCAGCATACATTGTAAATCAGAGTATTTACTGTACGCAATACTCAAATGATTGTTACTACCTAATTCGCAATGCCTGCTAAACAGATAGGATCTATATCTTCAACATTTATAATATTAAATGTCATACTACTTAGAACATACTTTAATTTTCTGAGCGAACTACATAAACAGAAAATATTAAATCATTCTCACTATTTTTTATTAATTCCTCTTTTAATTTCTTTATGAAAGTTAGGCTTTCCAGATATCTTAGTTTTAGAAGCAACTTTTTTATCCGATTTTATTTAAATTTTTTAGTTATCTAACCATAAGGATTATTATTTTTGGTACTTACTATTAACCTTTACACATTTTTTTTACTAACGTGTTTATGTACAAAAAAACGTATATTTTAATATTCTTCAAATTATAAACTTTAATTTTGTTATAATATCCCTTAACAATTAAACTTTTGTTGCATAGTAGAAGAATTAGACATTCCCAAATTTTGAAGAAAACCATTTTTTCCCTTCTATCAACTGCATTACGGTTTTTCACACCCCGTTTCAGATGATCAAACAATTTATTCACAAAATATGTCCTTAGGAAGTGGAAATACAGGGTGATTATAATTAAAGTTTAACTTTCAAAAAGCTGTAAAAAAAAAAAAAAAAAAGGAAACACCTGTCTGAATGACCTGACATGTAGCCTGAATAAACGAAACGAAAGTAGGAGGAAATTATATGGCTTAAAATATTCGCATATATTCAGGTCAAATTTCAGGTCATTCTGACTAGTAGTTCTTTATTTACAGCTTTTTGAAAGTTAAGCTTTAATTATAATCACAATGTACAGTTAGCAAAGTTTATGTGAAAAAATAATGTTTACTTTTCTTCACAAGACAATTCTTTTATGTTTATTTATTCCTATTAATAAGCACATAACACAAGAAGATTTTTATATTGAGGAGAGATGAATTTTTTGTAATTAGGGGGAAAAAAACATCCTGGTTTACGTTCCTAAGTCTATGCATAAAGTTATCAAATGACCTTACATATACCTACCACAGAGTCCCTTCATCATATTAATCTATACAATCACAATTATGATAATTTCTTTCTGAACCATAATAACATTAACCCAATTCTATATCATGACATCAAATTAGTCAATTAACTACTTGAACTTCAGGCGCAAGCATCACTAACAGAAATCCTAGAATACTTTTTCTTTAATGAACAAGTTCTTAAATTATCTAGAATTTGTAATCTGAAACGAAACTTGTTTTTTATTTTAAATGAATTTTTTTCTTTATGCAATTTTTTTCAAGAACGGAATTTTTTTTTAATAAAGATTGCAAGATATGCTTGTATATAGTGGATGTCTGCAATCAAATAATTATCCTATTATGTTTATATAACTTAAGTTAGAGAAAAAGATACTTATTTATACCTCAACACTTACTGTCAACGTCTTCCTTCAAATTGAAATTTGTTGCAGAATGCTTTAAAGTAAAAACGAATCCTATTCGCTACATTCAATTAGTAACATTATAAAATGTTTCTTCAAATTACAAATAAACGCTATTAATAGACTTCAAATTCATTACATTGAATTAGTAACATTACAAAATATTTCTTCAAATTACAAATAAACGCTATTAATAGACTTCAAATTCATTACATTGAATTAGTAACATTACAAAATATTTCTTCAAATTACAAATAAGCGCTATTAATAGATTTTTATGTGTTAGTTGTTGTTTAGTTCAATTGCGATCTATACTTAAAACTTTTAAAGAAACATTAAGAATACCTTATAATCATGTTTGTTATAATGTGGATAAATTATTATAGAAATATTTTCATTCAATCGACTATTTTGGAAACATGTTCAAAATTGTCTAATTAAATTTAAATACAAATTTTATTTAAAAGAGTTACATGTAAGCATTTATGTTTTAATGATCGTTATTACGTATAACCGAAAAATTTGATATTAAACATGATGGTAATATTTCATGATGATAAATCATAATGTTTTAATAACTATGCTGGTCTACAGATGATAATGCATTTCATTTATCGTCTTATATTTATAAATGCTAATAGTACAGCCCTATTAAAATTTTATTAAAAAAAAATAATTTTGATGTTTACTCAGTTTTTCAGAACACAATGTATCACATTTTATGTTATATTTTGCGCGTAAAATAGTTTGAACAGCGCTTTTGATATAGATATTTCTGTAAATTTGAGTTTTATTGTATTTGATAATATTCTGGTTACCAACTTCCACCTGAAATTGATCACGAGTTTATAAAGGCCTTAAATACAGGATGGTGATAAAGAAACTTTGCCAGTATATGGACCTCTAGCAGCCGTTCTGTTCAACAGTTCAAGATGAGATTTCAGGTATAGTTATTCAGAGGTATGAGCTCTAGATTCTGTGAATGGTAACAAAATGGCAATCACGGTTACTTTTATAGGTACAGAAACTTGAAATTTTTGAATGACAGCGCCTATTTTTTCCTGTCGAAAAATTCTCAGCGCATGCGAAACCCTATAGAGTTTTGGAACGGTAAGTGTATCACAAAAAACGGACGCATTATGCAAGTACAAAAAAACAGCTCTGCGAACGGTAAGTGGGCGGGAAAAAATTGCATATGATGGCTTCCATGTGGAAAAAGTGTAATCTAAATAAAAAATTTCATTTGTCGAGTCTGTATTGTCACCAATGATTGGTGTCTTTGGCCTCTGTTATATGCAAATTTCCCCCGTGCGCCCCAAAAGTATTTTCGCTGGTCATTTGCAAAACTGTTTTTGTGAGTGCATAACGCGTCCGTTTTTTGTGATACATGTACCGTCCCAACGCTCTTTAGGTTTTAAGCATTTTGTGATGGGAAAAAGAAGACGTCGTCATTCGAAATTTTCGTTTTCTATACCTATAACCGTAACCTCATACATTCTGAATAACTATACCTGAAATTTCTTCTCAATCTATTGAACAGAATGGAAGCTAGATGTCCTTATATCGGCAAAGTTTGTTTATAATTTATAAATAAAGGAATTTGTATCCGTCTGTACATCGGAAGTTGATGGATTCAACATTTATTGAGTTTGTTATGCCATATCATATTTCCACCGAGAGAAATAAAGAATTGTCTAAGCGTATACTATTGTGACTGAACTATTGAATCAAAAAGCTCCTTGTGAGTCATTCCTGACACACTTGAGAAGTTAAACTCAAAGTATTTCACAGCTGTAATAGAAATTTCATCCCCGAAAGAAAGATTCATTTAAAGTGTTTATCGCAGATGAAGTGGAAAGAAACATTATCCTGGTTTTTTTTATTGACCCAGCTGTTGCATTAATACAATTAAAAATTGTGGTATTCATTTGTAAAGATTCAAAGGATTACTAAAGGAAGATGACTTCCTAGGCTTTATTTTTCAAGCCTGTTTATCTTTATATAATTTGCCATTTCACTTTTCTTTGCAAATGCTCCTAATATTGGGATAAAGTGTGTTAAAGTAAATGTAGGTTAAGCACTTTACGAAGAAATGCAAATTTGAGTTCATCAAAACTCTGCAATTGAGCTAGTTATGCTAACATTAATTTCTAGAATTTCTTCTTCCAAAAATTAATTATTTCGTGAAAATTGTAATTAAGTTTTCTTTTTACTAACTGCCTTTCTTACTAATGAAACAATACCAATATTTTCTGGCCTTAAATTGTGTGTGCAAATCCGTATGTTTGCGGAAATAAAAGTTGGTTCTATTTACAGTGTAAGAAAATGATAACATGCCTTTTGAATAATTTTCGCAAATAATACCCATACATTATTTTCTCAATAATCCCCATAAATATAATCCATAAATATAAATCCTTGATATGCAATGCCAATTTTTATATTAATTAACATAGCATCGTTTCTGTTGTCAGCGTATGAGTGGAATTTGCATCTGATATTAAATTCTAAAGACATCACTATCAGCAAAATATGTGATAAACAACTTTTAAAAATTTCTTTATTAAAAATGAATGTGAATTTATGCATTGACATCCAAATATCTTTTTTTTTATTTTTTATTTATTTATTTATTTATTTATTTATTTATTTATTTATTTATTTATTTATTTATTTATTTATTTATTTATTTATTTATTTATTTATTTATTTATTTATTTATTTATTTATTTATTTATTTATTTATTCATTTATTCATTTATTTATTTATTTATTCATTTATTCATTCATTCATTTATTTATTAAAACAATTTTGGCAACAGGAAAGAGTTTCTTCAATGACCGGTTAAGTGCTATTTCAGCGCGATTGGCTGACGGCAAATTGGTTTATTAGTATTCCGTAAAAGTGTCCTTTTAGTGACAGTGACAGCTCCTAAAATTTGATAGAATGCATTACCATCGACATCGAATCTATCCGCCAAGTTTCAACCTGATTGGATGACGACAAGAGTGTTGATTGGACCTCCCTAGATTTGCCCGCCATCAACAAACATACACACCCACTCAGCCACACGCACATAAAATCGAAGTTATTATAAAGGATTTAAAATGAAGAGCAAAGAGTAACGAGAACTTCACATGACAACAACCAATACCATTGAGATAGATAAAATTACAGTATTATTATTGCTCTACGTTGAATTAATAAAAAAGTTAGTGTTATTTATTTAATTAGCACTTTCTAGTCACGGTCGTTTACCATGCCAAGGTCAAAAGATTTGTCATCTTAATATCAAAATGCGTTCATTAATAGTACAAACACGTCTTCTGAGTTCTTAATTACAGTGCTGAATCATTTTCTTCTCTTTATTCACTTAAAAGAAGTAACAAAAAAATCTGCATCTAATTTTTTATTTATAATTATTACACTGTTAAAAATTTGGATCCACCTTACACCAAAAATTGATTCCCATTTAGCTGCAACCAACATTTGATGCTTAGTTTCACGATTTAATGGTGCTACCTTAGTCCGTAAGCAACATTAAATCGTGAAACTAAGCACCAAATGTTGGTTGCAGCTAAATGGGAACTAATTTTTGGTGCAAGGTGGAACAAAATTTTTAAAAGTGTACATTAAACCTTAAGAGGATGATGAATAATTTTTAATCAAAGTGGAAATTTTTAGGGATTTTTTCTCTTCTTTTATCTCAGTTATTGATTACAAAGGCCAGTTTACTAATAATTGAATTTTTTAACTGGATACAAAATTAGATTAACTAAGCATCCTTTCACACAAATATTGCAAGAAAATTTCAAACTTTTTGAGAGTCTTAAAACTTTTTTTCAGCTTGTTCTGGGCCAATAAAATAAAGTATAAAATAATAAATAAAGTATACGAAGGGAAAATTCAATAAAAGGTGGTTATCAGAAAAACGCTTTTGAAAAGTTTTCCATGTAATGATTTTCCCATGCTTGGTATCAATCGTTCTCTAAGTATTTTGAGAGGGAAAGTAAGGCGTACCCAACATGAAAAATATACTTGTAGAATAAGGTGGTTTTAAAAAGGTCGATTTTATTTTTTCTAGAGCTAGCTACGTCTTTGGTATTTGTTAGAGGATCTTGTGACCTTAACTCTTTTTGAAGCCTTGCAGCGATAAACTTTTGTTCTATCTAAAGCTCTTTTTGAAGTTTTTCCCCTCATGAAGTATTTATTGTCCCAGTTGTAAAAATTAGTTAAATATATATTTCATAAAATATTTGTATTTACAAAAATTGCATTTTAATTTCCTATTAGTTGAAACTACCATTACGTTCACATTTGTGTTGAGTTTGCAACTTTGAAAACAACCTCCCTATTACGGACAATGGTGTGAACTTTATCTGCATTGAGCTACTTCTTAATCCCTGAAATGTTCTCAAACTTGATCTGATTTATTTTTTACAGCATTGGAACAAAATAGAATGGTAGGACTGAAAAAAAATTGACCTTCAATAATTTCGACCACCCAATTGTAAAATCTGTAAGGGTCTAGATTCAGATGGCGAAAAAAAAATATCCAAAGTTGGGTTCGCTCTTGGTATCCCTACCGCCTCATATTTCGCCACCTAAAATATACCCTAGAGAACTTCGATATCCAACTTAAAAAACATTTCAATATTCTTTTTAAAGATGTAAAATATTTTTTTTAGTTACCCATTTTCTTTCTTAAAAGGGTCATTGACCATATCGAACCTGTTTGAAACATTAACAATATTGTTCAACTCCAATTTGTATTCACCCATTAGTAGTATAAGATATTATTAGCAAACATTGATAACAGGGAAGCATGCTCTTCGATGCTTGTAATTGGTATCGCAATGAAAGTTGGAATAGAAACGCATGCATAATTTATAAATAGCTCAAGTGTCAGTGATGAAGTGACTCAAGTAATTGCAACTAGAAAAGTCGTGCCACAGTGTTTTAAATAAGTGGTTTACAAGCTCTGAGAATTATCGTAAGGAAGAAGAATTATTTGCAATTACTCATTATACATCATTCTTGAAAGTTACAATCGTTACTCCATCTTCGTTTGACGTAGGATTTGTTTAACTGATGAATTTCTTGATATCTTTTGACATCATCTAGAATAGATAGTTTTTAATGAGAAATAACTCATGCAACACTGTTGTAACGTAATTTAAATGTGTATTTCGAATGAGCATATAATCTTGTTTTTTATATAATTTATCATACATTTAATTAAATAATAAGTAAGAGAACAATTATTATTTGAGGTCAAAACTTATAAATTAGGGAATGTTCATTGTTTAATTCAAAAGTTCTATGTTTATAACGTTATTACGTAATTTAAATGGGCATTTCTCATAAAAGTTAAATAATTTCATGCTAAGGTAACAAAAATTTGAGAAACAGAATCTAAATTTTGATATAATTTTGCATAAATTTAATTAAAAAATAAATTAGAAAACAAATGTTATTTGAAGTTAAAACATATAATATCAGTATAACAGAACCAGTATAAAAATTATACTGGTTCTAATGTTTTTAACGTAATTTAATTGTATTTTTCACTTAAAAAGTAAAGTAACTTAGCGCTGAGGTAGCAAGCATTTGAAGCACAGCATAACACTTTTTCTATAATTTTTCATACTATTATATAATAAATTGGAGAACAATTATTATTTGAGGTCATAATATATAAACTAGGACATAACTATTTTTTAATTCAAAAAAATATACTGTTTCTAACGTTTTTAACTTAAATTAAATGTGTATTTCGCCTCAAAGTAAGGTAATTTCGTGCTGAGGTAACAAGCATTTAAACACAGAATCCGAATCCCGTTTTTGAAATATTTCTCATGCATTTAATTAAATAATAAATTAGATAACGAGTATTATTTGAGATCACAGCATATAAACAAAGGAGTCATTATTTTTTAATGGTCCCTTTGTTTATGTGTCAAAAAAGTCTTGTCAAAAAAGTCCTTTGTCAAAAAAGTCCTTTGTCAAAAAAGTATACTATTTCTAACTTTTTTATCGTAATTTAAATGTGCATTTCCCATAAGAAGAACAAGAACTTTATTTAACATTATGGGTCATTCGATCTGAAGGGGCTCATGGCCGTCCAGACAACATATAAAATAATTCACAAAAATTTATTACATATAAGTATGAGCAGCACAAACAAAGAGAGAGGGAGGGAAAAAAAACAAACGAAAGTCTCGCAACAATATCACATACAAGCAACTGTAAGGTATTTGATTTATGAAACCACACATTTTTTTCACAGTTCAATTTTAAATATTTTAATAAAGTGAGTTACTTCATTAGTTCAAACGTTTCTAAAATTTATATTTCTTAATTATTATTATTTGTTAATTATAAAATAGGTTTTAGCAACTTTTCTACACCCACATTTGATAAATAATTTTTTATTTCTTTTTTAAAAAGGTTTCCACTATCAACATTTAAAAAGTAAATAAAAGTAAAGTAATTCCGTTCTGAGATAACAAGCATTTTAAGCACAGAATCCTGTTTTTGATATCATTTCTTATTTGTGATCATAACACATAAACTAGGGAATAATTACTTTTTTTTTAAAAGCAAAGAAATTAAATTGGTTCCTAAATTGTTTATTCCATTATACTTGTTATAAATAAATGTATTATTAAATAAATCTAATAATTTTTTAATATAATAACTAGTTTCAAAACTTGAAAAACTTAAAACTTGAAAACTCAAAATGTAGGGCTACATAGGTTCTGGTTCGGAGAATGAACTAGTATCTCAGCAACCCTCAAAGAGTGATTAGTGAATAAATATTTATATTTAACCGCAACAGCAAATAACGCTTTTTTCCTTTGAGAAACATTACTTATAATATACACGTAACTATTTGAATAAAAGCTTGAGATGAAATTTAAGTAACCCTTTAAAATAATTAACTACTTAACTTGATATTCAAATTAGAGATTTTTTAAATTTCAAACAAAATACTCTCCAAAAATCATATAAACCTCAACAAATCAGATATAAAGTTAATTTAAACTTCTTTCAATTTTAATGTTTGTTTTTAATTTTTCACAAAGAAAGTAAAAAATGCACCAAAAGCGGCGTGACCTCATATTAAAGAAATTCAGGTAATTTTAGTTATGAATTTGTGTCTTGCAGTTTTACACTGTTAAAAATTTCGATCCACCTTGCAGCAAAAATTAGTTCTCATTTAACTGCAACCAACATTTGGTGATCAGTTTCACGATTTAAGGGTGCAATCACAGACTATAAGCACCATTAAATCTTGAAACTAAGCACCAAATGTTGGTTGCAGCTAATTGGGAACCAATTTTTGCTGCAATGTGGAACAAAATTTGTAACAGTGTAATCATGCCTTATTTTTCTAACTCAAAGGAACAAATTTCCTCAATATTTACTTTACGATATATCCTTAATTTTTATATAAGTTTGCAAATAGTTTTTTGAACAAAGGAAAAGTTTGAAGTTCAATGTGGTAATATCAACATTGCATAATATATAATGAAATCTAATTTTAGGGATTTGAAAGTCGAGTTGGAAAGTTAAATAAATCTTTATTTTACTTTTTCCGTCTGAACGATTGTTCTAAATACAGCTTCCGTTAGGGTTAATCACTCACTTTCTTTTCAGTCTCTTCTCTTCACAGGTGAAGCGTAACCTTCCATGACCTTGAGATAGATTTTTGGATGATGTCTCCTGTTAGTCACACCATGTGAATCTTTAAATGCGTTTCGTGACTTTGAAACGTAGTTAGTCTCTACATTTATCTCTGGGATAATTTGTCATTCTGCGTTATTCCTCACATCGATTTAAAGGGATTATTTATAACAATGGGCGAGCTTCACTTTAATTTTAATCGAAACAGGGATCTAATCGATTGAGAAAGCAATGCACAATTTGCAGATTTGTGGATTTTAAGAGTCGGTATAAAAAATTAAATGTTTTAAAACGGATTTTGGGGAAAAAAAAAAAAAAAAAGAGTATTATATTCAGTTTAGTAACTTGAACAACATATATCTAACTCTTTCGGTCCTAATGGGCATCTACGTGGGTAAATAAATCTCTAATGGGTAAGTAAATACTACTTTTACATGGGTTTTAGGTTTCCAGCGTTCTTATGGATAATGGAATCAAAATATGATAAAAGAAACTTGAAAACACTCTCATACTGCAAATAGCAGACTTTTATTTTTAAGCACGCACCTTACTCAAGTTTCAATGGATCTATTTTTTTAATTTTTCAGGAAGTAAAACTATATTACAGTCATACTTAATGTAAAATAGTTCTTATTATTCTTAAGTAATGATTTAAAAGCCCACTTGATGGGTGTGGTGTTAGCGCTCTGGCCTCTCACCACTTTCGAACCCTGAGTTAGGCATAAATGCTCCAAGTAATAATTTAAACTTTTTTAGAAATTTTGAATATTTTTTGTGGGAGATGCTGTCCCAATTGTATTTAATAGTGGGACAACATATCCCATCAGTGATCAAATTACTACATACAAGATTATATTAGTGTGTTTAGGAAAAATATATGGTTATTATTACAATAACGTACACGATTGGAACAAATAGTCTCAGTCGTCTATTCGATTGGGATGTATTGTTCTAGAAAGATTTCAATTAAACGTGTTAAGTGAAATTAAACTCATAGCATACTTCTTTTAGTATATCAACATTAAATTAAACTCATAGCATACTTCTTTTAGTATATCAACATTAAATTAAACTCATAACATACTTCTTTTAGTATATCAACATTAAATTAAACTCATAGCATACTTCTTTTAGTATATCAACATTAAATTAAACTCATAGCATACTTCTTTTAGTATATCAACATTAAATTAAACTCATAGCATACTTCTTTTAGTATATCAACATTAAATTAAACTCATAGCATACTTAATTTAGCATATCAACATTAAATTAAATTACTTTTCATAGATAAATTTTAATCATGCAAATATAGGATCGAAAAGTTAAAAAAAAAAAAAAAAGATCTTATCTTCACGATAAGGTAGTACTTTATCAGCTGAGCTACTGCGCCCATCACTCCAGTAGAACGAATACGCTGGCCAATATCGTTGGACACTAGCCAATCCCGATGTTGGACCATTGTAGACTGACCGTTGTTACGGATCTTGAACTAACTCGCCCAGTGCTGGGTAAACTATACTAGAAGTTTTGAAATGTTGATGCAAAGTTTTAAAATCGAAATATATTTTTATAAGAAAGATCTGAGGTTTAAAAATATGTTTTGTGATGGTTTTGATAAGTTTATTTTTTTAAAAATCGTGTATTTTGGAATGATGCTCAAAGTTTCGGCATGAATTGGCCAATCTTTCCTGAACCACTATTTCCAACATTGGCCCATACCGCTGTGTTAAATGAGTACACGCAAGTAAACAAATCACATTCATTTTATTCAGCAGCCATTTACTACAAGATTTAACATTAAACACAAACAAATTATTTCAATTTAAGAGATATTGATAAACAAAACAACTTTCCGTGACAGCGTCTGTTGTTTACTGCAATGCTTATTTATGAAATGCTTTTTCCTGTAGGTTTTGGAGTTAAAGTTATGGTTATTTTAATACTTACTTGGATGCAGGGACGACGGGAACGGGGGGCGTAGGGGGCGACTCGCCCCCCCAAAGTTTCAGAAAGTTGGACAGTCGGCAAATTTTCAAAACTTTTATCGAGATTTTTCTTTTTCTAAAGTCGATCATAAAATAAAATTAAATGAAAAAAAAAAAAATGGAACAAAAATATTACCAATATCTGAATGCAGGGTGACCCGAGTTTGACGAATCGGCATTTTTACAATAGAAGTCTATTATAGGGGAGTCGGTGTCTTTTTTTCCAGCTACAAGGATGGACTGTGAACGCAAATATTACCATAAGTTTTTAGAAAGGCTGGTAGTCGGCAAATTTCTGAAATTTCATACCTTCTTTTAAAAATCCCTACTGACGGATGTTTCAAAACATATTGAATGGAAAAAGTACAAATAATTAAACTCATCATTAGTATTATAAAATTGTGATCACAATGCAGCCTCAGTCGACGGTCGGCAATTTTGAATTGGACAGGAACATTAAAATAATCCAATCATTGATATCTTCACTGACATTAGATAACTTTGATGTGTTACAGTAGATGATGTATTTGTGGTACGTCAGACAACGCCTCAAAAACCATGACATACACATTAAACGTCATTTACATAAAGTATGTAATGTACATCATACTTTATAAAAATACTTTACTTTATACAAATACATACTTTACTATAAAAAGTATGTATAAAAATACATACTTTATACAAAATTTCAAAACACCAAAATTTTTGTATACGAAAATTGACAAGCATTTTACAAAGTTATTGCAGTTAATGTCATGTAGAAACTTTGCCGATATATGGACCTCTAAAGGCAGTCTCATTCAACAGATCGAGATGAGATTTCAGGTATAGTTATTCAGAGATATGAGGTCAGAATTCTGTGAATTTCGGCAAAATGGAGCTCACGATTACCTCGGTTATAGTTACGAATAGCAACGCCTACTTTTTCCTATCAAGAAATAATCACTGCATGCGAAAACCCTAAAGAACGTTGGAATGGTACGTGTATCACAAAAAACGGAAGCACAAAATACAGATCTGCGAACTGCGAACAAAAACATGATCGGAGCAATGGAGGCCGCTCACCAAATATTCACCTTAGAAAACCGATTAAATTGCCTGTGATGGCATTCATCTGAACTTTGGCCCCTGTCAAATGCCAATTTCCATCGTGCGCCTCAATCGCGTTTTTGTTGGCCGTTCGCAGAGCTTTTTTTTTGTGCGTGCATAATGCGTCTGTGTTTTGTGATACACGTACCGTTCCATCTCTCTTTAGGGTTTCCTTATGCGCTGAGCATTTTGCGACAGGAAAAAGTAGGCTTTGTCATTTGAAAATTTCGTGCATGTAACTATAACCATAACCGTGAGCACCATTTTTTGAAATTCACAGAATCTCGAGCTCATACCTCTGAATCTCATCTCTGATACCTGAAATCTCATCTTGATCTGTTAAACGGAACGGAAGCTAGAGGCCCATATATCGGCAAAGTTTCTTTATGACCACCTTGTACTTCATACATTGAAAATGCATTCCCAATATAATGCATGCCACTTGTAAACTGGAAGGCGATATCGAATTTATTCTAACAAAATAATCTTTGGAAAAGTGTTGAAAGGTTTATTATAATACTATCTAAAATTCTTAATGTTCCCCGTGCTCAAATAGCTGTGGACCGACATTGTCCAATACAACTAGGTTCAGTGCATTGCAAATAGTGAGTATCCTTTCACTCCTATCCTCGATTTCTGACTCAGTTTGGCCTTTGTGTTGCCCTTGCGCCTAATAAATTTGAAAAACAACCAACCAACCTATCCTGGATTTCACCACTTTAATATTCGAAACAGCAGGAAAAAATTGTCTTTCAGATAAACTAAGATTTTTTAGTCTAAATACCTTTAAAAATATTTCAAATTGGATCAATAAATCTCAAATGAGGATCATAACCATTACATGTGGGTAAGGGAAATGGGGGTGGGTTTTTAGAAATTTCATATTGACAGTGATGTTTCTCTTGCTTTGAAGATCAAATGTGCAACTTGTTCTTCCTCAAGATCGATTAACACTGTAGATTTGAATACCTCCTCCCCCCCCCCCCACACACACCTTTCCCAAAAAAACCCACACGTACTATTCCTTATATAGTTTGGTATGTTGTGCTAAAAATTATGGCATGCTTTTTTTACAGAGTATTTTGTCACTATATTCGAAGTTCAATTAGTTGCGAATAACTTACCTTTTTGCACATAAATATTATAGTTTGGTTTAATGCTAAAGTAATCCATTTCATTTTTAATCCCGCTTAGGAAAAAAACTAGCATTTTCAAGTATACTTTCCTTCTTGAGCAAATGATTATTGCTCAAAAAACGAGTAATATTTGCAGAAATTATTTCTGAAAAACCATACAACATTAGTGAAAAACCACAAAAAAATCATTAAGTTAAATCCAGCAATTTTGATAAAAATATATACTCGAAGTAACTACTTTTAAGAAGTATATAGCTTCCTGGATTGAATTGTTACCAAAAAATTAAGTTTTACTATTAACACACGCTTAAGAAAAAATCAAAATCTTTTCTTTTTTAGTTAGGAAAATGTGTTAAAAAGTATTTAAAAATTAAATAATTAACAAATCGTTTTTAATAATAATTGTCTTTTGCAATGCAATTATAGTGTCTATGAACGCCTACATGATTATTTGAAGGGAGATGTAAGGCGACAAAAGTTTTTGTTTAATCCTTGATTTTTCAAAGATGGGAATTGGATTTCCTAATTGGATGTTAGTTAATAATTGTTCATTAATGTTCTGTTCAAATTGATGAATTAATATCCATATATTTTTTTCTAGTAAATTTTACCACTATTTTTTCCACGTTACTTTATTTTTTGAAACCCAGAAGGGAAGGAGTGCAAGTACATGTTTTTTATGTCCCTGACATTGTATTTATTATAAAAATTGCAGTGCTTCGCGTAGGGAATTTTCTGTGGTAGTAATAGTCCGCCAGAATTTTAAAAAGAAGAATTTTTCCAGAATTTATTTTTTGATCAACCTTTATACAATTCATTATACAAAAGTCACCTATTTGATAAATAATTTTCATCTATTTAATTCCATGTTAAAGTGCTATTTTCCAACCACTTTCACACGTTTAATTATTTTTTTTTTCGAAACTGCAATTTGAAAATATAAAAAAAAAAGTTGTATCGAGATGAAACACTTGTACTTCTCAGTTTACTGAATTGGTTTAAGATTGTGGGGGAAAATTCTATCTATCTGCAAGGTATAAAATTTCTCCCCCCCTGCCCCCAAATAAAAACGCTTCCAAAAACAATCTCCTTTGTTCAGAGAGGAAGGGGTAATTCACGAAAAAGAAATGACAAATTAAATGAATTTAAAGGAACTTTAGTTAAAGTGTGATGGGAATTTACTTAAAATGACATTAATTACGCTTTAATAAAATGCCATAAAATATTAAAAATTGTTTAGACGGTAATTTAAAAGTAATTAAAACTAGTTGTACATTAAATAAAATAATTCATAATTAAATAAAAAAAATGCATTAACAATAAGTTTTACATTAATTAATAATTAATTATGCATTGATTATTCATATATTAATTAAAAATTATTTATACGTTAATTTTAAATTAATAAAAATTAGTTCACAATTTATTAACACCTTAATTTATATTTTCTACATTTACACCGGACATGACTTGATTTCAGTCGGGAAAAGGATGTCTACGCCCCCCCAACCAAAATTCTTAGCGACGGCCCTGCTTGGATGGTTTTTTAATCAAATTTATTGAAAACTTTACTCAGCAGGCCTTCATTTGAATACTTTCTTTTATTATCAAACTCAATATATTTGAAAGAAAAAAGTTTGTCACAAACTTGAGAAAATATCATTCATATTTTGTATGCTTATTCTTTCTTTTGTCTTTGTCTGAAAATATTTGGCTATCAATGCATAAACTTTTATTTAAAAATCATTATAAACTTAACTCACTATGTACTTCTGAAATTTTTTGTGAACATATATAAATGGTATAATATTTCTCGTTTGGAGCATTCAACCCTTTTTCGGCCTCTTGAGTAATCGAGATCGGAATAACTTTCTTTTCTATGCTTGTCTTTCTTAATATTTGTACTAAATTTCAGTTTGTTGGTTGTATTGGGTTTTTTGGCACAAAAGCTACACTGTTAAAAAACTTGTTCTATCTTCCATCAAAAATTAGTTCCTATTTAGCTGTAACCAACATTTGATGCTTAGTTTTATGATTTAATGGTGCTTACAGTCCGAGATAGCACCATTAAATCGTAAAATTAAGCACCACATGTTTGTTGCAGCTAAATGGGAACCAATATTTGGTGCAAGGTGAAACAAATTTTTTAACAGTATACTCTAGGCTCTCTAAAAGCTACATGCTGCGTCGTACTATTTGTATATTGTGAATAAATTTTACTCAGCTAGTGATTTTCCCAAATATATAATTCATTTGATTCCTGGAATGCAATGAATTTTAAAGAGGAAATGTTTCTCAATCTTGGGAAAAATTCATTATTTTTTAAAATATTTTTTCATTATTTTGTCTAAGTCTGGGTTAATTTGGCTAACGGTGTAGAAACTTTAATTTAATTTGTCCGACCGGCTATTGAGATAACTTTTAAGGTTCAGAAAAACAAGTAGACATTAAGGCGATTTTGAAAGTGTGTCGTTTTTTCCCTGCAAAGTGCAGAACACTTAAAATACCTAAAAAACAATGGACTTAAAATCCAATTTACTTTCAGAAATGAATATGAAATATTGCTTTTCTGCATTATTGTATCAAATTGAACAAAATTATAATTAAATTGAAATTTCAAATAATTTTATATGAAGAAATATGCGGCGTTGAAGGACTCATAAAAATTATACCACATTGCAGAAGTGAAGCATTGCAGAAGTAAGCAGAACCTAGATACGAAATTCAAGAATACTTAAGAGAAAATTTCGTATTGTTCTTGATATTGTTTCTACACGATAATTCATAACATTTCCATTACTTTGTTTCATTTAGTTTTTTCTTATGTAGAGTAAACAATACATTTAACAGTAATAACCGAATTGAAGTTTCCAAATAAGTTGTAGTTGCAGTTGAAAGAGACAAGATAGGTTTATTTAAATCCTTTTTAAGACAAAACATGGTTAAAAAATTACTCTTAAAAACTTTTTTAGGAATCATAATGCTTTTTTTTTATCTAATTCTGATGAAGTACTTCAAATCTATTCTACCAAAAATTATAAACAGGTTAGAATTCAAAATACTGCAAATAATAACAAAAAAATTGAAAATAATTATTTTTACGATAAAACTTTTGAATTGAATAAAACATAGTCCAATTTATTTTGAAAACTATTTACATGGGACACATGTCTATCTAGGAATGGCAACGTTTATCTCACCAAATTACACCAATCAACAAAACCATCTATCAGTGTCAATACTCTTGTCATACCATACTGATGAAGTGTATTTATACTCGATGTGACAATACGCGGTTTGAGCAGTTCAAATTTCAACACTGAAAACAGCTAGATGCTTAATTTCTTACAGTTGAATTAATAGGTCAAAGTTAATGGGAAATAAAAATAAAATCTTCAAATTTAGTGTACTAAAATGCCAATTAATAAATGGGAAAACGGTTGCATTTTGAACCTTTTTAAGATACTTCTTCCTCAATGTTAACGAAAAGCAGATTGAAGAATAACGGTGCCAAATATCTTGAGACGTGGCTAAATTTGTCCGTATTAGTTGCTTCTACTAACAATTATAAACAGTTTTCAAAAATGTTTTATAATTTTTTATTAAAATCCAAAAAATAGTAGAGAGAGAATAAAAAAATCGTCTACTTTTAAACCTCCTTTCAGTTATTGGGAAATATTTTCGAGGAAAGCGTGTTGAGTGATTAAGATTGTGTGTGTGTGCGTGCGTGTGCGTGCGTGTGTGTGCGTGTGTGTGTGTGTCCGTGCGTGTGTGTGTGTTTTAGAATAATTATGAACGGACAATTACATCTAACTCGTATTCCTCACTATACACGTTTACTTCTATTTTTCTTAATGTCGAGATATTTAAGGTTCTATGTTTGAACTAAAATGTTCTTGTTCGTAGCTTTGATATTTCGGTGACGATGTTAATCTCCCACAATAAGTCTCTGTGTATGTCACTAGTTCGAGAATAGGAACCAATAATCTTATATATTATATCTGGAAGTTTTTTTTTTTTTGTGAAGATCCTTTTTTCTTTATATAAATGGAAAATCGATAAATGATATACCAATATAAAGGTTGTAGTATATTCAAAACAAATGTCTTAGAATAATTATGAAAATCTTCCGGCCAAAAAAAATTACAAATGAAATGCTCTTACAGAAAAAAAAAATTAAGACCAATAGATGAGGAAATAAAAATTAGAAGGTGACGTCAAACTGGCCATAACTTGAAAACTAGAAGATGAACTTTCAAAAAAGAAATTCCTCTAAAAGTAACCTTGAATGCGCATGATACACAGGGGCAATGTATATTGGGGTTTCTCTTGAAACGATTACTTTGCTGTGCTACAAAACTCATAATAAAAAAAATTTGAAGAATAATTTTTTAATAAATGAAATGCGTTTTAATTGGTTTTTACCTCGTTTATTTTTCAGAAACTAACACAATTAATATTGAAATGTTATTGCCATTCAAAGTACCTTTTCACAAATTTTGTCTATCAAGGTCATTAGGTATTGAATAAAATTTAATGCAAATTTTGGAATATCCCTTTTTATTAAATATTATACATTTCAATAACAAAAATCAATCTTTTCCTTTAAAAAGTATTTAAAAAAATATTACTGTGATTTGTTTGTCACTTTGTGCCATTACCATCCAATAGTTTTACATCCTTTCATGATCATTAAAGATACTCACTACTAGTTCAGTTAACATGCTTTGAAAACCCGAACATGAAATAGCAAGGCCCCCAAGAAATATAGAAAATAAAAGAACCCTTGAAGCCTAACAATAACAACGCTGGCCAATATTGTTCGACATTGGCCTATCTCGATGTGGAACGTTGCAAACCGGCTACCAATATTGACCAATCTCCTCAATGCTGGATGTTTTGAAACATTGATGTGCCGTTTTAAAATTGAAATATTTTATCTACATAATAGGTCGGAGAGCAAAAAAAAAAAAGTTTTGTGATGTTTTTGACGCTTAAAAAAAATTGTGTATTTTGGGACGATTCTCAAGTTTTGTCCAGAATTGGCGAATTTTCCAGAACCTCTGTATCCATTATTGGCCAATATTGCTATGCTACCTGAGTACATAGTGTTGGAAATTAGTCGGATGTAATTTATCGGTGTCCATATTTTATTTCACTATGCTTTTAGGCTGACAGTTTAGCAGAGACTTTTGACTGTTATCCAAATAGAGTTCTATATATTCTATATCTATATACTCAATTCTCACAAAAATTATTCTTTGAATACAAGTATATTACTAAACTAATCATTGTCATCCAAATATTCGATATTTTAAACAACCACAGAATACTATATGCTCTGATTTATTGCTTTTTGTAAACATTATAAACAAGTTTTTAGTTAAGTAATTTTTAATAGCGGTAAAATACGTTTCTTTTGATTTCATAATTCGAGACTCTAATGTGATAAAATATCCCTTTAAAAGACCTCCCTGAAGGTTTTTGTTATGTGACACTTGAACTACACACAGTAGATCAGATTCTGCTCTAGCGATATTACGGTACAATATAGAATTCAAGTAGCACTTACGTCAGAAAATCTCTCAACCAATCTTTTGAATTCGTTATAATAAGTGGGATTACGTCTTTCCAAACATGGTCTTAGTGGCTAAGTATTTTTGTGCGCAAATATCTAAGTTAAAGAAAAAAGATATTACTTCTAACAAAATGTCCAATTTTCGAGGTTATCGATACGTTCTGAATATTAGATTTCCCCTTAAAAAAACGACTAAGAATAATTTACGCTGTAAGTTTTTTAAACTGTCATTATCTCAGTCTTACTTTGTAATGAACAAAAAGATAACGTTTACTGTTTTTTTTTATCTTCTATTTACATGAAACAACTCATCGATTAATCAAGTTTTTTTTATAATGCGTAAAAAACGTTCCAGAGATCCGTATCATAAGTGTAAATACTTACCTTTCTCTCAAAATAGTATGAGAAATTAATTACTAAGATGTTTGGCATCTTGTTAAATGGTTATAAGTAATGATGATTCAAAAACTCATTTTTAGCTGGTGTCTGTGATAAACAAGGCATAGGTTTATCATATTCTATTTAGTACTTATAACCACACTAAGATTTGAATTATTTGATCTAGGGTGGTCAACTGGTCACCCAAATGTTTTAGCTATTAAAAGCATATCTCTTACATATTTTTCAACTAAAAGTGAATCTCCAAAAAGAAGGGATAGAATTTCTGTGTAAGGAAAAATATATACTTCGCAATTTATAAATTACTTTTTATAAATACTCATTAAGGTACCCTTAGTTTATTACAATGATTTAATAAGTCTCCATTATTTATGAAAATAAATTTGTAGCGAATTTATTTCTATGCAATAGTATTGAAACACTATTTCTTTTATCAAATTCACTAAGTGGTTGGGGAGACTGTTCTACCAGAGGTACAGTCTTGCCAAGAGACATTGCCTCTTAAAAATAGAGAAATTATGAGATTTTAGAGAGGACATGTTGGCAACACTTTAACACGCGCTCTTTAGTCATTATGTGTTTTCAACGCAATAACAAGTTTAGGTAAGTGACTGGAACTATTTTTCTTATGTTTAATGCTCAAAGTAAAATTATGTTGTTGAAGGTTTCAATGTTTAGCTTTCTTATAGTTAATAGTAAAGAAAAACAGTTAATAAATTCTTTTAGCTATATTTCTTCGCCATCCTTTACTGTTTTACATCAAGCATTTCTATCTATTGATATCCCGTAAACTAAACCATCATGCAATTCAAAATGTCTAGAGAGCATAACAAGGGACACGTAAAGGCGTCTTAGCAAGGAAAAATTACCTTAGATCTTACTTATTTGTCAAAAGATTAGTAATAGTACGACCTTTTACGATGGGCAATTTGATCTCTATGCCAAAAATCATCAGTTTGCTCCCCTGACGTCTGTTCAAAAACTTGTGCGTTTGCAGAGGAGCCTAGAACATCGGCAATGGAGTCACCAAAAATGGAGAAATGTCATGTGCAGTGACGAATCCAGATTCAGTTTAGAAACTGATTCCCGTCGTAACACAATCGGTAGAGAGCGTGGTACTCTTTTTTACGAAACAAACATCACGGAAAAGCATAATTTCGCAAGACAGGGAATTAAGGTCTGGGTTGCTATCATGTTGGACAGACCTCCACAGCTATGATAATGGGTTTGTTACCGGTAAGCGGTAAAGAGACGAAATGCTTGAATCTACTGTTCACTTTCTTTGAAGTGCTATTGGTCCTGATTTTTCTTCAATGGGTGACAAAGAGACTCCTCAACGTACAGCCCTGATTGACGATTTCCTTGAAAAAGAAGACATTAAGCGCATAGTGACCTGCCAACTCTCTTGTCATCAATCTGATCGAACGTGAGTAGGATGCTCAGAAGATGCTCAGGAGACGATTTCTGTTCCCCACCAAGCTCGCTTCCAGAATTAAAAAACGCTCTTTTACAGGTTTGGGAACCTCTGAGCGCAGAACTAACCAAAACCCTCATCAAAAGCATGAAAAATCTTTTTACAGCATATGTTGTAGCCAGAGAATACCATACAAATTTTCTTATTTCCATTGTTTAAATTATTATTTTTCAGTAAAAATGAAAAGCGTGTTTTTGTGTGTGTGTGTGATTTTTCTGTAATCCTATTATTCGGATAAAAAAGTCATTTTTATCATTATTTCGTATTCTTTTCTTCTTGTTCTTAAACATTTTACCACTTGTGTTCCAAATTTCATTTCATTCTGATGTATGGTTTTTGAAATATTAAAGAAAAAGCGACCCTTCTAAAATTTTGAACATGAGTGTATTTCTTTCGATACATACAATATTATTTATTTTCGTAGAGACTCCCATTTAGTTGCATAACTATCGATAAATGTTTTTAAATTAAAGTAATTTAGAAATGAAGACAATTTTAGACAATTTATTACAAAAATTCATTACATGTTATAAATCAAACAAGAATGAGAATTGACCACTTTGTAGTAAATTCTATCTAGCAAAGAAAATTATTATATACACTGGAACATTCATATCCAAAATATTTGGAAACGTCTAAAACGGGAAAATCCTGCTACATTTGATGTTTTTATAGTTTTCGAGGCAAAAATACAGAGAACTTTTCATGAAAGACTACCTGATAGATAAGTTCCAACTAAAATTCACCCAAATTTCCGTAATCCACATGTTGTTACTGTATGTCGCAGTATAGCTCTCGACTGCAGCTCTTGCTCAATGAAAAATTAAATACAGTCAACCAAAATGCTACAATTCAATAAAATAACATCAGCATTACCAAACCAAAAAGTTTCTTACCCAAATTTCGATGTAACATGTTCTTATACTTTTGTATTTCCTAACTTTTTCTATACTCGAGAATAAAACTAATTTCATAGTTGCAAATAGTGTCAAGTCAGACATCCAATGAGGCAACAGTGACCGTCAAAACATATAAAAAGCTGCGTAACACATCTGATGTCTCTTATCCAGAACCCCAATTACCACACACAATTACCACAACCGTTTGATATGGTCTCTGCTTCACACTCATAACACGCTCTCAGATCTTTTTTTGCTCAACATTGGATAATTTCTAGAAGCTCTATTCCCCCTTACGACACATCTGTTTGATGGTACATTGGTTTTACAACTAGGATTTATAGCTGTAGTGATCGTGTTAAACTTGGAACTTCTTTTAGGGCAAACAATGCTTGCTGAATAGCAAGTAATTTGTCCTTGGATCGTCAAACGCAATGAATATTTTTTATGGTGAGAAAAAGCGCTCTCTTAACACTTCGTTTCAACAGTTCAGAGTCTAGATTCACCAGACGCATACGCACGAAACTCAAGGATGTAACCACCAATGACGGACTTCCTTTCATAGCGAAGGTAATAAAATTCACTCGTAAACTTTAAGCTTTAGAAATCATGCAACATATGAAATTTATGTTTCAAATTGACCTGAAACACGAATTGCAAACTTTTTTAACGTTACCAAACAAAAGTTTTTATTTTGAATGAATTACATAAATCTTCAAGTTCATGAATAAATATCTCGCTTTTAATTCAAAAAGGATTAAGAAGGAGGAAAATATCTAAGGAAGAGGAGCTAAAAGCATTCTTCTTCTGTATTTTCCTTATTTCAACCTTCTTTTATGTTCGTATCACACCTATCTGATTATATGTCTTATAAAGTTATCTTATCAAAGATTAAAAAAAAAAAAACCTTTATATGCTTAAGCCAACCGGTCTTATCCTTCCCGAGCTTAGTCCTTACTTGTTCTTTCCGGATTTATCCTTCCCGGACTTATCCTTAAATTGTACTTCCCGGGCTTGTCCATCCCTGTAGATATTTTTAGGTGCATTAACATATTTGCTTAAAAGTTTAGTTTTTTTTAGAATGAAAAGGTATACGAGAAATATAATTGTGAATGCTACTCACATTTTGGTCCCGAATTTTTATCTAGAAATTACTCGTTTTGATACAAGACAAATTGTGCTTGAAATCTCAACTTTGGTATAAACATAACATCATTCAACATCATTTTAGGCATCCTTATTCAATTCAACTGACAATCAATCAGATCATATATTTTAGTCACGTTCTAAAATACTTCATTTTTAGAGGGCAAAAGTTTCGTTTTCAACCCACATAAATACCTCATTGAAGCGAAAAACTTATTTTCATCTGATATGTACTTTTTTTCTTTTTCAAAGTTCTCCAAGTAGCAATAAATAAAGCCAGAGCATTAAATTTAAGATCGACAAATTGCTGGTAAAACTAGTAGCACTGGTCAAAAACTTCAAGATAGATTGAATCAATGTGAACCCAGCTTGCCTTTTACACTTTGACCATTTGACACTAACAAGAGGGGAAAATGTTCTTCTATCCTTACTCGTACTTCATTTTTTTTCTACATAAGCTGTAGTTGAGATGTTCTAGACACAGGGTGGTCCGATCAGCCTTCAGGTAAAGAGTCATCCATCAGGTATTAAGTCTTTTACATGAACCATTGTACAGCCGTCAGATAAGACATTTATCTTGGTTTTGAAGTACCAAGTCGATGAAAGAAATTGCATCACTCAAGGTGATGCTCAGTGATAATTATTAAAAGAAAAGAAACGAGAGAGAGCGTGTTCAAAAGAATATGTTTCAATAACTTACAAACTTAGTTTGTATCTAACGTACTATAAAAATGTACATCCCAGACAAAAAAGTCCCTTGGTTTTTTGAATATTTTTTAATTTTATTGCTGTTACTTTATACTGTCTTTTTATCATTTTTACTTATTTAATTTTCTTCTTAACTATCTTCCTGTATTATTTCCTGGTCATTTTATAAGTCATGTATATACAAATAGATCATTATTAATTACAAATATTCATTTTGAGTGAAGTTATCAGATTTCTTTTGAATATGAAACATGGTTAAAATTTAAAATCTTAATTTTGGTTTATTTTTGTATTATTAATATTTTAATAATAATTATCTCTCTAATATACTAATATATTATACTTAAATTAAATCTACTGGAAAGAAAGGTTAAAAGTATTTGTAACCTTTCGTAATTTTTTCCTTTACAACGCGAAAGAAGGACGATGTTGGTGAAAGAAATCCAATAGCTATTCTTAGATAAAAAGGTAAAAGACATGGAAATCATTATCTGAATGCAAATAACCCAATGTATTATCTGATTCAAAATAGCCCAATGCAACATATGATTCAAAGTAGTCCAAACGCAAGCTACTAAATGGATATTTTCTTTCCTCAGAAATATCTTAGGAGGCAAAAAAAAAAAAAAAAAAAAAAAAAAAATTGGTTTCATTCATAGTGAATACAAGAATTCGACGATGATATATGCATCTTCTTCCAAGCTTTTTTAATCTCATGAAAAGTGTATTCATTGATAAATACAGAGACATTTCATGTGCTCTTAGAGGAAAAGGGAAAACTGAAATGTTAATTTCTTTTCAACTGAATTTGTATTTTCGCACTTTTATCGTTGACGACGAGAATTAATTTCAAACCATCAAAACAGCTTCGATCATTTTATAATCTCATTTTTACCATCTTTTTCTTACCACAATTTTCAATGCTCTTTAACTCTTTTATATAAACGTCGATTTCGTTTAAATGTGTGGCGGTCAAAATCTTCGGAGTATTAATTAAACTACTTGCTGGTGAACTCTTTAGCGATGATAATGCATTCTATCAAGTTTAGAAAGAAGAAGAAGAAAAAAATTTTTTAGTCAATAGAGCGGAATCTGTGATTTTCTTTGTAGAGGTCAAACACTATGAAAACTCGATCCGAGCACAAAATCGCTTAGAAAAGTTGCAATTGCAAATAAAAGTTGGCAAATCAGTTAAAGGATTTAAA
This sequence comes from Linyphia triangularis, assembly GCA_963978545.1. Lineage (NCBI taxonomy): Eukaryota > Metazoa > Arthropoda > Arachnida > Araneae > Linyphiidae > Linyphia > Linyphia triangularis. The sequence goes on from OZ021721.1 coordinate 90,446,638, forward strand.
GTAAAAACTTCGTTTTAATTGCTTGATTTTTTTTTTTTTTTATCATTCAAACTATTTTTATGCAATTTTTTTATCAAATTTTAAGACTTATACATTCCATTTCAAAATCTTGCTTTACAACGCTGCTTTTATAACTAAAAATGCTTTTTTGCAATCTTCGAAGATTTTTAAAATAGAATGGATTGATTAAACTAAACAAGTTTTCATCACTAAAATTCTTCGATAAAATGTTTAAATTTTATTCTAATTCCGTGATGTAGGAGTATTATTTAAAAGGAATATTGACTTGCGAAATCGTTTGGCAGAGTCGCATTGCTATATCTAAGCTTTAATCGTCTTGAGAAAAGAATTAGTCTAAATGACAAGGAACAAATGATTCTAGAGGACAAGGACTAAGTAGTTTCTGGCTAAATGCCACAACGAACTATTAACTTTTGTTTGCACTCTTATACGCCCTTCTTAACAGTGATCCTTAGAAGAACAGAATGGAGTCTTAAAAACAAATTACATCAGAAGCAGTTCGGTTACTTAAAGATATTTTCCGAGAATACGACAGAAGAAAAATTCCGAATTTGTTTCAATTATTCAAGAACTTATTAATACAAGGAAAATGTATTATAATTGTCAAGTACCTATAGAGTAATCAGTGTGAAAGAAAAGCTTTAAATAAGGTTACGGATCTGTTTATTTTAAAATAATTGAAAATGAGCCATCTTGAGGGACAGTCTGCAAAAAAAATGACTGTTGAGAAATAATAATATAACCCATAAATCAAAGTTTTTAATATAAATCCTTTTTATGCATTGCCAATTTTTATATTCATTAACATAGCGGCGTTTCTGTTGCCAGCGTGTGCTCGTTTTTAATATTTAAAATTAGATACAAACACCATCTGTATCAGCAAAATATGCGGTAAACTACTTTTCAAAATTTATTCATTAAAAATGAATGTGAATTTATGCACTCGCATCAAAATTTCTTTTATTTATTTATTTATTTATTTATTTATTTATTTATTTATTTATTTATTTATTTATTTATTTATTTATTTATTTATTTATTTATTTATTTATTTATTTATTTATTTATTTATTTATTTATTTATTTATTTATTTATTTATTTATTTATTCATTTTTTTTATTTTTTTTTTATTTATTAAAAGCGTTTCGGCGATAGCAAAGAGTTTTATCCAAATTTTGATAGAATGCATTTTCATCGACATCGAATCTATCTACCTCAACTCGATCGAATGACGGCAAGGTGGTTAATTAGACCTCCGCAGATTCGCCCGCCATCGACAAACATGCAAACAAAAAAATAGAAGTTAATATAAAGGATTTAAAAACGCTTTGCGTTATGAAATTTAATAACTAATCAAATTAGAATTTGTTGTATCGAATTTATTATTTGTATTTTAATATGAGTTATTCATATTGGGGGCATTAGTTCAAATAAATAAAAATTAAAAATATTGATCACTAAAATAATACAAAGGTACCAGTACACATTGGAAATTGAGAGAAATGTTAAAAATGTCCCTTTTTGATTTTTTACTCAAAAATATTCTCGCGCTTGGTAACTTTAAAATAGTACAATGATTTTTATGATAATCAAAATAATTTTTTTAACTGTGTACATTTTTATGAAGGTACACAGTATTTAGAGATCACGACCGCTAACTTTAAATGTAATTTGTGAGGAACTAGTTTTTAGTATAATATTTTTATTCTGCTAGTATAATAGTATTTTTATACTGCTAGTATAACTAGTATAATAGTATTTTTATACTGCTAGTATAACTAGTATAATAGTATTTTTATACTGCTAGTATAACTAGTATAATAAAAAATATTATACTAGTTGCAGTATAATATTTTTTTTCACCTGAAATAACTTCTGTTTGAATCAACCAATTAAAACATTTTTAATTGAATTTAAAGTGGATAATGCAGTACAGGCAATCTAATATATCCATGCAATAATTAATTTTTTTAACTTAATTTTGAATATTGAGACTTTTGTAAAAAGTGGGTAATTTTAAATACTTTCAAAACCAAAGTGTACGAAAAAAAAACCTGTATAAGTTATATTTTCAATTCTAGAAGGTTCACTGTAGCGAATCATTGTGTTTCATTTGCATTAAAATTCTAAATAAATTACAAAATAATATGTGATTGGTGCAATCAGATCCTAATTAAGTAATTAAATTTTAATCAATTAATTCAATATCGTCAAATAAAAAAACTTTTTTATACTAATATATTAGCGTTTGAACCATCGATATAGATAAACAACTGGATAGACTGCTCCATTGTCAATGCAAAGAGAAAAACGCGCCGGGGATTGCGAAGCTGGTGGGAAGATTAACAAGTCACAGTTCACTTTTATAGTTGAATGGAAATGAAAAACCTTGTAAAATGCTAGAGTATATATTTTTTTGCAAATTATTACTAATTAAGGTCTACTATTGACATTTCTGCTGTATACAACCCAAAATTTTATTTTAAATCCTCGGCCATCCGTATTTTTTATCCCACCAACGGCATCTGGCAACGGCTTCATTTTCCCAGCGTTAAGCAGTCTATCCAGTTGTTTATTTATATCGATGGTTTGAACACTTGTTAAGTATGAAAAAAATTGTGAGTTTAGTTAAAAAATTATAGAATTTTTTTTCCAACGTGTGCTGATATCTTTTAAAGAAATAATGAGACGTTATGAAGTCGTTTTATGTGGTAATATTTTTATTGTGAATGTAAAGATTTTACCTATAGATAAATTTTAAATACAACAAAATATCAATCAATTGATGCAATCTATGAAAAAAAAAAATCAAATTTCCTTTCCCCTTATCTGTACGTTTTCAGTTATCCCACATTACGGAAGAAAAGTAAAAGTGAAAACAAAATCATTTGTAGCTTCCTACGTGAGTTTTCATTTGATTGATGTCTGCAGTTAGACTGTCGTTTCCCTTCATTGCATTTCTTATAGATTAATATTTTTGACAAATTTAGCCAACAGACTAAAACATTTTCCGCAAAAAATGGTGAATTTATAAAGTTATGTTTCTAATTTTATAAATCAGTCTTCTACATATGTTCTAGTATAAATATATTTTCAAAAATTCATGGTATTTTCAGTGCACCAATATCTTAATATGCAGTTTAAACTCCCTCTGAATTAACTAAAGACACCAAATTGTACTCATCCACTGAGTACTTCAAATTGGTTTCATAAATATAAAATTGGATAAAAGAGACTTGTCCTTTTCTTTATTTGATAGTAGTACCAAGTATTTCTATTTTAAAAATAGCTACATTAGTTTTAAAAAAGATCTACATTAGTTTAAATATATTATCTCCAAAAAGTTTTATTGTTTTTCCATTCCGGAAAATATTCGGTTTTCTATATTTCTAATTTTCTCTGCTGGCTTGTAATAAAAAATAGCAGAATTTTTTATTTTTTTCCTTAGTGGAAATTTTAAACTTTAGAAATATCTACTGTATGTGTGTGCATTACCAAAAAGCTAAAGATTTTAGCACATGCCAGTGTTCATGAGCAGTATTAGTGTAACGTCAAACTTTATAAAATTTCTAGTTTTGTTCTTATGAAATTTGTTAAAAGAATTTTTTTATTTTAATTCATACGAATTTATTTAGAATGGTTCACTGAATATCAATGTTTACTTTGAAGCTTTATTATAAAATTGCACTTTTCTCAGACGGAGAGCAAGTTGTTTTCAAACAGATTCATGAATAATTAATGCTGTAAAAAGATTCTGTTACCGAATTCATTGAAAACGTCTTTTTCAAAGCATTCAAGACGCGGAATTTCACTCAGGTGAAATGACATTGAAAAATGATTGAAGTTATTTTCCATGGGATGGACATTTTGGATGAATTAGTTTAAAAAATTATTCTGTAATTGATTCCTAGTAAAATGATGCAATGAATATCAACGTTTACTTTGAACCTTTATTTTTTATAAAATTGCATTTTTCTCGAAGACAATTAACAAGTAATGAATCAAATTAAAAGATTCTATAGCCGTATTCATGGAAAATGTTTTTTCAAAAGCACTAAGGACACGTGCCCCAATACATATTTTTAGGAATTTCCCCACTACATACCTTCAGTTGGAAAAATTGTGGAGTTATTTTCTATAAGATGGAGATTTTGGATGAATGAGTTTAAAAAATTACCTTGTAAAAGATTCCTAGTAACAATGCACTAGATATAAATGTTAAATTTGAACTTTTATTCTTATAAGATTGCATTTTTCTAAAAGACTCAAAGATATTCACAAGTAATGAATCCTGTTAAAAGATTCGGTAGCCGAATTCATGGTAAACGTTTTTTCAAAAGCACTAAAGTATCAACATATACCTTTCAGAATTTCCCCACTACATACCTTCAGGTGGACAAATGATTGGAGTTATTTTCCATGAGATGGAAGCTTTAAATGAATTAGTTAAAAAAAATGACCTTGGAAATGATTCCTGAAGACATTCAAATTAACAGGTTCCTTGATGACAGAAGAGTTAGTTTCCTTGGCAATTACCGTGAAATCACTTCCATCAATGTAAAGCTTCATGAGAGACTAAACGACCTTAAAGGCTTAGCTGTGAAGAAAAAACTATGTCTGCCAGTGTTCTATCAATTGTGTAATGTAAGACAACGTTTATTAAATAGGGAGACAACTAATATCGGGTTTCCACTTGCACAAGAGGAGTGATTCGCTTGACGTCAGAGTTTCATCCAGACGAAGAGATTATGGAACTAATGAGGGCCATTGGATTTTTATTCATTTGTAACAGCAGCAGACTATTAATGAGGTAATATGGGTTTTGAAATTGTAGAATTTTGTTCTTTTAGGTTGTGAAAGGACTATTCTAAATATTTAAGAAAGTTTAATAGATTTTTATAAAAATGATCGGAATTTCCGTAATAAGTGTCTCCGATTGTAAATAAATAATGAGTTCTAATTTTGTCATTTCTTACTGTAAACATTTGAAATGAAAAGTTTGCAAAATCAAAGTATGCTTTCTAAAATAAACTCAAATGGCATAGAATAATAAATGTAATAAGTGTCACTGTGTGTTACAGTAGAGTTCTCAACAAAATGCAAGTTAAGTTATATGATTATATTAGTTGAATACCCTTGCTCCTCTTCAAATTTCTACCACGTGTATTTTCGATTTAGATTGTAATTGCTTGGTTTACAATGTATTTGAAAGCGTGCTTACCAATTGGCGAAAGACAATTAGATATTCCACATTTGGAACGTTTGATCTCGTTTAGATTCCTAAAAGTTGTTTTGTCAAGTTCGGAATAACTCATCTTTTTAACAATTGACCTTGTTGCCATTTGCATCAAATTGCAGAGTTGTGACTACATTGTAAGTGGGACATTGGTATATTTCTCGTTTGGAGCGTGTAACCCTTGTGTAATTGAGATCGGAATAGTTTTCTTTTTCTCTGTTTGTCCTTGTTGACATTCGTACTAGATTTCAATTGGTTGGTTGTACTGGTTTTTATGGTACAAAAGATACCCTAGGGCCACATTGTGCAGCTCTGAATTTTAGAGTTGTAGCTTTATAGGAAGTGGGAGAATCAGTTATGAGTTAGAGAATAAATGAGCCAGTGATAACTTTAGCTTTTATATGTAGAGTTCTACCAATTTTTTTTCTATATTCTATGATATTTTTCCTAATAATCTATGATCATATTCCCAAGATTTCGATTTGATTTTTCAATATTAAATCATTACTACAAGTCCTTAGTTAGTAGAGCTTCTGTATGTAATTCTTTATACAATTGTTTTATGAACTTAATTTGTTGCATTCACTAACTAGCACTATAAGTTTGTAGTATATATATTTTTTAACCTTAGAGCTGGATGACAACTTAACTTATTAAGATTAACTTTTTTAGAAGCAAAATTTGGCAACAAGCGATATCTGTTCGTTGATAGTCACCTAAAATTTTAACCTATTCTAATTTTGAATCTGAGTCAACCCTTAAACACCCTTCAAACTCTTAATAAAGTCAAAGGCCAAAATCCATTAAAAATAAAGATGATCAGTACAAAAAACTATACCAAGTTTATTATTTAAATTGAAATTATAGTTAAAAGCTTATATTCAAAGTAAGGATAAACACTTCATCATAGTGAAAAGCTAATAAAACGTATGTTAAATGTATGACTGCATTAATTGCAATACGACTTAGCTTATCTAGATTGAATGATTCATTGATGTCTCTAATTGCCTGTCATTTTTATTTAGTAATTATAGCGTGTCATTTTTCTTGATGGACTTAGAGGAATCATCTTTTAATCATTGGCGAAACCGCAAAATCGAAATTAGTATGCTTAAACCTATCGCAAATTAATCTGAATTAATCGTTAGAAAAAAATAATCGCAAATCAGTGCGGCTGTTCTAGCATTGTTGGAGGCTGTTCTGTATATACATGCATAGTTTATCCTTGACTAAGATATATTGTCGGCTTAGAATGAAAAGGTGTTAACTGCAATTTGTCAAAGCTTTCAGGGGACAAAAAACCATCTAAAGTGTTAATTAAAACATGAGCATAGCGATTTTGCACATAGCTTATTCATCTCAAATTTATTTCAGTTGTCAAGTTTCAGCTTTTACTAATCGACTGGTCTTCCTGTTTCCACAAATACCTAAAAAAAGAACTTAAGTCCGAAAATGAATGTTACACTTTTTTCCTCTAAGGCTATGATATGTCAAAAGATAAAAAAGTTATTGTGTAGAGTAGACTCGGGTTTAGAAGTAATACTTTTTACATACTTAACTGTAGTATCTGATGCACAGTTGATTTTGATATGGTTCGAGTACTAGTAAGACGACTGTTTTCTCCTTTTTCGACAGATATATTTGAATTTAATTTTCGACGAGTAGAATTTTCCGGAAAAAGTGCTTCTCTGACGTTAGAAAAAAGCTACAACTAACCCTGCTTACGTGGCAAGTTGTAATAGATAAAGGGGTATGTTGTAACACGGATTAAAAATAAGAAAAAATTACTCTATTTACCTACTTGGTAAATTGATGATTTTGTATTATCTACTTGATAATACAAAATATAACAATGCTCAAAATGTTAAGCTGCGTTCAATATATGCTCCTACCGTTTTTTATTTACTTGTTCAACACTACACGTACCTCAGATAATATGGTAAATGGATTCTAGAGCCATATGGGGATAATAGCAAAAGTCATTTGGTTTATAACAACTGAACCCTGAACTTCCAGACCTGGTCTTTCCTACTGATTTTATGTACTCAAAAGCCACAGTTAAAAATGTATTTGTGTGTAAGTGCAAAAGGTTTTAAAATGTCGTATCTTATCATAAAAGCCAAGTATCTTAAATGAGCTAATAAACAAACAATAGACAAAATATAGAAAACTCATATTCTAATAGGTGAATGCATGGGTTTCAATGCAATGCGATAATCCTTTCCAAAAGTACTGATGTGGAACAAAAGAAATTGAGGTTCAGCCTGAGTGGTTTCATGTGTTGTAAATTTTTGGATAATAGCGTTGGCATTACAAAGGACTATATATACCTACAGCATATGGATTACTTCGTTTATTTGGATTCAACATTTTATATTATTCGACGTTCACTCTCTATTTTCCGCTGGCAGAAATTTCCAGAATCAACGTACTTATTAAATTATGTTATATTAAATTCATTCAAGTAAATTTAAATATGAAATTTTAAGAAAATGTGCTTCAAGTTTTTTAATATTGGTACTATGGGAGGTTAGGGTAAAAGTTAAATGTTTTTCTCCGTTTACACCTGAATAAAACTAAATTTAAACATAGTTTTGTACATCCTTTATTTCATTTTCAAAAATTTAAAATAGTTGAATTTCAAACTGTAAGTCAAATCTTTTACAACTTTAATTGTTATGAACTGACTTGACTTTCAGTTTTCAGCTCAAAAACCTTTCGTATTGGAAATTGAACTCTTCCAGCCAAATAAAGTCTGGTTATATAAGTTGTTCCTGAAATATTGGTAATCCTCTACATCTGATAAAAATTTTAAAAAGATGTTTCTATGATGTTTCAAAACCTGCATCCACCTTACGGATTTTATGTTACCAAAATACGAAGAATAGGTACATGAATTTTATTTAGGTCGCAAGTGAAAAAGGCATTTAAAATTCATATTTTATCATAATATTTATTTAAAAAAATATGTTCAATGTTTTATTCTTTCTGTTGAAGAATTTAAAAGAGAACATTCGGTGTAAGACAATTTTTCATTTAAATTTGGAATGTGGTTAGAGTTATATGGCAATAAACATGGAAACACTGTTGCTAAGAAATAAGCTTCATAAATAAAAACGTTAACAAGCTAAAATCTGTACAAAATAACTAATTCATACTAAAACAGCTACTGACAAACGTATTATCTAAAAATAATTAACTGCACTTCAATATTCTTTTTTGAAGACTATTATTTTGAGGTTCAGGATCTCAGTTAAATTTCTTAATTTAGTATTTAATTTTTATTTTATTAAATACTTATTATAATTAAATACTTAATTTTTGTTTATTAAGTACTTAGTTTTATTCGTTAACCTATTTTTTACCATTATTCTTTACTTTTAATTTTTATTCCTTAAGGGATTAATTTTTATTTATTAAGTACTTTAAATTTATTGAATATTACATTTCATTCATGAATTGCACACTGGTTTTTATATTGCAGTTCTAATAAGTTTCATTCGAATATGCCATTACATATATATAAAAAAAGTTATCACAGATTATCTATAAGCACAAAAAGATATCTTTCTTCTTCCATCCTGTTTAAGTGTCATTTAAAACACGTTTTATTTTTTATTTTTTATTTATGAGTTTCCCTACACGACACGACCTTAAGATAATTAGGCGGATTGTGAACTGAATACTTAATTTCTCACATTTGTGCAAATTATTTTTTATACAATTTGATAGTTTCACACTTGCTGGGAAAGCTCATATCTTAAACAAGAAGTCAATTTCGAAACATGAGAAGGTGTTTCAGAATTTTAGACTGAATATATACGCTTGAATTTCTTGACATAACTGATATTAATGACGATTATTTGAATAAAAGTAAATGCGCGCAAACAGAATGTTTAATTTTCCGCTTCTATAAATACTTTTCTTTCACCCTGTTGTACATAACTTAAAACTTATTTTATAAACTTCCATTGCGGAAAGAATAATGCTATAATTGAAACAACGAGTGTGATAGAATAGTAGAATTTGAGACTGGGTTTGTCTTCAATGTTGTTTCTAACCTATATTTATTCAGAATGTTTGAGTTCCGCCTATCAAGCAAAGTTATATAAAAGGTGTTCCCAATGTTTCAATAGAAAATAATGATACAATTTAGTTATTTACTTCTTTGAATATTTGATACATTATTTAGTATACAATCTTTTCATTCCAGGTGTTATTTATCATCAAATTTGCAATTATATAGTAATAAGATGGGTAGGGCTTTGCTGCATTTCATAAAACAGTAGGCAAATCACGTATATTAGACCTGCCGGCAACGAGATTGGGGTGAATTTGATTGACTTAATGGTTTATAACATTTCTATAATAAGCGACCTTACAAAGTTCTCTCCATACTTCACTTTTGTCTTTACAATAGGAAACAGAATGAGTTTCGGCTTTTTCAATTGTTTTCACAGAATCAGAGAAAACGGTTCCAGGAATTCTATAAAAGGGCGTCAATGGCTATGGAAAGATTTATGGACTTAGTATTATGTAGTAAATCTTTTACCCAAAAAGGTCGTTTTTTTATTTTTTATTTTCAGAATTTGTAGGGAGAAATACTTACACCCATGTACCTAACGGACAGGCGGAAAAAAATGTCAAGGTTGTTTGGAATTCCGTAACGTATATTTTTTTAAAAGGAATAATTGATTTCTTTTTAATGGGATTAGAATTATTGATACTGTTGTTTAAATTTTTGTTGTAAAGAATTGTATGGTACTTTTTATTTTCCTCATTTACAAAATAACTTAACGTAATAATTGAGCTACTATAGCTTTGTTAAGAACTTAATATATTATTAAAATGTTCATTTTATGCACTCGTTTTATAAACTAAAGATTTCATTTTACGCTCCGTTATTTTACGTTTTAATACTTAAGAGAATTCTTATGAAGTATAAGTAACTATAATTTAGCACGATTTTAATTTAACCGCACTTTAGAAAATAGTTATCCATTTTGATTTAACCGTACTTTATAAAACAGTTATCGATTTTGATTTAACCGTTCTTTATAAAACAGTTATCAATTTTAATATAGCCACTCTTTATAAAATAATTATCAATTTTAATTTAATCATACTTTGTGAAACATAATTTTAATTTAATAGCACTTTATAAACCGTTATCAATCTACATCTACTTAAAACCATTATCAATCTACACTTAAAAATTAAAGATGTAACCAACAAATTACCTTTTTAAAGCTGTTTAGAAAGCATATGAATTGCAATGGATTTTTTTTCTTATTTAGTGTTTTCATATATATTTTGTAACTGTCTGATTTCAAAGCGCTATGTTGGTTATTATCTAGGCTTAAAACATGTGACAACATTACATTAGTTCCATCCTAAAAAAAGGAAACATATAATACTGAAGCCGGAAAACATTTTAACTTAAAAATTTAAATCGGAGTTGTGTACCTTAACACGAGAAAAAACAATAATATCAAATTCTGATAAAATGAGTAATGAGCGAAAATGAAAAACTCTGTTTCTACAGTTATACCACAATCATCAAAGTTGAGCAACTATATTATTCCAAAGTTATTTAGAGTATTTTAAATTTAGTAACATACACCTGACTTGTCTCTCAAAACTGAAGTCATTCACTGAATACATTGAACATGGTCGTCAATAATTAACCACCTTAAGTCTCTTGTGCGCGTACTGCAATCCTGCCAGCTCCCATTACATAAAGTGGAAAATCTTTTATTTAAAAATTATATAAGATCAATGCATTATACATCTATCATCTTTTTTAATATTTTTGTCCCATACTGGAAAGAGATATAAATAAGCAATGATTCGTTCAATACGTTTTATTTTATAATACAAACATGCAGTGGTAGAAATGGGGAAAAAAAGTCGGGGGATGCCGAAAAGTTAATGAAAAGTCCCCCCCCCCCCCCCCTCTACCCCAACGATACATTTTTTAACTACCCATCTTATAATAAAATTATTTACTCCTAAGGAAATAGTTTATACTTCCTAACACTAACATTGAACAAGGGTACAAAATTTATTGTTATTTTAATGAATATTTTCATATTAGTTTTTTTAATTGGAAGTAAGAGATGAAGTGAAGTAATATTTCAATATTATATACTTCTTTTATTTTAGATTTTATCGTGAGTTTCTTCAGATTTAAATAGTCCTTCTAAATGTGCATATTTTCATAAAATTTATTAAATAGAGAACCCCGAAATTTTTTTTAACATTTGAAAACTTTAAATCACTTTTCCCAGTGTCCCTACATTTAAAGGTTAATGCTATTTTTCTTTACTAATTTTTAACCGACTTGAGTGTTTTTAAAAGTGGGGGCGGGGAATGGATTTCAGTAGTTTTAGAAGTGGGGGAGAAATGGGTATTTTCTTGAAAAGTGTGTGGGGGGGGGGGGGGCGCGTCACCCGGTGTCTACCCACACTTCTAGACAGCAAACATAAATAAAATCACCTTTCAATCCAGAAGAAATAAAATTTCATCAACTTATTGACAGATTTGGCACTAGGCGGACGATTACGCCAAATTAAATCCCAAACACTTGCGAATTCTTTTAGGAATATCATTTTTCACACCAAGCGACACCCTACTGATTAAAAGAAGAAAGAATAACAAACCAACGCCCATCGGAAATTGATTGTTCCTGAAGGATCGGCTTTCTTAAACTGTCCACCTGGTGAGATGATTGAAGCAACTAAATCAACTATATCCTGACCTCCAGCTCTTCTTGGCTTCTCTTTATTTGAAATATTAAAAATATTCCTCTTTCACTTGAATAGATTTTGAGGTTGAAAGAAATTATTGATGTTAGCTTTTGAATTTTCTACGGGTTCACGGTTCATTTGAATTGAAATTCCTTTAATTGAATAGACTTTGAGGTTGAAGGAAATTATTGATGTTAGCTTTTGAATTTTCTACTGGTTTACAGCTCGTTTGAATTGAAATTCCTTCAATTGAATAGATTTTGAGTTTGAAGGAAATTATTGATGTTAGCTTTTGAATTTTCTAAGGATTCACGGTTCATTTGAATTAAAAATTAAGATCTAAGCTATACATGTCGAATTGTCTTATAAATAAAGGATAATGAAATAAGTGTAGGAAATTAACTCAGGTCATAAAGAAGAGTTAATATCACGTTTATGGATGAGGAAATGCAAAATTTTAATTTTTGGAATATTTCTAACAATTTTTTACTGTGGTCGTTTTTTCCATGACATTTTAATTGTTTTTACTCTATTAATCTGACTATATCATGGTGAGAAGTAAAATCTGAGAACAATTAAAAACTATTAAGCAGATGTAGAATTGTGGAACAAGTTCTTATAGTAAAATGAGATGAGTATGGCGCTGTCATATGAGTGACTGCAGCGCACCTAGTGGTGACTTTCAGACATTATTAATTATAAGTAAAAGTCTATGAAAAACAAAGAAAAAAGATCAATAAACAAAGTATAGAACATTAATTTTGTACGAAATAAATTGTACCTTGTTCATATGCATTTTTTATTATTATTATTATTATTAAAATAAATACTACACATCTCTCATGCGATTAGTCACTTATTTAAGCCGAAGTCACTGTTATTCATTAGTCACTTATTATTCGGATGAAGTTCCCCTCTTTTAAGGCTTTAAGGCTGTCTGTTTGCAGTTGTCTGTACAATACGCAAACGCTTTATTTTTTCAAAACGTTCGCCAGGAATGCATTCTTTTTCTCCTCTGTATCCTGGCTATATAGTACAATCCATCGTTTAATGGATATGTGGTTGCAATGCTTGGTTTACCACATCACTATACAGGGTAATACAAAGTTGTACTTGAGATAGAAGCCCAAACTTTTCTTTTATTCAACGATAAAGCTATGTCATTAATTTTAAAGAAGAACCTTCAGAAATAAATATATAATTCATTCTTTGCAGAGGTACGTCCTCTTCTTGCGATTGAATAAAAAACAAAAATTTGATTTAAAATGATTGGATATATTTTCACGACTTTGAAATTTTCACAATTAATTTACGTAGCCACGTTAGCATTTATCTGGTAAGCAATTTTCTGGAACTGATTATGTAAATTGTAGTGATAAGTCGATCTGTATATAGTAAAGAAATGAAAGAAACAAACCTATCTTTAGTTAACAATATGCATGCTTTCCTTCCGTTTCAACGTATACTGCCATTCTTCACTTAACGATGAACAAGCCCACTTTTAAGAAAAGAAAAAAAAAGTAAGTCTTTCAATGGTGTGTTTACTGTCTTTTTAAAAAATAGTCATATATATTCTTGTAATGGCCAGTTTCTCCGCAAACGGAGCAATTTGGTTATTTGTAGAAACTCTCAGGTGAGGATATTACGTGGTAGGGATACAATAAAAATGTCAAAAGTCTTTCTACTTTTAAACCAACCTACTTTTTACGAGGCTTTTCCTGAAAAATCCTCTTAACGAGGACAAAGAAACACCCCATTTAATGTATTGCAAAGGTATGCCTTTCATGGGCGTCTACATTAGTAAAACAGACCTCATCGTAACGTAACTTAGGCCTGCGATGCATCAACGAAGCAGTACTTAATCGTCCTACATACATTTCAAGATGAATGATGAAAACAGTTGACGCTTACCAAACGAACCGTCTTCAACTTTTCCAAGTGATGATTGTGCAGTGTGTCATTCGTAAGGAATGCCTCAACTGACGTAAGCTTAATCTCGCGATCTTTTACGAATACAAAATGCCCTCTCACTGCCAAAAGAGATCTGAAGGTTGTGCTAATGTGAGAAATAGAGTGACATTGATAAGGTAGATAACAAACCATGCTGTTATAACGCCTACTATTTAATTTAGGAAAGAGGTTGCTGTTGGAATGGTACGTGATCTGGTGTCAAATGCATGTCCAGAAAGCGGTGCTTATTCTTGACGAACCATCATCTTAAGGAAGTGACAACTCTATAATTTCGAAAATAAAACCACGCCTATTTCGCATTGGTTATTTTATTTCGGGTGCGGAAACAATATTCATAAAATCATTGTAGAAACCTATAATTATAACTGAAAATGAAATAATGGTTTTAATTTAATTTTATACTAGTATGTTTGAGTCTTTTTTCATTAACCATTTCTATCTTTTTACACATTTTCCAGTGCACAAATGCCATTTTTATAAACCAAACATATTTTAGGCTCTTTTCTGAATAGCGATAGAATCTGTAGCAATTTATTATTTAGCTAATTTTTTTAATATACTAAATTGCAACTCTTAGAAGCGTAGTGATTGTTTATGTAATTATCAAATACAGCATTAATAACTTTGCCAATCTAATATTGTTGATCATACATTGGGGCCAGTGGCGTCAGCTCAGAGGACCCTTTTTTAAACGATCAACAAAATACAACTCAAAATCAAGCATTTCTTTTATTTTTTTCTGTAAAGAGCGATTGTTTGAATTATTTTGAATTGATGATCGTAGTGCTCAAGCACTTTGAAATCTCGATCTGATCTCAAAATTTCTTAAGTAAGTTGCAATTGCAAAGAAAAGTTGTCAATGCATGTAAAGGATTTTTAATAAAAACTTTGTTTTTATGGGTTAATTTTTTTTAAGACGTTTGAAATCAAAAAGTCTATTGTCACTTCACACTTTTACTTCAGTATAAAACACATTATTAATGAATCTCCCGTCTAGACAACAGTTTCTTCCACTTAGATTACGCTTTATTAACGCTACGCGATGCGGTGTGGGTTCACAGCCATCTGGAACACTTGAACTGAAGAGTTCTCAAAAGTGTTCCTTTTTTATTGAGTTACCCCAAGTGGCACAGGGAACGGAGACCGCAAAGTACCGTATGCAATTTCTTTTTTGCTCAATTTGGCGCCTTCAAAGCAGTAAATCCTATCCGAGTACATACTCCCTGCTTGCCTTTGTTTGAATAGAACAGGTCTCTGTTTCTTCGATACTTGATTTTCAATTAGATGTGAAAGAGTGATACTAAAAGTGTCATTGAAGAGATAAATGTAGGTTGGAGAAATTAGATTATTTATATTGCGTTCAGAGTCTCCTGCGCTGCGTTTAAAAATCATTAATCATGAATGACCATTAAGGGAAATCTATTTTATCTAAGATAGTATCTATTCCAATATAATGCATTCATTATGTTCAGTGAAAAGGAAATTGATTGTATTATCGTATGTAATCGTCAGTTTGTCAATTGAATCCGTACTGTGTGCAACGCTTAAAATTATTTTTTCTCCTAAACTAAGATTTATTGTTTGAATCTTTTTATTTTTTAGTAAAGGAATTAATACGCATTTATATAGTAGACTGTAAAACATGTGTGTAGTGGCAATGGTATCGAGTTTTCCATATTTTAAGTGTTGCTTTTCAAACTGTTAATGCCTAGGCTGTAGAACCTACTCCTAACCAGTGGAATTTTTTTATAATTATTATTGTCATCAGTACATTACGTTAAGTCTTAACTTTAACCCCAATTCAATTACAGTAAAACCCCGTTAACGCGCAATCGCTTGACATGAAATCCCGTTTAACGCGATGTAAAACCAGTTCTCCGTACTTAAAAAACTTAACATCAATTTATTCGTTTAACATGAAATTTGGTTTACGCAAACAATTTAGGTGGCCCAATCGACTTTGTGTTAAAGGGGTTTGACTGTGTATAATACAAAACTAGATGAAACAAGAAAAGTGGTTTTGGACATTAAGTTCAGATTTATGATTTATAACTGCTGTATGAGTTTGAATATTAATTTAAATATTATCATACTTCAAAATTATTAGTTTACGAGAAGTAGCTTTTCAAGGGAATTTTCAAATCTCAATTGTGAATAAATAGTTCTGTTCCTCAAAACCAAACGAGACTAAATCACAATCGGGCAATTTTACAGGCGAAGGAAAAACTCAATCTTACTGCCATTGGACTCAGCATAACGCTCTGTTATAATGTTGGCTAAATGTTTAAGAATTTTTTTATTGAGTTAAGCCATTATGATTCGATAAAAACGAACTTTTAAGACATAATCTGCAATAAAATAAAAGTCGCCAAGTATAGTAATATGACCAGATGTCCCGGTTTTGGCGGGACAGTCCCGCTTTCCCCCTCGCTGTCCCGCTGACCGAATGTCCCGCTTTGCAGTTACAGAGTCCCAACTAAGTCCTTCTAAACAAAACAAAATGGCTCATAATGGCTTAACTCAATAAAAAAATTCTTAAACATTTAGCCAACATTATGTCTCCAGAACTTAAAAACTAACTGAGTAGGTAACTGATGAAGTTTCTGGAGATAGAAAATTCTGGTCACATTAAGTGTAGACTTAGTCTCTGAGGCACCGAATCCAAAAATTAAAGAACGGATTTAGTCTCTGAAGCAAGCATGGATTTTCTGTGAACTTAATAAAAAATAAAATAATAAGAAAAGTTCACCAACTAAGGCAATGCTAAGCTTTGTAAATTAAAAAAAAAATTTCATAATATTATGGCTTGTAATCTGAATATCAGAATATTTATTATTCGTTTTTTAATGACCTAAAGGTAAAAATTGAAATGCATTTATTTTTCCAGACTATCTCAATTAGCTTATAAATATCTCGGTTGTTCACCAGTTGGCAAATATGTTGAAGAATATATGATGATCTACCGTATAATCTGCGCACTTGTTAAAGCAAATGTGAATTGGCTTCTTAAAGAGATGTAAACTCTCGACTTTCGTAGAAAGAGACGTAAACTCGACTTCGAAGAGACGAAACTTGGCGTAAACTCGATTGATTCCGACTTTATGGCTTCGTCCAACAAAAAAACAATTGCTTTATTGGTGGAGAGATCTAAAATGAGTCATATAATATTTCAGAATTCCATAAAAATTAAAAAAAAAAAAAAAAAAAAAAAACCACTTCGAACTGTTATAAATAAAAAAAAAGTATGATACCCCAGCCATTCTGTACAGAAACAAGGTTCAGTAAATGAAACTTATAAATTACAATTCCTTCAATCCTATTACAATCAATTTAGTTACAAACAAAGCTATATTTGGAATTGGATGTTTTATTGGATAAAAAAAATAAACAAGTTTATTTAACGCAGTGAAGAGTTAAGTAATGATTGCAGATTTTTTTAAAAAATAGAGTGTATAGGGTGTATATTAATAGAGTGTATATTAAGTATATATTACGATTTATTACTAGAAGTTTTATGGCGCCTAAGGCACCCGTTTAAAAATGATGACTATAACGAACCCTTTAATTTAATATACACGAAATATTTATAAAACATTGCATGGGAATTGATTCAATAATCTTCCTTGCGTTGGGTTCGATTGAATATACACCTTCACTTGACTTGCTACTCTTGATCGTGACAAAACCTAATATCCCTTGCTGTGGATTCAATTCAATGTACACCTTCACTTGACTTGCAACCTAAACTTGTAAGGAGCATTTCGAAACAAGCTCTATGTCGAATGTGGATCGTCTTATTCACCACTCACTGAACTGAATGAAAGACTCGATGCTACCTCCGTATTACAGTGTTACAGAGTCGATCAGTGAGTCAGTGATGAACATTATCAAGGGAATTTGGTACCCCTTGTTTTTACAAAAAGTAATAAAAATATAATTTTTTTTTATTTTGAGTGTTTATAATCTTTGAAACCATCTCCTTATTTTGGCAAGTTTTTGATCTGATCCGATAACTGCAATTGCAGAAAAACTATATTTTTATGGAATACTTAGCATTGCTGCATTAGTTCCTTTGATGTTTCGAACGCATTTTTCTCAGTTCGTGATTTTTGAAATTCCCACCTTACTCAAAATGCTAAAACTTCAGCAAATATGATTCAAATGACTTGAAATTTTTCATGTGTCATTCTTATAATCTATTTGACAAAAATAGGCATGGATTTTTGAATAAAATAAAAAAAAAATTTACAAATTTAAATGTTGAAAAATACCTGTTTTCAAGCTTTTTTTACCTATAGGTACAGTACTGATCGTTTTTCTCTAAAACTATTTTACTTAATCCAAATCCGATGCCTAAAAAGTTGGAGTACTAGAAACATTTTTTCTTTTTAAATTAGGAAAAATTTTTGAAAAAGAAAAAGAAGATAGAATTTGAAATTTGATGAATTTTTTTAAAAATTTAAAAATTTTGAAAATTTATAGCATTATGTGAACTTTTTTTTTAAAATAAAATTTAGTTTTTACTTAGTAATACTTCCAAATATGTAAAGATTATAATTTTAAAAGCTTAAATAAAAAAAAAAAAGTTTGAAGAGTACCATATCACCATATATCAACGATAGAAAGGAAATCGGTTTAAGTTTCGTGAACAGTTTTAAGAGGAACTTTGTTACTATTCAAGTGTAACCCCAAAAACAAAAACTGGATAATCTTGTACGGTAGCTCAAGAGAAGGCTGTCCAGTGTAATTGTCTAAAATGGGAAAAATCTCTGAAAAACGTTTAGGCACCCAGCTTAGCAATCGACACCAGACTATTTGACATAATCGCCGCCATGTCTACTCACTGACCTGATTTTCCCGGTACGGTCCTAGTTCTAAGTTTAATGTATCGCCGTTTCATACTTTTAAACATTTCGGCTTAAAAAAAATCAGTAAATTATTCCGCTTTCCACAAATTCAAATAAAAGATTAAATAAGCATTGATTTTTTTCTTAAAAGTGAAACGATACAGATGATAACCAAATTTTATTTTTCCATTGACAAATATACCACCTTTTGAAAGTCTATCACTTTTTATTCTTTTAGGGAATCGTTAATGCATTTATGGGAAATCACTAATATGAATTAAAAAAACGTGTTTCTTTTTTCTCGAAACATTAAGAAACTGTTCATCTACGGTTCTTTTCTTTTGGGCGGAAAAAGGTTTTGCTTTGTTAAGTCGATGCTCCTTTGTTTCATTATAAAAACTATTTCTCTAAGACCGATGCTGCTTTGTATTTATTTTTATTCTTTAGTATTAGTATTGTATAGATATTAGTATTATTAACAGTGGTAGAAGTGGGTAAAAAAAGTGGGGGAACGCCTAAAAGTTGGTGGCAAGTGCTTCCCCCCCCCCCCCCAACGATAAATTTTATAATTTTGTATCTTATAACAAAAATTTTAACTAATAGTAAGGAAATAATTTATACTTCCAATACTAACATTAAGTAAGAGTCCAAAATGTGTTGTTATTTTTATGAATATTTGGGACTTGTTTTTTTGTACTTGGAAGTAACAAATTAAGTGAAGTAATAATTCAAAGTTGTGAATATAACTCTTTATTAAGATTTATATAATGCTTTTAAATGTGCATACTTTCATGAAATTAAATTATTAGAGAACTCTAACATGTTTTTTTTAAAAACGAACAGCTTGTCTTTTTATGAAACAGGAATAAAAAATTAACTTGAAAGAAATTTCCTCCAAAATTAAAAGTTGACCAAGTGTAAAAATATTTGTTCATGAAAATACGTGTATCTTTATACAAAGTAGCATAATATATTTTTATAATAGCATGATATGTTGATATATATTTATACCATTACAGTTTTTTTTTTTTTTTCTTCATTTGAAAACGTTAAATCCCTTTTTCTCAATGTCACAACATTTAAAGGTTAATGTTATTTTTCTTTGGTAATTTTCAGACGGATTAAGTTTTTTTAAAAATGGGGGGAGGAATTTCAGTGATTTTAGAAGAGGGTAATGCATGAGTATTTTCTTGAAAAGTGGGAGGACGCGTCACCCTACATCTACCCACACTTCTAGCACTGATTATTAGTATATTTCAATTCTTCAAATACCCATTATTTCTAAAACCTCGCCATAAACGTCTAACACCAACCTCTGCTAGTTCGCAATCAAATATATTCCTCTCACAATTACTCACTGTTTTACTTTCCCCGTGTAGGTGCACTTTCCAGAACAGTTAAACTGTTCTATTATTATCTGTCGGAAAGTACTCACCTTTTTACTTTCCCTGTGTAAGTACCTTAGAAAACACTCATTTATAGTATTCACAGATCAAATAAAGAAATTTTTCATAAAATTTTTCAATACCTAGCCACAAATTTTTGAATTCATTACGTGATTATATAAACTGCTGATAATAGAAATATTTTTAAAAAAGGAATTCAAAAATGTTTATTAAACATGGATGTATAAATATAGCTAAAAACTCTTAATTAATAAAAAACATTAACTTATTAATATATGAAAATTTTAGAAATATTTAAACAGATGATGTAACTTTTTTGAGTTTTATTAAAAATTGAAGCAGTGAAAGTTTGGGTCGTCCATAAATTAGGCAATTGTACAGCCTGTTTTTATCTAATATTACTGCTGGATTTCCTTTCTTTTTTTGTGTGTTGTTTTCTTTTTGATTTAGTTTGAAGTTTTCTTTGTTCTGTTTTTTCAATATAAATATTATTACATATTTATATAATATCTGGATTGACGTATTCTCTTTGACGGTCAAAAGGCAATAATGTTTAATAAAGTTCTTGTTTTTTGTTCATGAACATGTTGCTACATTGAAATACAGAGTGATTATAATTAATGTTCATCTTTCAAAAAGTTGTAAAAAAACACTGGTCATTATGACTTGAACTTTGACCTGAATATACGCGAAGAGTGGAGAAATGGTATGATATAAGAAAACAAAATAGTTTGAAATATAGCTTTTTTTTTCCTTCTTATGCTATAACATTTCCAACTCATCGCTTCCCCAGTACCACAACAAAGCTAGCCAATATCCTACGACATTAGCCAATCCCTTTGTGAACCATTGTAAACCGATCCTTGTTAAGGATCTTGGACAATCTCGCCAAATTCTGGCTAAAATACACCAGAAGTTTTGAAATGTTGTTTCACAGTTTTAAAATTGATATTTGATTTTTATTGATAAGAAAGGACGAAGGACTAAAAATATGTATAGTGATGTTTTCGAGATGTTTTTTTTTTGTTTTTTTGTTTTTTAATTTCTGTATTTTGAAACGATGCTCAAATTTTAGCCAGGATTGACCAATCTTCCTGAACTCCAATATTCTACATTGGCCAATACTGCTGTAACTACCTGGATTATACCCAGATAATTCAAGATAATTCAGAGCAGTAGTTCTTGTTTTACAACTTTTTTAAAGCTGAACTTTATTTAAAATAACCTATTATGAGCGAAATAACTTACCCATTCTTCAATTTTAATGTGTATATATTTGCTATAATTTTGATTTCTCAAACACCTTCTCTTTACAGCCCCTCTAGCAAGTGTATTATCTCAAGTTGTGGGACCTCGAAAAGTTGCTTTGGCTGGAGGTCTACTCGCTTTCTTGGGTTTAGTAGCTTCTTCCTTTACTCCAAGTCTGGAATATCTCTATATCTTCTACGGAGTAGTACAAGGTATATTATCAAAAAATTTTAGTAAACTTGTGATACATCCTTTTATTTATACCCAAATGGATAAAAAATAACATGCGGCAAGTGCAACCACATAATCGAAGAGGCAAGTTCAACCGCACAATGAACTTTTTACAAAGGCACTCTATTAGAGCAAAATAAAGTACTTAATATAATGCTATACGTTAAATTATTTAGATACATAAAATTCAATTTCTTAGTTGTTGATTTTGTAAAACTGAAAACACTGCAATTTTACTCAGTGATAAAATGTAAGTATTTTCTCTAAAGTAATAATGTAAAACATTACTTATTGAAATTGAAATTCTGGGGAAGAAGCAAAAATATTTAAAAAAAAAAGGGTGCTAAAACATAGTCTGTAATTTTTATGTCAAAATATGATTTTCAAAGATTTTAATATCAGTGATCACATTCATTTAGTTATTTTCGTTAAGTTATAAGCCACTAAGCATAACATTCATCCTAGTTGAGTTAAATAAGTTTTCTAAATAAATGAATAACATCCATTCAAATTTAGTTATAAGCCACTAAGATAGTTATATTCTACAATCTGTAATTCTCGTGACAGAAACTTATCAGTCTCCTTTTAATTAGTAACATAGTAACATAATATCCAAAAATTAAATAAATTGATAATTTTATTTCTTATTTTTTCAGGTATTGCCGTGACATGCACATTTACTCCAGGAATTATGATGATAGCCAAATATTTCTACCGTCGTCGGGGGCTGGCTAATGGATTGACCATGGCCGGTAATGCTCTTGGTGGGATAATTATGCCACTTGTTGCGAATAAACTAATTGAAGAATATACATTAAGAGGATGTTTTCTTATCATGGGAAGCGTATTGCTCAATGCTTGTGTTGGAGCCATGCTATGGCAGCCTGTGGAATGGCATCAAAAGAAAACACCAATAGAAAATGTTCCTATACTTGAAGAAAGTCTCCAAGAAAAATCTCTTCACAGTACTACATATATCGAAGAAGAAGCTTTGTGCCCACAGGAAGACTCTCAAAATACTTCCATCCAAGATGATAATAGACTAAGTAGTAAAGAAAACATATTTACAGAAAACTTTAATTTTGAATCTGGACTTGATTTGTCTCTAGACAACTCTGATGCTTTAAAAGCAAGTGCTCCTGAAATTTTTGTAAATTGCAGAGATTCTATTATGTATTCTTCTGGTCCGAATTTATATACTGATGGCAGCTATGCTACGAATGACAATTGTAGAATGTTTAAAGGAGGATCATCGCCACACTTGGCAGACGTTTCTAAATCAAATGAAGGAACTTATGGTTCATCAGTGAGTACAGAATCTTTACCTAACAAATTTAGACTGGCTCCAAGACTGCTAAAACATAGCTCCAGAGCCTCTTCTTTTATTTATCTAAGTTCTTACAGTTTCGGGCCCACTGTGGGAGCTGTTTTAACAAAAGAACATTTTACAGCCCTTGAACCTAATGATTCCAAAACAATATTAAGAGACTTAGATGAAACAAAAAAGCACAAAAAGTGGATGCTTTCACCGTATTTACGCATGCTACCCATCGATAAGAGTATTTTTGAAAAGAGTCGATTTTATATTATGACAGTGACATTGTTTTTCCATGCTCTGGGATATCCAGGAACGCAGACATTCTTGCCTTATCGAGCCACTACGTTAGGATTTTCTGAAGCTCAAGCAGCTTCTCTGTTGTCTGTTCTGGCTTTTACAGATCTCTTGGGTCGGATATCATGTGCATGGATATCTGATTTCAATTTGTGCCCAAGAAAATATTGGTTTATAGGTGGAATATTTATGTCAGGAGTATTTGCTATCAGTTTGCCACTTTATCGCTCATATATGGGACTTCTATTAGGGACCGCTTTCTTTGGATTTTTCTGTGGTGCTTATATTGGACTCGTAATCGTTTTGTTTGCTGACGCGTACACTTCTGACAAAGTGGCACTCGCATACAGTATATCAACAGTATCTGGAGGATTTATGGCACTTGGAGGACCCCCACTGATGGGTATGAATTTGCTTGATGTTTCATAAATTCACTTCTTTTCATGGCTGATATTTACAAGAGATATTGAATTTGGTCAATTTTATAAAAGTGATCATTTCGATGACAGTGTTTGAAAGTTAAATATTTCGAAAGGGTATTTTCACCCCCGCTCTAAATTTTAAGGGGTGTTTTTAAAATCCAAAGGGTATTTTTTTAAAACTAACTTTTTTAAAACTAAAGCAAAATAATTTTTTGGACAAAATTAATAACTTCAATAATAACAGTTATGCACGATCAAGATTTCGCATATCAGAGCGGAAATATGCTTTTTAAATGATTACTAAAAACACTTAATGGTTATAAGCCTTGAACTAATTATGAAAACTTTGTCATCTGTTGTCCCGCGAAAACTATCGGGTAAATGCTGGGGACAACTCGAAAATTTCGCTCTCCCCCCCCCATCTCCCAATAAAGGACGCTACCTTCAAAGAAAAAGTTAAGGAGGTAGCGCCGCCCTTTCGAAAAATGGCTAGTGTAATCTCGCATTTTATAAAAGATATGATTATTTTTAAAAATTTAACCATGATGTGACGATGCGGGAATTCGTGAAATGGATTTTCAATGGTGTTCACGCAGATTTCACGCATTTTGTCGAACTCTGCTCTGTAATCGTCAGCGCCCTTCCTCAGTGAAATTTAAAGAGTGGTGGGTTACCAAATAAAAAATAATGCTCCTTATTTGACAAGTTATGACATATTTGGCAATCAGATTTAGTTCAACTCACTCTAAGTCCATTTTTGAGCAGTTTCGACCATTTTTCCGACCAGTATACACTGTTAAAAATTTTACTCCACCTTACATCAAAAATTGGTTCCCATTTAGCTGCCACCAACATCTAGTGCTTAGTTTCACGATTTAATGGTGCTACCTCGGACCGTAAGCACCATTAAATCGTGAAACTAAGCACCAAATGTTGGTTGCAGATAAATGGGAACCAATTTTTGGTGCAAGGTGGAACAAAGTTATTAACAGTGTATTTTTTATCTACTAGCATTTTTCTACATTCTATGAAAATTTACAAGGTAGTTCGATGGGGTACCTAAACTTGCAGTTACCTCTCGGACATTTAAAATATATTTCAATTCGCTGTGCGTCATATTACGCCAATCGAGCCAACCGCGCAGAATTTGATTTCGCCACTTCAAGAACTGAAAAGAAAAACTTAAAACATGCACTATTTTCTTTAAAAAAACACAGCTACAACCTTAGCCAGTATTTCAACTTCATTATAGTATATATCAACTAGTACAATTATCAGAAGTTAATCCTTATTGAGATCCATGATAAACAGAAAATAGTTTTCTGAGAATGTCAAACAAAAACAAATTTAAGAGTGTGCTACAGAACATCAATTATAGATAAATTTAAAAAATAGCACATACTTATGACAGATTATTGAACCCCCTTTCTTTAATTTCTCATAATAATCGAATGCAGAACAAAATAGGACCATTTTGCAGGATTCAGTGACTTTCCTTAAACATACTTCTGCATTTGCCATTGAAATGGATAGGGTTTTTTTTCCTTCTTTGTTTATGGATACTTGCGTTACGTGGTTTGATCTTCGTTACACATGGCAAACCTAAAAATGCCATCTAGCTAGTATTTTAAACTATAGATAATATGCTTAGTTTTTGATGAAAAATTTCAACGAAGAAAATTAAACTCGGGTAATTAAACAACAATCGTGTTCGAAAGTTGGCATTATATGTCAAGTACGAGTGACAGTATTTACATTTTCTTTGTATGGTATTCTAGAGAAAGTTCATTAAAATTCGTGAAAATTTTGGGATCCATTTGTTGCGCATTAAAGAAGCAAAAATACAGAATTTATAAGTTTTTTTTTTTTTTTTTTTTTTATCATTTACAAGGATTGTAGATACTAGTACATCAAATAGGCCACTTTTTCAAGAATCACTATGTTTTGAAAGAGCACTACTGAAATATAAAAAACTTTTAAATATGAGAATATTATAAAGATGAAAATGGCTTAAAATGGGCTTTCAATGACGTAACATTATTATTATTATTTTAGTTATGTTTCCTTTAAGTGAACTCAAACTTCCCATAAATACTTCGATGCGTATTAAACAAATACGTCAAAGTGCATCATACACGCTTGTTAAGGCTCATCATTTTAACATTACGAACTGGTTTGACGCCAAGTTTCACTTCATTTTATTTAAAAAGGAAACTTCATCAATTATCCTCGGTTTTTATTCCTTCAATGCGCAGAACAGACATTTGAAATTTATGGAATTCTTAGGTCGGGTAGGTCAAATAGGCCTTCTTAATTACGAGGGAGAGTAGAATCAGGATCGTTGTTTAACGGGAACAAATCTTCGTCTATAAAATATGATTCAGATTATATTTTTTTATTTCCTCACATTGTAGGCTTGATTTTTTATCTTTGTAGGTTGTATTTTTTTTTATATTTTAGTAATGCTTTTTAGAATAGGCTGCACTATTCCGATGCGTGTGCGCCAACTAAATTCCAGATATTCATTGTTTGTGTAGGGACTTGATGAATCAAATTTTTTAAGATATAAATATACTTTAAAAATTTTGATCTTTTATTCTTATAGCTTCTATTTGTGAATTGAGGACTAGAAATGGAAAACGACCTAAGTACCAAAAAAAAAATCAAAAATCTTTTTTTACTGAAAAATGTCCTCAAGACTAAGCTAAACAAAGTGGAGAACGCCCTAAGTGTGAACTTCAGTAGCAATAGTTCAAATTCAATCTGGTTCTAAGTCATAGCCTTAAGTACCAATGCAAGTATTTTTCATTTTTCGGCTCAACCTGAAATTTTTTCTTTTTTGGACTTAGGTTGTTTTCCATTTCTAGTACTCAATTGGTTTTGATATTTTCTTCTCATTTAAAATTATAAAAAAATATCGATAAGTTAAAATTTGTATTCAATTTAACACAGTTTGTGTTCAATCGTTAATGTTTCTATGGTGGAAATACACAGAGCGGTCTCCTTATTGTGATCATTCCGTCAATAATTACTTTTGTTTTAATATATATACATTTCAATTAAAAGTTCTACTGCAGCTATCATTGATTTTTAAAAAATATTGTATTCGGCCTCACTTAATGCTCTGCCTCAACCTTTTATGGGTCATAAAACAAGGCAATAATTGAAACGAAAAAAATTGGTTAGATAATAGTCAGTTACATTTCTATTTCCTTAAGTATGGGTTGGAATCCCGGATAAGATGTTGAAGTTTGTCCTGTTGTAGTAGACCGTCCTCTATAAATGGGTGGCTGCTTTATAAACGGGATGTGCCAGCGTCAATTACTCTCAAAAGTAGCGGAAACCAGGACATCATATATAGGCATCCCGTATATCATTAACTGGTTCAAATATTAATAATTGACCACATACGAACATTAATGCTTTGCATAAGTGTAGTTTTTTAAAACGTTTAAAAAAAATGTTTTAATGTATAATAATTTACAATTATTGAATTTATAATAATTGGAATTTTCTGTCAAGTGTGCTTCTTTAAACTCATTATTTACCAGTCATTGCTAGTTATTTGCATATTCTTCTCGTGAGATTATCCCTAGGATATGGTAAATATTCACAGTGAGCTAGAGTTGTAAGTGGTGTACCACAGGGTACAGTATTAGGGCCACTTTTGTTTCTTATTTTTTATCGATGATAATGGCATTAATTTATTTGGAAAGTTTAGTATCTTCGGGGATGGCTTGAAAGTTATAGGAACTGTTAGTTCTATGGAACAAATTGCACAGCTGCAAGAGGATTTAAATAAGTTATCAGATTGGGCTGACAAATGGAGTATGTTTTTTAATTTAAATAATTGCCAAGTCATACACAATTGGTCACAAAAATATGAATGCTACCTATTTTACAAGAAGCTAAAATCAATGAAGGGGAGGTTATTAATGACCTAGGGATGTCAGTTAAAGGAACTTTTAAGTTTAAACATCATTGTTAGATAGCAAGTAAAAAAGTGAATAGGATGTTAGGATTTATCATGAAGACCATCTCATCAAAATCTAGTGATGTTGCTTTGCTACTTTATAGAGAGATGGCTGGTTAGGCCACATCTAGAGAATGCAATACAATTCTGGTCGTCTCATCTCAAGAAAGATATTGTTTTTTTGAAAAGGTTCATCGCAGAGCAACAAAATTGATACAGAAAAATTCGACATTGAATTATGGTGCTAGATTTAGGCACCTTAATATAAAGAAAGAAGGTCTACAGAGGATTTTATTCAGTTGTTTGAATTTATCAAACAGGGTGATTTTAAGGGTTTGGAGTTCAATACATGAGACCGGACAAGAGGTCATGCATATAAGCTATTAAAATCGCATTTTAACTTGGGGAATAGGAAACATTATATTTACAATAGAGTGATTGATAAGTTGAGCAATCTGCCGGACCACATCGTAAGTTGTATCGGAGTCAACCGTTTTATAATACAGCTAGATCTATACTGGGGGATTGATCAGAAAAGTTAAATTGGAACACCCTTAATGAGTCTTGTACCTGTTTTTTTGTCGTCATTTTTGTTTTCATATTTATATAAGCGCTACCGACATATTCTCCTCTGAATTGTAATTAGGATAGGAGAGTTGCTTGTGAATCTCGGATTGAAATACTGCTGTAAGAAAACCAATAACGTGTGTGTGAGATGATATTTGAAACAAGTTACTTGAATTACCCATTTAGATTGATTTAGCCTGTCATCTATGAAACTGTAACGCTATCTAGACACACAAAAAAACTTAAATTTGATATCCTTCTCTTAATTGGCCCACTTGATCTCTGTATGGTTAACTGTGTGGCTCTGTGAATCTAGCCTCGTATGAAAAAGTTTCCGGGTTCGAATCCTAAGTTAGGCATAGATTTTAGTTGGGGTTTGTAATTCACGTTAAGTTGTAAGTTTTGAGTAATCAGCCGTTATTGCGCACAAAAATGCGTAATTGAGTGTACGAACATACCAACTTTTTCGCAATTCAAATTTACTTCCTAGGATGTAGCTATCTCTGTGTTTTATTTGTGTATGTGTATAATAGGATTACAAAAGTCACAAAATTGCGAAATGTCCCAACATATATAAAAAAGATTTACAATAAGATTATTTTAAAATTCTAATTGTTTTCAATAAAAAAAATAATAAATAGCTAAATGATTTTGCTTGAAAGATGGCAAAAGATCTGACAAATAGATTTTTCTTAGCTTAGAATGATTAATTGTATGTAGCATC
This sequence comes from Linyphia triangularis, assembly GCA_963978545.1. NCBI lineage: Eukaryota > Metazoa > Arthropoda > Arachnida > Araneae > Linyphiidae > Linyphia > Linyphia triangularis. Next base: position 90,475,646 of record OZ021721.1, read on the forward strand.
AAGTGATAAAACAACAATTGTGGCCTTGTATGCTGACAGTTTTCTTGAAAAGGCTTCTCGCTTCAGCTCCACCCAGTTTGAAAAGTCGCTAATAAACCAATCAAGGAACAGATTTTCTAACCAACGATCACTTCGTCATTTCATGTTTTCCTTTTCAAGCAAACATTTATAAAGTGTTGAAAACTTGTTTCAATCTGACATCATAAGCTATTATCAAAACTGTTTTCCCTCTGTCACGCAGTGTACTCCAATTCGAATAACAGAATACAAAAAAATAAGACTTTTTTATTTTGTTTTTATCTGGATATTTCGTTAACATTTTAAGCCCTTCACATAGCTCTTTAAGTACGCGAAATCTCTTCATAATCATCTTAGAAAAAGCTTTTAAGCTGTGTTTCCATTTTGTATTAGAATCTAAAATGTTCTACATCAATGTTTATTTCAACTTTGTTTATTAACTTTGTTTCGCGTACTAGTTAAAAAATACTCTTCAATAGTTAAAATTTCTTACAGAGGAAATGAACTTTCTTCAGTTTAAAATCTCATACATATTATTAAACACTCCGAGCATCATGGAACTTATTAATACACAATTGAAACAAAGTTTAGTTCCTACTTTGTAACTCTGTAAGGGAAAACGTCATAAAGTTAACGCAAAAAAAAAAAAAAAAAAAAAAAAAGAATTAGAACGAATGCTATATCTTGTGCTCTAATAACAAACAAAAGATACCATTGTAAATCGTAGAAGGTCTTTAATAATTGCATATATTTTTTTCCATGAGGGGTCACCTACATATTAAAACAGAACTAAACTTTAAAAAGTTCAATGGCAACCTCATAATATTATCCCATATTTGGATTCAGCATCCAAAAAATTTCAAAATACAAAATTCATAATTTTCCAATGAATGGTTTGTAATTTAAATGATAAAAAGAAAATGATAAATTAATGTTAAATAAAAAAGTTGATTATATAGCCATAAATACTTAAATAATTAATATTTTCAGTAATTTTTCTTTTAAAAGATAGTTTGTAAATGGCCAAACATAAGTAGCAATCAAATTTTGCATAATTTTTTTTTAATAATTAATTATTAATTAATAAAACAATTTTTAAATTTTTTTTAATAGAAACTTTTTTTTTTTTTGCTTTCATTAGATTTACCATGGTCTAAATCCTTCCCATCCCACAATTTTTTTCTTTCCATTTTGACTTTAAGTTCTCGATTTTTTAGCGAAAATGTAAAAAATGCTTACTTTAAGGGACCGTATAGTAGACGACATTTGAAAATTCAAGTTAAACTAGAGGTGTGGAAAATCGCTCAACATTCAATTACACTATAATATTGGTCATTGCATTAAAATTTGATATGGTGTTATTTACTGTTTTTGGCAACAATTTTTACATAGACAAAAAAAGAAAAAGAATTGGCGATGGTATTTACACATTACAATGTCTTTTCTTGGGCATGAAACAAGAAAAAAATTCAATCGTCGTTGGATGATGCTCAAGGACAGAGAGCTCTGTGTTAAACGCACTCGTTTTTCAACTTCATACGCTTGTATCGCATTTCTACGGGAGTTTCAGAGGTGGGAACGACCTTAAGGGGCATTAACACGGATATTTGAATAAAAATCGTTAGAGCCGTTTTTTTAGCAACTGCTGAAAAACATGATTTTTTCATTTAATAAATTATTTCAACATTTCTGTTTACAGTGTAATGTTTCTGTAAAAAAAAATAATTGATTTACTGAATACTGTTTACTAATGCTTACAATTTATATTTACAAATTTTCTAATCATCAGTAGTATACGTTATACTTCTACAATTACAGTTTTCGATATTTTATTTATTCCGTGTGAAGAATGCACATCTTTAATCTTGTAAATAAAGTTTGTTACTTTTGCGTTTACTTGCTATTTTTGTATTAATCTTAAACATGACACTATAAATCCAAGTAGTTTCTATGCAATTTTAGACTAATATTTGTATTTTTTAACGTCGTGAAACGCCGCAGTGACCGTTCAATTTCTCCCGCTGTGAAGTAAAACCTTAAAAATACCTTCCGTTTTATGGAAATTCTCCCTGAAGATCGGTCAAAACATGGTCTCAACATTTTCACTCATAAGTGACGTGTTTTTCAACATAATGAATTGAAATTTGGTATTCAGGGTAAATGATGTATTCTAAATCGAATGAAATGATAAAAAAAATAGGGGTTCGTATTGAAATTTTTGAAGATAGCATTACATTTACTTAGTAAACGGCCCCTTAAAAAAAAAAGAAAATGTAATCAAATATATAGAAAATCGCAAGCAAAACATTTTGGTGTAAACCGCAAGCTTTTACGATAATTAGAACAGAAGATATAGCCATCGTTCTGATTTTGTTTGCGTACTGTGCAACAAAAAATGCTGCACATCTCTCCTACCCTATTTTTTCCACAAAAAAAAAATAATAATAATAATTTGTGAAGATCCCTAATCCATCCAAATACATTACTGCAAGAATACGATGGTATAGTAAAAGGGAGACATCACTTTAAAAATACAACAGTACAGTATAAGGCCAACATTACTGAAAAAATACATTACATTAAAAGGGAAACATTACTGTCAAAATACAATTGTACTGTAAAAAGGAAACATTACTTTCAAAAATATATTTCTTACCTTGATCAGCCTTGAAAGAGTAAGACCCAAAACAGCCCTAAGTTCAAATTATTATAAAAATTAAAGTAATTCTTACACAATATAGTAATTCGTTCATTTTCTTAAAAAAAAAATATTGAGTATTTTATAGGCTTATATTATAAAAAATTAAATAAAAATAAATTATAAACAGATTTAAATGAACCATTTTTTTTTCTTAACTAGTCATTTATTTTTAATGAAGCTGTTATAATATCCACAAATCTTGCCAAATAAAATATAATTTAAATATTTTTATAATACTCACTTTTTTTTTAATAGATTTGAAATATATATAGAGCATAGTAAAACTACGTATTATTTTTTAGAAGAAAATGAAAGAATATCAATTTTTTCCAACAAAAAGTAGAACCTGGCACTCAACAAATCTTTTTCCTGTATGGCTAATCAATATAACAAATATCGAAATATCAAATTTGGAACTTGAACTTATTTTAAAAGATATATTTTGGATTGGATATCAGTACTTTTTATAATTATTCCCTTTGTAGTGTTTTTCAATTGAAATTTAAGTGTGCCATATGAATTAACTTACAAATTACTGAAAACATAGAACACTCATTCTTCCAAAGCTCCGTACACCAATTCATAGTGTAAAAGTATTCATGTTGTACCATTATTTTGTTTCACACCTTTCTTCTGATAATTTAAATTCATTTGGAATCACTCCTTATTTATATAGCGAGTGATAATTATTCATTTAACCATCATGATCCTTGAATATCATTCATACTTTATATCTATGCTGCCGTGCTCAGTTCAGATGTCGTATCTGTCTTTTTTTTTTTTTTTTTTTCGTTTTTTTTTTTTTTTAACAAAACTGAGTTGTTACCAGCAGGTGGTTCTTTATAATCTATTTTACATAATGGGGGAGTTGAATGGTCGTATCTGCATAAGAAATATTAAAAAAAAAGTTAAGTATTTAATAAGTTAGCCTCAACTACATGAAGTTGTTATGGTATACATATACATTAGGAATCTCGAAATTTGACTCAAGTCTGCGTTTTTGTTTTTTGTTTTTAAAATATTCCCGAATTCATTACCATTAAAATTATACCATTTTCTTACTGAGGCTCAAATTACTTTTTAAATTACAGTAGGTTTTGTGAACCTGTTTTGTATCACGTTCATTAGTGTAGTAAACTTTAAACGCGTTTTCTGAAGAATGACATTTTGGTGTTATATGACTTTACGCCAACGGTCATAACTTCACAATAAATTATCCGATTTACAAAATTCTAATTTTGTTTTGTCGACAATAGTTGTGAATGTGTTTTCTATGGAGCATCTAATATATATTGTTATGAACAAATTTTTTATGCATATTTTAATCTTAATTTTTTGTTAAAAACTATGTATTTTTTTCAACTTTTTATTTAAAAACTTATAATTAAATAAATATTGAAGCCAAATTCAAAATTCTCCATAGGAACATGCGTCAATATAATATATTTTATTTGCAATAAAAATATTACCTCTAAGTTAATTACAAGTTTATTTATGTATGTTCTAATAATGTCCTAATTTGTCACTTTAATTGCAATTAGCTGATTAAAAAATTGACGGAAAAAGAAAGTTTATACATAAAAATGCATTATTTTTAATTCTGATATACTTCCAAAAAGTTTGAAATTAAAACCTAAAAATTAAAGGAAATATCTCAATTGTATATGTATACCTTAAACTTTAAACCTCAATTTCTTGCAGATACGACTTTAGTGCTTAGCACGGCAATGTAACATTCTTCAAAGAAGAGTAAAGATTTGTTGATTGAGTTCATCAAAACTGAATTTAATTGTTACTTAAAAATGAAACAATACATCTGAAATTTTGTTACTTTACCATGAATATGATTTCTATTTCAATGAACTTTATTTTAGCCAATGAGCTTTATTTTATTTAGCAATGAACTTATTTAGAATTTTTATTTATACAAGCCAATGAGCTTGTGCATTTTAAATTTCTAAAATATAATTTTTAATTGTATTATAAAATTATATCATTCGTCTAATGAAGAAATGACGTGTACAGAGAATTTGGTGACATGAATGTAAACGCGTCATAAGTAATTGTAGTTCGCCTTCCGTATGATTGAAAATTGTAACCTCTTAGATGTCTCTATCCAGTTTTTTTTTTTTTAATTCGTTTTAATTACGCTTCTATAGTAAAATTGAACAATTAAAGAAATGAAGCAGTTAAAAAGTGTTATGCATAAAAATAGTTCTGTTAATAAAAATGATTAGAATGGTTAAAATATTTATATTTTGGAATAATTTATAAGAAAAAAATATTTTTACTAAAAAAATATTTATGTTTAAAAAGTATTTATATTTTAAATAATTTATGTAAAAAACATTTATATTTAAAAAAAATATTTATATAAAAAAGCATTTATATTTAAAAAATATTTATATTTAAAAAAAAATTTATATATTTAAAAAACTATTTATATTAAAACAATATTTATATTTAAAAATTTATATTTTAAAAATATTTACATTTTAAAAGTACTTATATTGTAAAAATACTAATATAAATTTCCCTGACGTTTATTTGACGTTATTCCCCTGACTCCTGATCTCCTGATTCCCTCTTCTGCAAAATTAAAATAGCGGCATTTCTTTGCTTTTAAACCGAGTAAGCGATATCTTACAACATTTCAGGAAAAAAGACTCAAATTTAGAAAAATGGTAGTGGTCTTAAATATTGGTTTGTGTAAATACTAAATTTGTGCCTTTTTATATTTTAATCGAATCATAGTTTTAAGAACAATAGCTGAACATCAAAAACACACACACACAAAAAAAACCTACAATTGCTAAACATTAAAGTGGTTCGGTATTAATATGCGTTGGTAGGAAGGGTTGCTGAATATAGTATGCGCGTACGGTATAAAGCTATAATGTGACCCACTTGATTATAATCGAGGACTTTTCTGAAGACATTTGGCAGAAACACTTTTTTTTTTCGGTTTATGATTTTATGAAAATTTTACTTCTTTTGGTGTTAATCCAGGGTTTCTGCCATTCATATCCATTTTGTAGCAGAGCAGCAAAGTTTCAGTAAGACGTTAGATGAGGACTCCGGTGCAGAAGACCTCTTTTAACAAATTTCGCTGTTCTCCGCTAAAGTACGTGGCATTTCACACTTCCGTTTATCATATCCCCAACGTTATCAGTCTTGAAATTTGGTATGTTGGTGCCTCACATACTACAGGTTTGCTGTATACCTTTTGGTTGAAATCGTATCCTGGGAATTTGAAACTTAAAACACGGAATTCGAAACTTAAAAGTAACATTTACAGTAAGGTAAATCTTGCAAGTAGATAAGAGAGCCTGTGCTCTTTCCAAATTAACTTAACAAAATCTATTGTTCTCATTGTTGTGTTCTTGGGGTCAAATTAAAGGTATTTTAATGTGAAATTGTATCCTGAAAATATATTTAAGATTAAGGGATGGATACATCTCAATAACTTCAATATAACAAAAGAAAAATTCTTCTTCTTCTTTATTGACCCCTTGGTTGGCCAAGGCCTTCAGAATTGTCTTCCTCACTGACCTCATTTTAGCAAGGGTTCTCCAGTTGGTAATTCTTTATCTATCTATATAATATATATATATATATATATATATATATATATATCTTTATTGACGCAGTCCATCCATCTAAGTTTGGGAATTCCTCTAGTTCAGGTCCCGATTGGCTTAAAATGAAAAACTATTGATGTTAACGAGGAGGGATCCAATCTACAAAGGTGCCCGGCAAATTTCATGCAGTTAACTTAATGTAGTTAATAATATCTGCCTCTCTAAACAACTTATACAACTCATTCTTGTATATGTGCCTTCAAATGTCATTGGTGTTCACTGCACCCAGAAAAAATTACCAAACTTTGAATTAGATTTGTTGAGCATTTTTCTAGAAAAGGGTAGAGGGTGAGAGGGGAGCATAGGGCATTTCTATTTACGGGGTATGAATTTTGTTTGAAAAACCCCGAAAACATTTTAAGATTGATCACTGAACCAATGTCGACCATAAGAACACTTATGGCAAGCAAAATGGATGACATCTAAAAAACTATGAAATTCATTCTGAAAAGACACTTGTCCTTCCGACAAGAGGTTCAAACCTTCTCACGAGGGTCTTCGAGTGACTATCAAGTAGTTGATTAAAATTCATTATTACAACTATTCACTTTTATTTTTTAATTTTACTAAAAACGGGATCAATTTTAAATTGGATTTTTTTTTTTTTTTTTTTTTTTTTTTTTTTTTTAAGTTTTAAAAATGGAATTTACTAGAAATTAATAATTTTTTTTTTTTTTAGTTTTATTTGAGTTTTATTGATATTCCTGGCTTTTTATCATAATTTTTTTTCTCAGATACCAATAGATTTATACCGTTAAATGTTAAGGGAGTATTTCTACAATATTTAAATTTGATGACTTCCCAAAAATAAATAAACAAACAAAACTGCACGCGTCAATTGGTAAATTTGTTACTGTAAAATGCACTAGAATTACGAAAATTGGAAATAAAATTATGACGTTGCGTCCTATGAAAATATGTATTATTTCTAGAATATTAAATGAAAACAAAAAAATCCCAATTTTTGGATTGTGACTATTTTTTTTATGATCTGTAGGTGAAACTCATTAGGGAGAGATATTCCAAAATAGTCCTTTCTAGAAATATGCATATGACTGCCCTCTCTTTACCTTTCTACCAGTTTAGTTATCTATGACAAGAATTGTTATTGTCACAATGTTTAGTTAGATTTACAGTTGCATGTTTTTAGATTTTTTTTTTTTTAAATGAATTTAGATATCCGTATTAATTATACTTCTGTAATCAATTAAGGAAAAGTAGTAATTTAAAGTGTGTTATGCATAAAAATTGTTGTGGCAGTAAAAGATGGTTAGAATAGTTAAAATAACTACATTTTAAATAACTTATATTTTAAATATTTTATGTATTATTTAAAAAATATTTATTTAAAAAAAATGTTTATATTTTATACACGTTTATATTTTAAACATTTTTATATTTTTAAAATAGTTGTATTTTAAAATATTTTTACATTTAAAAATTATCATGTTTAAAATATAAATTTTTTAAAGTACTTTTTATTTTAATAAAATTTATAATTTAAAAATTATTATATCTTTTAAATATTTATATTTTTTAAATATTTATATGTTTTAAATATTTATATGTTTTAAATATTTGTATTTTTTAAATATTTATATGTTTTAAATATTTATATGTTTTAAATATTTATATTTTTTAAATATTTATATATTTTTAATATTTATATTTTTTAAATATTTATATTTTTTAAATATTTATATTTTTTAAATATTTATATTTTTTTAAATATTTATATGTTTTAAATATTTATATGTTTTAAATATTTATATTTTTTAAATATTTATATTTTTTAAATATTTATATATTTTTATTATTTATATTTTTTAAATATTTATATTTTTTAAATATTTATATATTTTAAATATTTATATATTTTTTTTAATTTATATATTTAAAATACATATATTTTTAAAATACATATATTTTTAAAATATTTACTTTTAAAAAATATTTACATTTTAAAAATAATTATACTTTAAAAATATTTATATTTTAAACACATGGATATAATTTAATTATACAAATATAAAAGCGGAAGAAGTCGTATTACTACTGGCACGATGCCCAGAAAAATTGGTTCAGCTAAAAGTAATTAATGGCCTTAACTATCCCCCAATGAATATCCAATTTTCTCTTTAAGCCACCTATCCCAATTGTATTCCCTATATCCATCGGCAAACAATTCCATTCATCAGTTGTTGAATCGTGTTTTTTCTTTTCTGTATTAAAATTTGATTACAACAATTTAAAACCATGACCCTTCGTTCTATTATCTGTAATAAATTTCAAATCCTCAGTCTCATTCATTTGAATAATTTTGAATAAATAAATTAGATCTCTTATGGTTCTTCTCTCCTGAAGCGGGTACATATTCAATTTTCTTAATCTATCACTATATTCGAATGAAGCAAAACCCTTAATTATCTTTGTAACCCTGTGCTTAACCCTCTCCAGTAACTCAATATCCCTTTTAAGATATTGTGACCAAAATTGTACTGCATTCTTAAGATATGGTCTAACTAATCCCGTATACAATGGTAGAATGATATCTCTAGATTTATCTCACTTTTTTTAATAATTCCTAACATCCTATTGCCCATCTGATGGCTGTGTGGTTAGCGCTCTGGCCACGCATGCCAAAGATGCCGGGTTCTAATCCCGGATTAGGCATGAATGTTCGTTGTGATTCGGAGTCCACGTTAAGTTGTAGGTCCCGGCTTGCTTAGCCGTCATTGTGCATAAAAAAAGGTCGTTGAGCGTATGAATCAACCAACCTAACATCCTATCAGCCTATTTTACGAGCTGTTCCACATTGATGAGCCATTTTGAAATTTTCATTAACCAACACGCCTAGATCTTTAACAATATCGCCATTGTTGATTTTAACATCTTATAAAGCATTTCTATTATTGTGCCTCATGTGCAGAACCAGACGTTTATTATATTAAATGACAGACCGCATCTAACAGCCCATTCTGATAGTTTAATTAAATCACCTTGAAATTACATTCTTTGTACATCTGTATAAACAATTCCCATGATTTTGCCTGTGAGAAATCTAATAATGCTTGTAATATTATCACTGATACCATAAATGAAAACTAATTCATTGTAAGATGCCTAAGGAGCCCATTGAAAAAGTATGAATATAACAAGCACTTTAATTTGATGTACACGAAATATTTATTAAATATTCAATTATTTTAATATGATGCAAACAATAAAGCCTCACTGGGATCCTATCAAAAGTCTTCTGAAAATCAATGTAAACTACTACGAAACTACTTCTATTATCTTATTCTTAAGTTACATCTTCGTAGAAGTTTAAAAGATTTGTCGTACCAAATTTTCCTATCCTGATCACATACTGTTTGTTTGAAAGTACGCTCCTAAAATCTAAACATTTTATAACGAAGATATCAAGGTTTTAAAAATCTTGCAAATGACAGATGTCAAACTTACTGGACGATAATTTCCCGAATAACTTTTCAAACCTTTTCTAAAAAAGAGGTGTAATATTGGCCAACTTCCAATTTAATGACACAATAACGAAATAAAAGAAGTTTTAAAAATAGTCAGTAAAACATCTTCCAATTCTTCTCCACACTTAACTAGAATATAAGGATAAATATCTTCTTGCCTAAGGGCTTTAAAATGCTTCATACTCTTTAAATAATAAATAACTTCTTGTCTCATAAATTTACAATCCTGAAATTCTTGTCAAATATTATTCACATCAACAACATTTCCATCTTGAAATTTTAACTAGTTGTAGGTTCATAAAATTAAGAATTATGTAACAAACAATTTCCAACCATAATTTTTTTTCTTGCCTCTAAAAAATTCGAGAAATCATAATTTAAAAATATTCTAATTATAACGAGTTAAATGTTAATTAGTAAATTAATTTTTTAATAAAACTGAAATTTGTTTCATTTAAACATCATTACTAATTATGTACTTTTAAATGCAAAAAAATCCAATTTTTAAAATGATAGAAAAAAAAGTTCAAATGTGATTGTACATGATTGTGGAAAGTGTGTGGGGTTAGGAAGGGTTGTTGGGAAGTCGCATGTTTCCGGCTACACTGACATTTTCGACCACGGGCCGCTACTGGCACATGCCCGTCCAGACAACACATAAAATAAGTCACAAAAATTTATAATGAAAAATCAGAACAAGAAAAATTATATACAAATATAAGAAACTCAAAAAAAAAAAATCCGAAAGTCTGGCAACAATATCAGATACAGGCAACTGAAAGTTAATGGATTTATAAAAAGACTCAGTTTTTTTACAGTTCAGTTTTCAATATAACAATAAAGTGAGTTATATCATCAAACGTTTCTCATCTGTTTAATGAAAAACCAAAAACTGTGCTTAACAATACCCCTCATTAAGGTATTCCTTTTTTTCTTTTTGTAGTAATTTTAGGTTTTATAGCAAAGCTTTTTTTTTTCTTTCTCTTTGCTTCATGTCATTTGATGGAAAGAACCGGAAACATTCAGAGATCGATTTCACAAGCGTTTCTTTCATCCTATCTCTTTGTGTGGTTCGAGAGGGAGAATTTTCCCGAATTTTTCTTAGAACAACTGTAACTTCGTGCTTCTCACGCCATCTAGTGAAAGAACAGGGAGGAACAATTCCGATTCACGAATTTTACTTGCTGTTTAGTGTTGAATTATTTAGGTAGAAATATTCGTAGAGCATGAAAAAAATATCACTTGAGAGCAGCTTTTTGAAAAAGCGGAAATAATTTGCTTTGCTTTACCACCAGCCAAACGATTTCAAAACTTTTGTAGAATATTATGGTGTAGAACTTAAGCATGAGCTATATTTTTATAACTGATTTCTAAACAATTCTGGGCATGGGAGTCGACAGACAGGGGCCATGGTGGGCAATCGCCCCTCCTGGGAAAATGGAAATAATTACTAAAATAAAGAAGGAAAAAATAATTTTATGAGAAATCTTGGAATTTTTTTTGATTCTCAACTCTAACATCGCACAATTTTCAGTTATAGACTGAGAGGCGACTGCAATTTTTGGACCCCATCGAACATCATTCTGAATATTTTATAGAAATTGGAGAAAAGTGAGTAGATTACGAATCCACTGGTCTGCCGTGGCAAAAATGGCCGAAACTGGTCAAAAATCGACTTTTAATAAGTGGAACTAAATCCAATTGCCAAATGCGCCATAACTTGCCAAATAATGAGCTTTTTTTTTTTTTATTTGGTAACACTCACACTTTTAATTTTCAATTAAGAAGGATGCAGACGATTCAGATATCTAGCGACGGTCTACTTGCATCTATTAAAAGAGAGCCAAGTTGGCAATAAACATTACGTCACTGATGACGTAACTAATGTTGCCAATTTGGCTTACTTTTAAAAAATACAAGTTTTCCGAGCCAGAGATCAGAAATCGTTTGCGCTTTTTCTCATTGAAAATCAAAATGCAATGGTTGCCAGACGAAAAAGTTTGTTCTCTTTTTGGAAAGTTATGACATATTTGGCAATCGGATTTTAGTTCAACTCATTCCAAGTCGATTTTTGATCAGTTTCGGCCATTTTTGCCACGGCGGACCAGTGGATTCGTAATCTACTCACTTTTCTCTAATTTCTATAAAAAATTCAGAATGATTTTCAATGGGGTCCAAAAATTGCAGTCGCCTCTCGGACTATTACACTATAATATTAGTCATTGCACTCAAATTGAATATGGAATGGTGTTATATATCATTTTCATATTTTCACTGCAATATTTTGTACATGGGCCAAATAAAATAACGCCAAAAGGGCCTTGTTATTTGATAAACATTACATTAGCTTTTCTTGTGCGTAAAACAGAGGAAAATTAATCATTTGATGGACGATGCTCAAGGACAGAGAACTTTGAGTTAAATGCAAATCGTTAGAGCTGTTTTCATGATTTCAACATCACGCGCATGGGCGATTTTGGCGAAAATCTTAATGGTAAGTCCCATGGCCACCACTAACCCGTACACCAAATTTGAACATCGTAGGTAATTAATTCGTTCGGGAGTTGTGTTGGCCACGTACACACAGACATATTTTCTAGACCACGTTTTCTTTCAATTACCCATATGTTAACAAAGGATAATAAAAGTAAAAAATTTCGATTTTTTTTTACATTTCTCTAAGTTTTCAAACTATAGGGGTATGGAACATGACACAACTTTCAATGATTATACTATAATATTGGTCATTGCATTAAAATTTGATATGGAGTTATTTACCGTTTTTATATCTTCAGTCATTTAAGTATAAATGGCCAGTTTGGCAATAATTCTTACGTGGGCAAAAAAAACCCGCCAAAATGATGAAATTGGCAATGTTATTAGATATAATAACATGGCGTGAAATAGATAAAAATCAATCATTGATGGGCGATGCTCAAGGGCAGAGAGTTCTTGTGTTAAAGGCATTAGTTTTTTAACTTTTTACGCTTTTATCGCATTTGTACGGGAGTTTTGAAGGTTGGGACGATTAGAAGACCTTAAAAAGCATTGGCACAGAGATTTTAATCAAAATAATTATAGCCGGTTTCTAGCTATTGCTGAAAAACATGATTTATTTTTTCATGATTTCAATCTTATACGCATGCGTGATTTTGACGAAAACCATAAAAATTTGACATCGTAGGTCAATTTGTTCGGGAGTTATTCTGACCACGTACACAGAGACATTTTTTTCTAGATCACTTCTCTGAACTCAGCTCGTTCGAAAACGTGTAAAACTAAAAGACAAAAAATTTAAAAATGGAATTTTTATTTTTTGACCGAATGCAATATTTTCAATTTTTTTTATCTACTTATTTCATCATTCTCTGCTGGTTACTGGTATATATTCTTAATATTTCTTTTAGAATATAAATATGTTGAAAACCCGTTTCCTGGTCCTTCATTTTTTTAAATATCATTCCCTGCGTCAGAACATCTGATTGTACTTGCCCCCACCCCCTGACAAAATTTTCTGGCGGCTCCCTTTAAATCTAGATCTACATTTTTAGAATTAACAATTTTTTAAACAACTCTACATTGTATACCATGCCTATACTTCACACAAAGATCACGTAATGACGCTCCTCTTTTTTTTCTTTTTTTTTTTTGCTATGACAGTGTATTAGGAAGAGCTCAGTAACCCCCCCTCCCAACCTTTCACACATACAAACAACAAATTAAACTTTTATTTAGTGATAAAAACTTCTTTTTTTTTCTTCAAAACAAAAAATATTTAACGAGAAAATCAGAACTTTTCAATTTAATCATACATTCAAAACAATAAACTAAACAAATATTCATTAAAACACAAATTCATGGCTCAAGTATATTGCCTGAAATTCAATCCTAATTTTTACATTGTAAATCTTTGTTTTGTCCCTTAATCTGAAATTTTAATTAAAAAAATGGGTATATTTAAGTCAGCACACATATAGTATCTTGTCACATAAATTTAAATGGAAAAACTAATGCAAATTAAGAGCTTGAAACACTTCTTGCCAAACATTTTTTTTTTGTAGATTGATATATTAAGAAACGTTTGACTTCGTCAAAAATATAATGCGTATACAAATTACTAAAGCTAGTTTCAAAAACTAACCATTCCTACGCGCAAGTCGATGAATGCAATTCTTCTCCATTACATATCTAAAAATCTGAGTCAGGTCAAAATACAAGCAAATCATAAGGTCAAATGTATCTCCAATAACGCAGTCTTTTCTTGTACTGCATCTTTAGTTCGGTCACGAATCCATTAGGCCTAACATCTTAAATGCAATTGTGAGTCATGTAATATCTCTGAGAAAATGCATTTAACCCTTTTGCTTGGTTCACCGGATACTGACTCAATTAGTGTTAAGCGAGAAGATAATGAAACATACATTCATCGTGTTAGTCTGATTCTGCTTTATTTAGCTTGATATTTAATCAGAGTGAGTTAAGTTTTACATCTAATAGACTAATAGTAAAATGTTTTAAAAAGTTTATTGGAAAAAACTATTCTTTATATCAATTTCTTTGAGAATTGAAAGAGCATTAAATATTTAATAATTAATCTTTAATAAAATGGATCGTGAATGCAAGCCCGTAACCAGGATTTTTTTTCGGGGTGGTTTATGGTCGATGATTTGATTAAATATACGTATAACAAATTACAAAAAATATAGAAGGGGAAGTGGTAAAACAAAATCGCACACAATTTCAGGGGGGGGGGGGCATTCTACGGCCCTGCGTGAACGCTAACTTTACATTTGGTGTTTGTGAAAAAATAAAATAATCTTGTAAATTATTTCTGAATTTTGTTTTGGGAGAATCTCAATTTTTCCCATATTTGTACAGAACCAATATTGATAAAGGGCATGCCAATTTAAAATAGAAATTGAAGTTAAAAAAATCGAAGTTAAAAAAATCAGAAATATATAACAAAATTTTGGAAGTTGTGATAGTATACAGTAGCTCTCAGCATTATAGAAAAACGAATATCGTAATTTAAACACGTTAGGGATTGCTTTGATTAGTTTCAAAATATTATTTAAAATATTTGACTTCTGACCTGGACAGTATGAGATAATTAGGAGAATGGCGCTTTTTTGTGATTTGTTGTAATCCAAAAGCTTTTACCACTTTTACTCGCCCTACTCTTGTCGTTTCGGAGGACTAATTAACACCCTTGCCTTTATCCAATCCAGCTGAAACTTGGCAGATAGTTCGCTGTCGGTGAAATTGCATTCTAACAAGTTTTGGAGGCTGTCTCTATCACTAAAAGGACTATTTTACACACGCTTCTATTGGTGCATAAAACTAATCAACCTACTTCTCGTCATCCAATAGATTTGAAACTTTGAAGCTTGGCAGATACACTCGTTTCTGAGGACAATGCTTTCTATTAAGTTTTGGGACTGTCAGGCAAAGGTTTTACTCACGTTTCTGTTGTCTTATGTCAGACTTATCAGATTTTACTCACGTTCTATTATCCAGATACGACCGGCCGACCAAACAGTATAGTGGTTAGCGTGCTAGCTTCTAGACCGCGAGGTTGCGGGTTCGAGTCCCGTGTTAGGCATGGGTGTTTGTAAATGTATGTTGGCTTGTCTAATGACAAATGTTTCGGTGCATTATAGCCCTCGTGTTGCTGACGGCGCCAGGTAATCTGAAAACAACCAACCAACCAGATACGACCAACCCAGAAAGACCAACCCAGCTATCCACCCAGAAAGATCAGGTTCAATTGAAAACACATTCGATTTGGCGATATTTAGTGACTGAAACTTTCCCATATTAAGGTTGACGGGACAAAATCTTCAGAGGGCTAATTAACCCACTTGCAATCTATCTGAAATTTGGTAGATAGACTCGTTGTGGATGGCAATTCTATCAAGTTTTGGGGACAAAAAAAGTTAGTAAATAGTTTGGAATGGATGTTTTTCTAGTAGTGGTCAAACACTAAGAAAATTCGATCTGAACTCAATAAATTGCTATTGCGCACAAAATTGGAAATGGATATAAAGGATTTATATATTAAAAAAAAAAAAATTAAAAAAAAAAAAAAATGGTTTTTATAGGTTACATTATTTATAACATTTTGCACTACGTACTACATTACTGTAAAGTAGAAGCGAAATTGCAGAGAGAGAGAAAGAGAGAGAAGATAGCTAGTGAATAAACTTTCTCCGAGCCATTTATATTCCCTTTGATAAATATAATTTTTCTTTATATATTTCAAATGGTGTTTTACGGAAAGTGAGTAAAATGGGATCGGTTTAGGGGGCTATTTTTAAAAATATTTATTTAACAATATGTATAGTGCCATGGGTTTATATCATTAACCATCTAAAGTATAGATTAACTTCTATATAAGAAAATATTGAATTTTCATAAGTGTATTTTTGTTTAACGTAACAAACGTTATTTTTCTGTGTTTCTAATTTTAAGTAAATTAAGTAACAAATATCGGATAAATTATGATATTTTCGTAACTTTTGATCTGATATAGTTACAAATATTATATTATTGAATAAATTGCATACATAATGAATAGTGATAATTGATTAATAAATTGCAGGTTACGTGCTGGAGTATACAGGAAGCTATGTCATTTGCCAATCCATTCTAGGCTCAGCACAATTCGCTGGTGCAGCTATATGGTTAGCCGAGCCCTGGGCTGTGCGATGGGAGATTAAGAGACAAGAACAGGAAGACAAAACTAAGTCTCCAGAAGAACAACAGCTGGTGTAATACTTGAAAGGACACAATGTTATTTGGGATACTGATTACTTAATGTTTTAATTGATAGAAATTGTTTAACGGTTTACAATTATGACATCTTTGGAAACTCGTGACAGAAACAGTATGCTTGAGAAATATGCTGATCTTAAAGTAATATTTGTTCTCCTGTTTTTTTATACAATTTTAATGCAAGGTGTCCCAAAAAGGACTGACACGTTTGAAAAAAGGATTTTGAAAAAAACCGGAACACGATAGAAATAAATCGTTAGCTCTATTCTACTTGATAAACTAAAGGATTTTATCCCATCAATTTAAAAAAAAAAAAAAAAATAGTTACGAAGATCACCAACAGATGACTCTGTTGATTAAAAAAAAGCTTTTTAAAAAATCTGTCTGGACATATTTCACGAACAACAAAACGATGTTTTCAAAATAATTACTAAAGCGTATAGTAGCTTTTTTTTTTTATCGCTGGGGATCAATCAGCCGACTTTTGCTTTTCCAGCCATATACTCTACCGCTAGACAAAAAGATATCTCTAATGTCTAAAAGTTGTATCTGTTATTTGTACATGAGACCACCACATAACTCTTTCCCAGTGAGTTGCGAAGGGACTAAAGATTGAGTTGCCTGCGCGGGAGTTGAGCGCGTGGGGCAGTAAGTAGCCCGATTATCCGGCAGTGAGTCGCCGGAGTTTTTGCTTGCTGTTTGGTAGTGAGTCGCCGGAGTTTTTGCTTGCTGTTTGGTAGTGAGTCGCCAAAGATGCTGAGATGATATTGTGGAAGTCATGCTGTATTTTCAGAAGATGCCACTACATGGCAGCATGATTCAGTTGTCCGATAGTCACCAATAAAATCACGTCCGGGTCACCAATAAAGCATAGTAACTTTTTTGCGATTCCTGGGGATCGACCGTGGGACCTTCGCTTTCCCAGCCAGATACTCAACCACCAGACAAAAGAGATCTCTAGTGTCTAGAAGTTGTATATGTTATTTGTACACGAGCCCACCAAAATTACCATTTCCAGCAACAATATGGCGTAATTAAAACATCACTTTATAGTTTATTGCAACCTGCTCAGACAGTTTGTTTTTATTCAAGAGTGCCATCTGTTGGTGGACTTCGTAAATATTTTTGAAAATTGATGGATAAAATTCAATAATTGTCCAAGTAGAATGCAATTTCTATAGTCTTTCGGTTCTATTATTATTATTATTCATTTTTAAGCAGTGCTTTTTAAGAGACCCGGTTTTTTAATATGTTTCGTGGGGACCCGTTATAAAGAGATACTCTATCGAAATTTAAAAATATATATATTTCTAAGTTTCATATCATTGCATTTAACATATCGATTGTTATCCAATACTTGTAGAACTTCCCACCGATACTCATAAGAATTTGATGTTTTCATATTACATAGAAACTTTATGCATTCCTTGTGGTAAATTTTATGTCTGAGCAGAAGCTATTAATTTATTCAGAAATATCTGATAACTTTACATTCTTACATGAAATCTCATTCGTCATTTCTTATAATTTATTTTCATTGGATTCAAATTTTTAAATTTTAAAAATACTAATAATAATTGGAATGAAATTTAATGTCTTTCATATTATAAAAATGTTAATTAGAATGCATCATTTTCAATTACATGTATGTGTTTGCATCATCTATGGCTAACACTTTTTATTATATTCGTAATCTGTAAACCTTTTATATAACACATTTCAATAAAAAAAAATGTAGTTACTCGCATTGCAGAAACGAAGTTTTTAAAAAGTAGCCATTGCAAAATTTCTATTATTTGCATTTTTTATTAAATAACTACTTATTTGTATAAATAATATTTGTAAGAAAATTATTTTATTAGAATTCCCTAAAATATTTTGTATTTGAAATACTAGCAAAATATACCAACTTTACGCATGGAAAATAAAATCATTCAAGTATAATAATTTTCATTTAAATAAAAGCACAATTAAACTTGTAAAATCCTCAATTTATTTTTAAATAAGCACAACCAAAGTTAAATCAGTTTAGTCCTACTTACTTTTATGCATCGATTCGGTTTTGTTAACCGACCTATTTTAAATGGTTTCAATAAAGTTACTTATCGACTTATAATGTGATTAAGTTTGTTGAAGTAATTTAAATAAATGAAATATTATGAAAAGTATTTAAAAAAATTGTATTGAATGTTATGTAAAAATATATTCATAATAATTTTAACACCTGAAAAATATTTTTAATCGTGATTATTGTATTTGCAGCATAGACCAGAACAATGGCTATGTTTGCGATATATAATGCAGTTCTTAATAAAATCTATAATGATAACTATGATTATGCAATCATGTGTCCTATACTCATCACGTCTTCTGATTTTCTGCTGTCTGTCTATCAATAGCTCTCGCCAGTGCCACTTTGTATAGCGTTGTTTGTTGCTATGGAAACAAGACTAGTCTATTTGCCACAGGGGATTCCAGTAGAAAGACATCAACATTGTCGTGCTGAATTGGTGATATTTCATAGACTATCACAACATATTTATTCATGTAAATGATTTCTCCTCACCAAGTCGAATGCTGTATTGTATCACTGGCCACCAACTTCATGCATTTATCATCCCTATTTTAATCGACGAGTATTATTTCTATAGCGAGCACCGTCATCTAGTCTATCTGGTAGGAGCTGATCTCCTTATGGACAGACTGTGCTCAACTCTGAATTTTAAAGGAGTATTCTTTTTATACTTATCATTCTTTTTTTATTCTTATTAACATATAAAATCTCATACAGGGCTCTCAAATCTAGCATAATTTGTGCTAAACCTGTAATATTACAAAAAGTTTACAAGCTCATATTAAGCTTATATGCTGCATATTTGCTAGAATGTATCATCATCAACGTGTATTAAAAGTTTTTTTTATATACCACGTTTTTCTGTTAGATTCTTCAAAACTACAATATACACTTGCGCTCAAAAGCTAAGCATAATACGAATGTGAAAGCAACCAAATGGGAAAGTAAAGCTTTAACTAAGAAAAATTTTCACATGAAGGTAGCGAATGTCTTTATGCATTTAAAGAAAAAAAAAATTAAGCATAAAGATGAAGCATCACATTTGGGACATTAACAAAATTACATTTAAAACCAGAAAAAGAACTTACACTAATAAGGTGCATGGACCAACCCTTGACCAAAACACTTTATACTGATTCTCCGTACTTTTAGTGAGGCAATCAACCATTGCAGCTGCTAGCAATGGACAATAATCGTTCTTCAATTAGGGTAGTTACTAACTCTGTGAGACTTATTGGAGAAGATGAATGTGTAGATAGCAAGCTCGAAGAGATCCAGAAGATTTTCAAGGCGATTAAAATAGAGGAGTATACGCCGGCCACTCCATACACTTCAAGCACCCGTCAAGGATGTTGGCTCGATGACGACGGACGTTTTTACCAATTAGAAGAAAAGCAGGACCAACTCCTCTTGAAAATTGAATATTTGTAGTATAAATATAATATTGTAAATTAATGTTAGAAATTGAGACTGAACAGGTTTTCACATAGGTTGGTTATCACGAGTCTCCCAAATGGTTCTTGGACTATATCCTGAAATCACGCTGCTGTCACAGAAGAGTCTTTAAAGATGTTCAGTTTGGTGCTCATTGAAAGAATTTACCAAATATATCCAAGCCTATGCTGCACTTGCGCTTACTAATGTTGGTAAACAAGCAACAGCGTTCTATTCTGATTTATGTTTTGTAACCAATTCAATTCCTGGGCCGCAGAAGCCCGTCTCTTGTTTTTGAAAATGATCAGACGCAACGAAAATAATGACAGATGTTATCGGCTCGATTGCCGGTCTGCTTAATGGAACGCGATTTGCCTCACTCAAAAGTAGAATCCATGTTGCCTCCGAAAGTGTTCCTTATTGATTTTCAATGCAACCCTAACCGACTTAGATTTGAAACCACCGTCAGTTAACAGTTTTGTGGCAGCAGAGTCTTTTGGTGAGCATATAGGAAAACTGCCCATTGTTTTTAATTGAAATAGTATTTAAGCATGAAGTACTGCCCCCCTTAAGTTAGCACAGCGTTATTAGCCAATGTCTGAAACTGGGGTTCTAGGAAGATTGGCCAATCCATGCCGAAACTCGAGCATTGTTCCAAAATGGATGATTTTTTCTAAAATAAACATGCCGAAATCATCACAAAACATATTTTTACCCCCTCCGTCCTTTCCTATAAAAAAATACTCAAAATACTATACTCAAAAGTAGAATCCTTGTTGCCTCCGAAAGTGCACCTTATTGATTTTCAATGCAGCCCTAACCGACTTAGATTTGAAACCACCGTCAGTTAGCAGTTTTGTGGCAACAGAGTCTTTTGGTGAAAATGTAGGAAAACTGCCCATTGTTTTTAATTGAAATAGTATTTAAGCATAAAGTACTGCCCCCCCTTAAGTTAGCACAGCGTTATTAGAAAATGTCTGAAACTGGGGTTCTAGGAAGATTGGCCAATCCATGCCGAAACTCGAGCATTGTTCCAAAATGGATGATTTTTTCTAAAATAAACATGCCGAAATCATCACAAAACATATTTTTACCCCCTCCGTCCTTTCCTATAAAAAAATACTCAAAATACTATACTCAAAAGTAGAATCCTTGTTGCCTCCGAAAGTGCACCTTATTGATTTTCAATGCAGCCCTAACCGACTTAGATTTGAAACCACCGTCAGTTAGCAGTTTTGTGGCAACAGAGTCTTTTGGTGAAAATGTAGGAAAACTGCCCATTGTTTTTAATTGAAATAGTATTTAAGCATAAAGTACTGCCCCCCCTTAAGTTAGCACAGCGTTATTAGCCAATGTCTGAAACTGGGGTTCTAGGAAGATTGGCCAATCCATGCCGAAACTCGAGCATTGTTCCAAAATGGATGATTTTTTCTAAAATAAACATGCCAAAATCATCACAAAACATATTTTTACCCCCTCCGTCCTTTCCTATAAAAATACATTTCAATTTTAAAACTCTGCATACAACATTTCAAAACTTCCAAAATATTTTACCTTGCACGTGGCGCGATTGGGTAAGATCCACATTTAAATAGCTTTGTAGGATTTTCATCAAATGATCGTTACAATGAATATTGCTATGACCACAATTCTTAATTGCTACATTAACCAGCTGAAAAGGCACATTTTACTGGTTAGCAGGGACAATATCTGAGTCTATTAATGTAAACCGTCTCGCAAAGTCACTTTTTTAACAAATTAATTTTAATCAATAATAAGTATATTTATTACTTAAGTGACGTAGATATACTTAGGAAATATACAAAGTCTTTGATTCCTCAAAACTTATTTTTTCAGTTAGAAAAAAATATATTGTATAAATTTGCCAGCCTAAAATTTTAGTATAAAATACTTTTTTTTAAAGGAAAGAATGCTAATTTAACTTAAACATATTACTTTAAATACTATACAAAAAGTATATTACCCGCGTGGAACTCAACACGCAAATTGTTATTTTCATATCTATCCCCAAAGGGTTAGTTGGTTGTTTACAGATTATCTTGTGTCGTTAGCAACACGAGGGCTATAATGCGCCTAAACATTCGTCATTAGACAAGCCAACATACATTTACAAACACCCATGCCTAACACGGGACTCGAATCCGCAACCTCGCGGTCTAGAAGCTAGCACGCTAACCACTATACCGTTTGGTCGGCCTATCCCCAAAGGGAATTATTGAATTGGATGCATTCAAAAATCATTCGTGGTGCTTTTTTTATTTAATATAAATATATTACTTTATAAATACTATACGAAAAGTATATTACCCGCGTGGAACTCAACAAGCAAACTGTTATTTTCATATCTATCCCCAAATTGAATTATTTGTTACTTTGAGGAGTTTCAATCGGAAAACGAATTGTCCAAAATAATCGTTTTAAAACTGTTTTTTACATCAAGACGTGTTGGAAAGAATCTGGATTTGTTGTGTCAAAGTCAACCACAGTTAGGTGATTACATAAATTTGAGTTTCAATCTCGGATCCCCAAAGTAAAACTAAAGATGAACATGATTCACGACTCTTCTGGTGCAAAGAGAAGTTCATCTGGAGTCTTAAACAAGATTTATCAAAGACATTACGTTTTAAACTCCAAACACTTCCTTCCTCAACAGATATTTGAAATAAAGATTCATCTCTGAATAAAACACTTTCTCAGTCTTTTTGCCCCCAAACGAGCTTCTCTTTGCATCAGGATAGTAGTGCTTTTTTATTTAATATAAATATATTACTTTATAAATACTATACGAAAAGTATATTACCCGCGTGGAACTCAACACGCAAATTGTTATTTTCATATCTATCCCCAAAGGGAATTATTTGTTATTTTGAGGAGTTTCAATCGGGTCCTCAAAGTAAAGCAAATAACTTAATTGAAAATATCAGGGAGCAAGAGACAAGGGAGGGAATGTAAAGGCGTACGCATGTACCTCCAATATATGTGTATACTCAACCAGAATTTTTGTCGTACAAGCAAATGCCCTAGTTTGTATATATACGCAAGTATTACTTAATCTGCCAGTCCCTCCCC
Organism: Linyphia triangularis; assembly: GCA_963978545.1. NCBI lineage: Eukaryota > Metazoa > Arthropoda > Arachnida > Araneae > Linyphiidae > Linyphia > Linyphia triangularis. Next base: position 90,498,863 of record OZ021721.1, read on the forward strand.
CCCCCCCCTTCTCCTCTTCCTTATTTTCCTGTGTTTGAGCCCCTCCAATACTTTTGAAAATTTTACGGCTTTGCATGCATTACCAGTAAAACACAGGGCAAGAATTTTACGGTCTGAAACAAAAGTAATTCAGAAAAACTATTCTGACAAATCTCATGAAACTCTTGCAAGAAAGTTTTTGGTACATAGGTTTTTCTGTCATCATTTCATTAACAAAAACTTCTGACAAGTCGCAATAATACCTTTGAAAATAAATTCTTGATTTCAAATTCAAAAGCAGGACAGCTTAGACACGATTTCCAATGTGGTTTCCCAAAGAAACAAAGAAGGCTTTGACGACCAAACACAAGGCGTTTAAGACTAAAAAAAAAAAAAAATGAGTCCGAGGCAGAAAGAATAAATTACAAAAATGCTAGATGTAACTTTAAATATATCAGTAGAAAGCAGAAAGAAGAACTAAAGAAAAGCTAACTAGGACATCAATATTTACCCAAAGGGATTTTTTTGCTTATGCCAGTGGAAATAAGAGAAATAGTCATCTGGGGCCACTTGAGGATAGCCAGGGTAATTTAATGCATGATTATGAGGGTGGCTAACGTTTTAAATGACTTTTTTTTTATGAGTTTCTTTAATAACTATTTTAATTGTAGGGTTCTTATTGAGATTAATATAAGTTCAGATATGCAGGAGTTTATTTGTTATCTGTAAAATGTTTAAGACAGTTCTACAATATTTCATCGTGAAATTTTTGGAAACTAGAGACTTGGTGTCAAATAAACAGTATGGGTTGAGAAAGAAAAAATCATGTGCAACTAATCTTTAAATTTTTACTATGAAGTTACTAGGGAATTGGATAGTAGGAATTCGGTCGACATAGTCTGTATTGATTTCCAGAAGGCATTCGATAAATTTCCGCATGAAGCATAATTAAAAAAGAATTGAAAATACGTGGCACTGCTTTAAGTTCCATTGGATATTGATTAATTGGAAGAAAGGAAAGTGTACAAATCAAAGGTAGATACTCTCAATGGGGAGAAATTATAAGTGGCGTACCACAGAGGTCCATTTTGGGGCCACATCTGTTTATAATTTTTATCGGAGATATTAGCAAGTGTCTCTCGGATAAGGTCAATTTTTTTGCAGGCGATTTAAAAATTATGGGACTTTTTAATTTTGTATTACATATAGTACAATTTCAATTAGATTTAAATAGGATATCAGATTGGGCTATTAAATGGAGTATGTCATTTAATATATACTAATGTCAGATACTACACATGGGAAATAAAAATCAAACTGTGTCTTACAACTTATAAGGAGTTAGAATACATGATACTAAAGATGTCAGTGATCTTGGGGTGTTGGTAAGTAGATATTGTAAGATGGAACAACAATGTAGGGCAGCTTGTTACAAGGTAAATAGGATGCTATAGGTTATATCAAGAAAAGTGCTTCATCAAGATCTAGTGATATTACATTACTCTTGTATAGAGGTTTGGTTAGGCCGCATCATGAGTGTGTAGTACAGTTTTAGTTACCTTTTTGAAAAAAGGACATTGATTCGCTGAAAAAAGTTCAACACAGAGCAATAAAAATAATTCCGTGTACTTCGGGCATGGCATATGAGGATAGACTGAAAAAATTAAACATGCATACACTGCAAGAAAGAAGGAAAAGGACAGGGCTGGCGCTAGCAATTTCGCCGCCCCTGCAAAAAGGTAAATGCCGCCCCTTTGTGACCAAAATTAAATGAGATAAACTACACCCTTCCTGAGCTAAGTAGTAAAATAAAACGTGCGCAAAAAATAAATTGGCTTTAAAAATGTTGAAGTTTTGATTTGCCAAAAATACAACCTTCTTGATTTATGATTTTGGCACTAAACTGAAATTAAGGTTCCACAGAAAAAAAAGAAAAGACACAAATATAAAATATAATTATAAAATGCATATATTAAAAAGATAGTAAAACAAATTATAGAACCCTTAAAAATAAATACCTAATTATTAATAAAATAACCTATAAAAACAAGGTTTTTAAAACAATTTTGTCAATTTTTATATTCATTAACACAGCGCTGATATCATAAACATTTCTATCAGCGAAAAATTATGTTTCAAAATTTATTTATTAAAAATGAACGTGAATGTCATCCAAATATCATTTATTTATTCTGATTAAAGTAATTTTATGATTTATTTATTAAAAAAAATTGGCAACAGGAAAGAATTGCAGAAATGATCGGATTTTAATGCGATTGAATAAAAGCAAGTTGGTTTATTAGTATTCCGTAAAAGCAACCTTTTAGTGACAGTAACAGCCCCAAAATTTTATAGAATGCATTGACATCGACATCGAACGTATCTGCCAAGTTTCAAACCGATTGGATAACGGCAAGAGGGTTCATTAGACCTCCGCAGATTCCTCTCCCATCGACAAACATACATACATACATACAAAGGCGAAGTTAATATAAAGGATTTGAAAATACAGTTAAACTTAAAAGTGTTTTATTTCTCACCAGATGTATATTTTACTCATTGTTTATGTAGTCATCCACTAGGTGAAATTTTTTTATCTGAACACAAAACTTTTTAAGGTTGCCATTCGGAACTAACAAAAAATCAATGGCGACTCGTGCACTCACTAAAAAGAAAAGTTACTTCCTTCAAAACAAAATCTACGTGTCCGAGCAAAAAGTCAAAATTTAATGATAGCATGTTTAAATAAATAATTTTTAAATGGCTCATGGCAAATTCAAAACCAACTCTGGAAAGGGGATTTGATTCAGTTGTTTAAATTTATTGGCCAGAGAGATTAGGGGTTTTAGAATTTGTCACTGACAATAGGACGCGAGGAAATGGGTGCTAATTGTTCATATCTCAATTTAATAGAGAAGCATGAAAACACTATTTTTACAATCGGATAATCAATGATTGGAATGATTTGTGTAAAGAGTTTTAAAAAACAGGTATTCACTGGGGCATCATCAATAGGCAATGATTGGATTACGCTGGCTAGGTAAGTAATTCATATTTTGTGTTGCAAAATTTGTATGTATTTAATTTGGGTCATTTAATGTACTATATTTAGTTATTTAGTGATAAAAAGGGTATTTATTTTTGTGTATTGTTGTATTCTATAAACTTTATCAGCTTGATTTATAATCGTGTAACTTTTTGTATTCCAAATTGTATGTGGTGTAATTATGTTAGCTTTGTAAAACTACTTATCTTGGTTTATTATGTAATTGGCAATTTTAGTGTTTTGTATTTTTTGCATTCTGTATTTTCTGTTATGTTATTCTAGAATTTCTGTATTTTATATTATGTATGTAAATTCGATTTATATTTTTTTACTCGACCAACCCTTTGGGGCCTTGAGCGTGGCCATCTTGAAACCGCTCTTTCCTCTTTAGTTGATCGGGCCAGACCACAGCAATAGTTTTCGTAAATGACGCCACACTTTCAACTCCACCAAGCTTGCTTTGACTTTTCCTTCAAGAACTTTTCGCCAACAAAAATGCATAGCATTATTTCTAAAAAAACTCTTGCATATAATATACAAATTATTAGCAGCTGGTAATAATCCAATTTGGATTACAGTAGTGGATAAAACTACTAATAATTTTTGTATTATGTGCAAGAGTTTTTTTAGAAATTTATTTATTGATGATTATATAGGAAGTGATACTTATGTTAAACTTGATTCGACCAAAAAGGAATTGGATAACAGGATTTTGGCTTTTGCAAAAAAAATTTAGTTTAAGATTTCATGCATGAAATATCCTTTTCTTTTTCCCACAGTTAAATGTCATAAATCTGCTTTGAAATTTCGTTTCGTAACATGGTCTACAAATTGTTACAACGATTATCTTAAAAAAAAAAATTTCTTTGGATTTTTAAAAATTGTTTTGGACATGGTAAAGATATTTGAAAATCATTTCTTGATTAAAAATAATAAGGAGGTTTTGGATTATATTAATAATAACAAAATTGAGTTTGTTCATACATTTGATTTCGAGAATTTATTCACCAGTATACTACATGATGATTTAATTAATATTTACTATGATATTTTTGATAATTTTCTCAAAGACTCTAATTTAAATAAAGTAGCATTGTTAGAGTTTTGCAAATTTAATTGTTTTGAAAATTATTTATTTAATGAAAACAATTTTTATAGACAAACTAAAGGAATTCCTATGGGAAATAGCTTTTCTCTCGGCTTTGCCGATTATTATTTACATATGTTTGAAAGCAGATTTATAGAATATAATAATATTGAAGCTTTTAGATATATTGATGACTTAATTATTTTTAATTTCAATGATTTGGACAAAATTATAGAGATTTTCCTGACGGATTTAAAAAAAATAATAATAATTACAAGAATGCTCAGTATCTCGATTTAAATTTAAAGATAATTGATAATTCAGTAAATATTGGGGTTTATGACAAAAGACAAGATTTTAATTTTGAAGTCTTTCAAATTTTAATAGCAATTTAAATTTTAAGATATTTTGAAATATTTATTATACACAACTAAATAAAATTAAGAGTATTTGCAATAAAGCTACTGACTTTAATTTTGCTTTTGGGATTTTTAGGGACAATTTGAGGAAAAATGGTTTTACTAAATATTTTTGAATTTTCGTTTTTTGAAATTTTTTCCCTTGGTTTCTGATGCCATTTTTCGGGCGATACTGAAATCCAGTTAAATAGCCCTAACTGGTCTAAATATTTTATTTAAAAAAAATTTCATTTTTTCGTGGAACATAGATAGCAGTGCAGTTTTAAATGTTTAATGTGAGACAATTTTGGGAATTATGTTTTTCAATACTTAAACTCTTGATGATGGACTGGGTTCATTTCGAATCAACGCGAGCATTAAACTTTGGAAGACAGCGATTTTGTTAAGTTTGGTTTACAAGGTACGTTTCATTTTAGTATTTGTGAATATTTTTGACTTCTTGTCTATGCGGCTGGATGCGTAAGAGCTTGAATGTGATTGATAAATTATATCAATCGCATTTCAGTATTCATGAATTAAAATCCCAACTGGATTCACGCCCCCTGACGAAGAAACTCAGTCGGGATTTCAAATTTCAAATCTTTTTACGGTTCATATTTTAATATCTGTTTTTTGGCTGTTTAAGGTCTAACTTTGAGCTCTTAATTTTTATTATATTTGGATTATACTAAGGATTGCTCATACAATAATATTTTGTAGACCCAATAAATAATTTTTAGGAATTAGCAGTTTGATTGTGTAGATTTTTATGAATTAGGAATTTGATTAGCAGGTAATTGAATTGTGTAAGAATAAAACAAAGTATTCAAGTCAAGTAGGTAAGGAAAAAAAATTTGACATGTTGCATCCACAAAAGTTTGTAACTGCACTACCTATTTTTTTTTATTATCATTTCTCTAATGTTAGGTAAAATAAATATTATAATACATAATAAACTTTAGGAACAAAAGTGAAACATAAATTTTTTCATATTTGTAAAAATTATGTGTGAATTTTAGTTTTATAAAACATGTCCAATTCGTCCCTCGCATAAGGGATAGGGCATTTTTCTTGCTAATTTAATTTACCTATTAAAATAGTATATTATTAACTACCAATATATTTATATTTTTCAAGTGAGTTAAAATGTTTCAATATGTTATTCTTAATGTTTCAATGCTGTAACGTAAAAAAAAAAAAATTTGACATGTTGCATCCACAAAAGTTTGTAACTGCACTACCTATTTTTAAAAAAAAAAAAAAATTATTAAGATTTCTCTAATGTTAGAAAGAAGTCTCTAATGTTAAAATAAATGTTATAATACATAATAAACTTTCGCAACTAAAGTTAAACATAAATTTTTTCATATTTGTAAAAATTATGTGTGAATTTTAGCTTTACAAAACATGCCCAATTCGTCCCTCGCATAAGGGATAGGACATTTTTCTTGCTATTTTAATTTACCTATTAAAATAATATATTATGGTTGGTTGGTTGGTTGAACTCCCGGCTGAGAGTGGAAAGGAAGGACTTTGTGAACTAGCACCTGCCTCCGTGTACATAAGTGAGAGAACCACCTCTCTGGAATACGTCTGCGGAGTGTGACGTCACAAAATGGCCGCTGGGTTTTTAAGAAATGGACGTCAATCTGAATTAACACTGTGCTGTTTTTATTTCATGAATTACCAATTAATTAATTGTTATTTTTAATTTCTAACTTTCGAACGTTGTAGCCGAAACTTTCCGATAAGTGGTCCAATAGGTGAGTAAGCATTTTATGCACTAGTTTATGTTTTCTGTGTAATTAAAGAAAGTGTGTTTTTGATTTGTTGGTCTGGATTGTGGTTTTTATTTCATGAATTGTAGATAAATAAATTATTGTTTTAAAATTTTAACTAGCGAATGTTGTAGCGTAGATCTTCCAATAAGTGGTCCGATAGGTAGATAAACTTTAAAAGCAGTAGTTTATTTTTTTTTCTTTAATCAAACGACGTTTGTTTTTGGCTTGTCAGTCCCCAGTCAAGATTAGCACTGTGTTCTTTTATTTCATGAATTATGGATAAAAATTAAAAATAATAGTCTATTTAACTAGTGAAAGTTGTTGCCCTAACATTCTTATAATTAGTCCCATAGGTGAGTAAACACTATTTTCGGTAATATATTGTTTATGTTTTAAGAAAAAGTTTGTTTACATTTCATTGTTGATATCCATAGCATTAGGCTTTGACACCAACAACTGAGATTGTTAATTGAACATTCAGTATTGCTTGTAAGAGTTAAAAGAACTAGTTAGCAACAAAAATGAGTTACACATGCACAATTAAACCCCTTGGCATATTTTGTTAGTAATCTATTTAATTCACCTCTTCAAACTTGGATTTTATTAATAAGTATTAATGGAAACACTTATTTCTTCGAAGTTATGACCATTGTTTTTATTATTTTCGTTTATTATGTGTTAAAAAGAGATGTTTATTAAACGTTGATTGGTAAAACTTTCTTGGTACATGCTAAATGGTGTTTGGTTTTTGGGAGCCATGTTATTTTACAACATGCTCTCATTACTAAATGTCTTTTGGTTCTAGCCTTGAAAGTAATGCAACACGGAAACCTTATTGGACTTATTATTTTCTAAAAATTTGTTTTGGTAGTTATTTACTATTAATATTGTTAATTCTTGCTGTTCATATTTCTTAGGAAAACTTAATAAAATTTCAACAAATGGGCTGCCCTCTATCCTCAAATCCTCAATTATCATTAATGTGGATATATGAAGAACACACTTCGAATATCAAGGTTCGCATTTCATTACAGGATGGAATTTTTGTTATGGTGGTAGGGGAATACTGTGGTAGGTTTTTCTATTGCAAAATATGAATTTTACTATACCTTATCATAATATTTAAAAGCCCGAGGACAGTAAACAAGGTGTGTCTTTTGAGGAGAATGATAAATAAACTATTATAATTTATACTGTGTAGATTTAGTTGTCAAATTCAAGTACTACTAAAGGTGAACTGGCCAACCTGATGGCTGTGTGGTTAGAGCTCTGATTTCGCATGACAAAGGTGCCGTGTTAGACTTGGATGTTTGTTGTGGTTCGACATCCATTTTAAGCTGTAGGTCCCTGCTTGATTAGCCGTGATTGTGCATAAAAATAGGTTGTTGAGTGTACAAACCAACCCGAGGACAACTGCACTGAAACAATTACGCAACATCTACAACTAGGCTTCATGATTTTGGACTCGGCTAGATGATCAGGCACCATCATCTGAGTTAGCAAATAATGATCCTGTAATTTATTTTAAAATATTGCTTAGTATTAAGGAATAGAAAATGTTGTTTATGATTGAAAACATTAGAAGATTTATTATGCATGCTTAAGAATAATTTTCACTTGTCCATTGAGTTGATATCATAATAAATTAATCTTTAATTCCTTATTGCTGATCAAATATGCTCCATTTTACAACTATATGTTTAATTGTATATAAATCATAAAAAGAAAATTATGGCAGTGGAGTACAAAATACCTTTAATAAAGAATATAATTCAAATTTTCTTTTTGGCAAGATACTAAAATGGTTACAAGTTGCCCAATGAAATCAAAATCATTTAACACTTTAAGTAGTAAAATTATTACAAACCCCCCAAAAAAGATACACATTTTATACTAAACAATGAACATGAGAAGTATGTAATTTGTCATATTGAGAGAATGTTATTGCTTATTTGAGTCAATGACTATCAAAAATGGTTCTTTTGCCAATTGTATACCTGCATGCTTTAGCGAAAATTGTTCAATCTCATTTTATCTTTTAATTTTAGTAACCTTGAAAGATTTTTTTTATTGTTTTGCTAAAAAAGCACTCAAACATTGTTGCTGAATTAAGAGTTAACATAAATTATGTAAATTTTTTTCAATTTCTGACAAGAATGGAGGCCTTTTGACCCTTCTAAAAGTACCATATTTATTTTTTACTAGGTTCATTTCATTTTACTAAAATTAATGGTAGGAACAAAGTTAACTATACTTATTAAATTACAGTAAGTGGCATGTTTTGATTACTGTCCTCAAGATGTTTATGATTCTTATGCATTAAAAATTATATTTTCTTTAATGTTAAAGAATGATTTTTAAGTAATTGCAATAGTTTTCTATTGTGTACATAGCCCCATTGGCTCTGGGAACAAACCAGTACCTTGCTGTAACAAAATTGTATGATAATGCTACACATAAAATCCTCTGAGGCCTCAACGTCAGTTTGGTCAGGCATGGATTTGGAGAGATTGAAATGCTAGCTCAGTTCCCAGCAGGTTTATTTGCTGGATAGAGCAGCAAATTCCATACAGCGGAATGCAAGATTGAAAAACAAATGAATTTCCTACCCAAATGTTAATAGTTGAGCATTAGTTTTCTTTTAAAAAAAGTGTACATATTTTCATTTCTTGCAAATTTACCACTTTTCTCTACTTATTTTCTAATTTTCAAATGTAAAGGCACCACTTTGACTCTTCCTGCAACACCTATGAATGTTGGTCATCTGGCTAAATCTAAAAACATGAGGTGTATTATTATTAAAATGTTTTTGTGCACTATGGCCTTTGTGTAATATTTGTATCAGAAAAACTCCAAATAGCCAGACCAATATAATGTGCATTATACTAGTTCACATATTATTCTGGTCAAATATTACTTGTTCTCTGTCCTAGATATTATAATATTTAAAATTTTGAAACAAACAGAACCAACCTGCACTACAAAATATTCATCCTGTAATGAAATACGAATCCTGATATTTGAGTGAGATTTTTTTACAACATACCCTGTATTGGTGATTGAACATAGTGGACAGTCATTGACCTAAAGAAGCGAACAAGTTGAATGTAGAAAAGTACTAGTCTAGTTAAATGTTTATTATAAAATAGCTTTTTTTTTTTTTAGGAAAAACAAAAGTTTGTATTAATTTTACTCTAAAAAGTTTCTTATTATGTATTATTTTACATTTTATGGCATATTTTTTAACCATTTTAGCATCTGGCTATTCTTTTTATGAATTATATACTACTATTAAATTTGTAGTTGTGGTATGGTCATGAGGCATAATTGTAGATGTTGTGTAGTTGTTTCAGTGCAGTGGCCCTCAGGTAGTACTTGAATTAGGAAATCAAATAACCAAAACTACATAAAATTATAGTTTATTTATCATTCTTATCAAAAGTTTCACATTTTGAAATAGAAAAACCTACCACAGTATTCCCCTACCACCATAACAAAAATTCCATCCTGTAATGAAATGCGAACCTTGATATTCGAGGTGTGTTCTTCATATATCCACATTAATGATAATTGAGGATAGAGGGCAGCCCATTTGTTGAAATTTTAGTAAGTTTTCCTAAGAAATATGAACAGCAAGAATTAACAATATTAATAGTAAATAACTACCAAAACAAATTTTTAGAAAATAATATGTCCAATAAGGTTTCCGTGTTGCATTACTTTCAAGGCTAGAACCAAAAGACATTTAGTAATGAGAGCATGTTGTAAAATAACATGGCTCCCAAAAACCAAACACCATTTAGCATGTACCAAGAAAGATTTACCAATCAACGTTTAATAAACATCTCTTTTTAACACATAATAATCGAAAATAATAAAAACAATGGTCATAACTTCGAAGAAATAAGTGTTTCCATTAATACTTATTAATAAAATCCAAGTTTGAAGAGGCGAATTAAATAGATTACTAACAAAATATGCCAAGGGGTTTAATTGTGCATGTGTAACTCATTTTTGTTGCTAACTAGTTCTTTTAACTCTTACAAGCAATACTGAATGTTCAATTAACAATCTCAGTTGTTGGTGTCAAAGCCTAATGCTATGGATATCAACAATGAAATGTAAACAAACTTTTTCTTAAAACATAAACAATATATTACTGAAAATAGTGTTTACTCACCTATGGGACTAATTATAAGAATGTTAGGGCAACAACTTTCACTAGTTAAATAGACTATTATTTTTAATTTTTATCCATAATTCATGAAATAAAAGAACACAGTGCTAATCTTGACTGGGGACTGACAAGCCAAAAACAAACGTCGTTTGATTAAAGAAAAAAAATAAACTACTGCTTTTAAAGTTTATCTACCTATCGGACCACTTATTGGAAGATCTACGCTACAACATTCGCTAGTTAAAATTTTAAAACAATAATTTATTTATCTACAATTCATGAAATAAAAACCACAATCCAGACCAACAAATCAAAAACACACTTTCTTTAATTACACAGAAAACATAAACTAGTGCATAAAATACTTACTCACCTATTGGACCACTTATCGGAAAGTTTCGGCTACAACGTTCGAAAGTTAGAAATTAAAAATAACAATTAATTAATTGGTAATTCATGAAATAAAAACAGCATAGTGTTAATTCAGATTGACGTCCATTTCTTAAAAACCCAGCGGCCATTTTGTGACGTCATCACTCCGCAGACGTATAGGTTGAAGTAAAAAAAAGAACTAAAAAAGGGGGGGATGTCAAATCATTTTGGTGCAGAAGTAATTCTGTGATGTTGCAAGGCTTAACTCGATTGAAGGGGGAATAAGGCTGTGACAATGGCTGATTTCGCGACGACCAACCTACGAGATATATTTTCTACTTGGACAGCGCCAATCCGGGGTAGTGGCAAAAATCGTAACCATCAATCAAAACAAACCTCTTCGGTGTACTTGAAAAAGGATTTCTTCCCTTCCATGAGTGTTTAATTTTAATGATTTCAGAATTCTTATAGCCTAGGTATATGCTTACACCTAGAAAAAAATCTTCCCTAATGATTTATTTAACTCAATTTCTTATTAATATTTAAGTTAGTTTTCTACTTTAATTTTTTCTTGTTCATAATAAAAAATTTTACTAAACATATATTTTATTCAATTCAGTGTGAAAAGTAATTTTGATATTTACAAGGATGTTAGTGATCTGGAAATTTTCCGGCTTAACTTGGACCAGACCAATGCTTTTTCTCTTTTAACAGACCATTTGATCTGATTTTTTGAATTTTTCAGGAAATAAAACAATTTAGTAGTTGACCATTTTGGTCATTTACTAAAAGTATAACACTTAGCCTGATCAGTAATTAGCCATCTGTTATTCATAATTTGTTTATTGGTTTAAAGAAAAATTACTTGTATATTAATATAAAACAAACATAAATGATCTACATACATTATTTGTATTAAATCATTTAGAAATTATTCATGTTGATGCTAAAAAATCACAGAGAAGCTAAACCACCCTTTACTAATGGTGTCAGTCACTCTTACAAGACCCTGTGATATACCTCTGTGTTTGTTAATTTTTATCATCCAATTGGAAGCTTGGCTACCCCTATAACTTGGCAGTGGCTTTCATTAGTTATTGGATATATTTTAACCAATAAAAATTAGAACACCATCACAACAATCCTTGTTTACTTCCTTTTTGTGTTATTTTCGTCAACTACTAGCATGTGGTCAATTACTGGAGAATCACTCTATATATGTAAAAAGCATTTATAGTATTAGTGTTATAATGCAAAGATATCTAAAGCAAATTTCTAAGCAATACTGATAATATAAGTTAATATGCAGCTACGGGTCCCCAGTGGGTCATTTTTCATTAATTTTAATTTGCCTACTCTGACCCACTTATTATCACAAAAGAGTGAGGGTATCATTCCAGCCACAGAACTCATTGTAGCCCGTATGCAAGCAAATTTGCTAAAAACAATAAAAACATGATGTCCATTTTTGTTAATGTACTAAAATTACAAATAGCCTGTCGAGGGACAAAGAAATGGGTATACAACCCGCATATGGGAGACCCCACACAGATACATAAGGAGGCGGTCTTCCATTCATAGATTCCCGTTTATAGGGTAGATCTACATTCATACAGATACCCGTTTATAGGGTAGATCTACATTCATACAGATACCCGTTTATAGGGTAGATCTACATTCATACAGATACCCGTTTATAGGGTAGATCTACATTCATACAGATACACCCGTCTATAGAGCGTTATCTTTCACATACACAGATGCAACCCGTCTAATGTTTCTTTATCACAACTTAAGTCCTAGGCCAGTAATTAGAGATAAATGGATTTGAGCTGTCACAAGTTGGAATACAATTTATCAGACGCATACAGCGGTCTCTTCAAAAAAAGTACTCGACTCATAGATTACAACAATTCCAAATACATAATAAATGGAGATAGTAGCAACTTAACACAGTAAGTATTTAAAGAGAAAATATTATACCACTTAAAATTATCATCATATGAAAAACTAGCTAACACAACAGCTTAATAACACATTTGCAGCTTCATTACCTAAAAAGGGAGAAGATGCTCTCAATTTTTTACTTCGGAGACTTAGATTCCCTTTTTGTTTACGTTTTAGAACTCTACGTTCGCTCTTCTGGGGAATCAATTTGTAAGTAGGATATCCATTAAACACGGTTGGGATCGATCCTTTTTTTAAACATCGCCTTGTAGGGAACTGCAAAAAAATCTGAATCCTTAAAGTGATACGCACATACTTTAGATGAGTTAGAAATATCGTTAGGCGAAAAATCCTTACGCGAAATGGCTTTCAGCCAAACACGTTTCAGTTCTGAATCAGCTGGGAATTCGTGAAAAGATATTTTATCGAGATTACTATTTGACTTACATAAAGGTACACAGCAATAGATAGGCATGCTGTATTGTTTTGGGAATTAAAAGAGTAAATAATTACAAAAATCACTTACGAAACGGTAGCACACCACATTACAGAAGGCTAGTCAAGGCAAAATGATTCAAAAACTATCCTACTAGACCAATGCCATCTAGTGGTAAACGGTCAAACTAAGGTGGTATTTGAAATCCTTTGATCTTTACCGCACTATCATAGCCGCGTAGAATCCAGTTTAGCCGTGGATGTTGCCATTTCAATGCTTTCTCCGGGTGAGGACGTGGACACACCTAATATATTATTAATTACCAACACATTTATATTTTTAAAGTGAGTTAAAATGTTTGAATATGTTATTCTTAACGTTTCAATGCTGTAACGTAGAAAATAATTTACAGGTAATATTTTTGTAAAAAAAAGTCCCATCGCTCTCTAATCTCCCTTATCTGAAATGGTATTAGCGAGAGTTGAAGTTGTGACGTCACTAAAGCTATGGTCTGGCCTAATCAACTAAAGAGAGAAAGAGCGGTTTCACGATGGCTCCGCCTTGAGCCTATTGTTGGTCTTCAAATTGTATTTGAATTAGTCAATCACCAACGACTATTTCATTTTCACGTCAATGACGTTTGACGCTATGACGTTTTAGTTCCTGCATTATATTTTAATCAACTCTTGAATTTATTTGATTTGAACCGGTTGGCAATGTGCTTAAAGTTGTCAATGAGATGTCTGCAGGTTGTTAACCGTGTTTTGATTTTATTCAATTTTTAAATAATTTAAATTTTGATTCTTTGACATTTACGATGTTTCGTAAATCCTATTCCTATTCGAGTGTGTCAGAGCAAATACCCAATGGTTGTTGCAGAAGCTGTAAGTTTTTGTCATATTTTTAAACTTTTTATTTAAAGAGGTGTTGGTAACTTGAAGCCCGCATCACACCAATTTTAACGAGTACTTTTTATCTTGATTTTTTTTTCTAAAATTTTTTTTTACTTTAAGACGTATTACAGTTATACAAGATTCAACAATCCGTCAAAATGACATACACTTCACATCGCATGCTAAAAATTTATGCACAAAAGTTATTCGTCACATTTTGATTATTACATACAAATAAGAGTTGGGCGCTTATTCAACTGTCATTTCAATTTGTATTTTTCAGTTGCATATCAAGTATCAAATTCACTTTAAAAGTTGTCTAGAATCATGTAAATTGTCTCTACCAATGCGATTTAAATTATCTTTCTAAGTCGAAAGATAAGAATAGTCGATTTTTTTTAATTTCGTAACACTTGATAACATGTCGATTTTTAAAACATTTGCTATCAACTTTCATAAAAACCAACTATAGTAAAATAATTTGTTTTGAACTTTTGAAACAGTTTTTTTTTTTTCTTAACAACATAATTGTAGCATAGGGTCAATGTCAAAAAGACAAAGTTTATTTGTATAACCCTTTTTTGAACCTCTTTTTCTATTTCTTAAAAATATTTTAAGTATATATATATATATATATATATATATATATACACACATTTAAAATTCATTTGAAATCAACTAAATAATTTAAATAATCAGTACAGAAAAAGGGGGGAAATAGAGAATTTAATGAGTTCAACATGTGCTGGGGACATTTTAAACTACAATATTACCTGTTAGTATTTTAAATGGAAATCTGTAAATGTTATGCAATTCAATATTTCATTCCAAATGACTACTTTAACAGAGGAAACTTGCAGTTCTTATGCATTAAGATCTAATGGAAGCCATTGAAGTGACTTGTGGTTACTTTCAGGCTCCCAATTCAATCAATAAAGTGAAACTGAGGGGCTTCTTCTCTTTCATTCCTTATCACTTTAATTGGTGGTTTTATAAGCAATGGGTGCCTTTACTGGTCCCATAATATTAGAATATCCTGTACCACTGCAATTTATAGATGGCTATATGTATGAAGAAAAATCATCTATTTGTAAGTTGGAATTTCTTAATAGGTTCACAAAAATTAAAGAAGATAATTAGAATATTTGTAATTCCTATTGTATATAAGAAAAGTTTGCCATTTTCACCAACTCATTCTAAGTTTATTTGAATTGTAGTTATGCATTAAAATTAACTGTAAAAATACATTTTGCCTGAAGCCATTCTAATAGCTCCAACAGGTACCATTTAATGAAATAGAGCTATTTAATTATGTATTGAAAAAGTTGATGCAGAATTAAAAAAAAATTTAACTGGTTATCTTGCATGATATAATCGTAAGTTATTAAACACGCTTGAAAATGTAAAATGTTGTAAATATTCATTCTCTAGATATTTAACTGTTAAGCTCATTTATGTGAAGGGAAATAAATACTTGAAAGTAACTTATATATTTCATTTTTTATGCATCGATAATATAGTGAACAGCTTATACAAGGGCTTCGTCTGTCCACCTGAAATCTTTATTCCCAGACAAACGTATAAATGCTAGAGATATGTCTAATGAAAGGTCTCGTCTCAAATAAAAAGTCTTTGTGATGCAAGTTTGCTAATTAAAATTCAAGCAAATGAACTTTAAAATTCAAGCTGAAGGGTGCTTCCAAAAGAACTCTTTGGGAAATTAACATCTTGGCTGCAAATAGAGATATCAAATTAAAACTAGGACAGTAAAGTTTGGCAAATTTGAATGCCAAATTTACTTGTAGTTAAACCCCGTTAATGCGAAATTGCTTAGCATGAAACCCCGTTTAACGCAAAGTAAAAGCAGTTCTCTGTACTTAAAACTCAACGTTAATTTATTTGTTTAACATGAAATTCGGTTAACGCCAACAATTTCAACGGCACTGTTGACTTCACGTTAACGAGGTTTGACTATACTTGTATCTGAACCTAATGTAACATAATAGAAATATTTTATTTTGAGGTGGAGGGGATCTGATTACAAAAGGTAATCTGGTCTTTGAAAAAGGTTTGTCTAGTTTAAAGTTTTTTTTAATATATCAATTAACAATAAGACATTTTTATTCAATAATTTACAAAATTCCTCAATTACTATTATTATAAATGTTTATTTATTAAAATATAATTCTGATATAAATATTATGTAAAAATAGAAGTGTGGTCACATTCTATCCAGCCATTTTCCATTATTGCCTTTTGGTTTCACAACTTCTCTCTTTTGTAGTCTGGGGCCAATTTTATGTATAGCCACTGTGGTGGAACAATGATGCAAACTGCAAAATTTATCAAAGTGGAGTTAAGGTCTTTTTTGTGTCAAGGAATACCTAGCACATCAAGGAGAAGAAAAGACAAAACTGTAACACTAAATATAGCAATATTACGTCAGTTCCAATAGCATTTAAGTCACTAAGTTTTTACCAAAATCAATTCGGGTTTGGCGTTTCCTGTAAAATTCTAATTTTCGCAGTTGCATCATTGTTTCACCTTAGTGGTTGATATGTAAAATATATTCTAATGGTTTCATCTGCCTCTGTGAAAGTAACCTAATGCTTACCAGTTGACCACTTGCTTATGATCATTCATTTACTACGAATTGACAAATAAATAAAAACTACTTAAGGATGCTGTTTTTGTAATGCTTTTCTAACTTATAATTAATTACACTAATTATTGTTGATTAACATATTAAAGTTTAATGTCATCATTAAGTGGATATCATTATTGAAATAAATATATAACATCAAACTATGGCAATTAACTTTTTTACGTCTAGGTTTTATAATAAATATAATTTGTCAATTATATTTAAAAAGTAAAAAAATGTAACATTTAGCAATTAATAGAAATTGTCTTGCTAATTTTTTTTTTTTTTTTTTTTTTTTAATATAACTTTTTCTGAATATTATTGAAATATACTAATGACTATAAGCTGTTAAAGATAAGTGTACCTAAATATACTTTCTTTGTTTCTTAAAACACTAATTTATGAATAACTCATTTGACAAGCTTGTAGTAATGTGATGTAAATAAAAGTAATCACTGTTTGAGCTATGTTGATGACTATCAAGTACTTAATTAACTTTTTATTGCAGCTTGTAATTATTATTGAAATATTCTAGCATCTGGATGCCTAACCAGAGTACCATTTGCAACATTGATAGCAACACTACTATGTTGTACAGGAGTTGGCATTTTTCTTGGATCATTTTATCGTGGAATTTCTTTGACATTAAGAACATTTGAAGAAGTTTTTCTTTTTCAGTTTGAATGGTAACTATATATGTTTTGTTTCTTGAATTTTTTCTCGTGTTTGTTTTGAAATATCTTGAAGCAATAAAGGTATAGTTGTTTCAAATTATGCATTTGAAAGTGAGAAGTAGGAATATTCTCTCAAAGTTCTCAGTTGTATGTAACACAATTTTGAAAATTTTAAATGACTACCCACTTGAAAGTATTAAAAAGGTATTATGGTGTGTATTGGGTGAGATCTGGTTAGAGTCGGTAAATATCAGAAGATTTGGGGTGCATGTTAAAACTTTTTTTCACCACACAACACACACTGCATATAAGAAAGAGAAAGAAATTTGGAAAAAAGGAACACAGGTCCCTTTGCATTGGAATCGGAGCTTAGAATCATGACCATTCTGTTCAGATTGCTGGGAAGAATGAATTAGCTACACCAGAGTCCGATAAAATGGACGTACGCAGGAAATCGTCAGATCCTGCAGGAAATTAAAATCAAATGTCCCTCTTTTTTTTTTTTTTTTAAATGGAGAAATTCCAGTTAGACAGGGCGGGAATGGGGGATCATTGACTCCCGTAACGCCGGGAGGGGAGAGGTTGGGGGACGGGATGCTATTCTCCAAATAGTTCACCACCTGTTACTTCTATATGCAGGGTGACCATAAAATTCAGGAAAAAAAGTTCCCTGATAATTCCGTGACAGATTTTAAAAAAAATCCCTAAATTTAGGGCAAACTTTTTTCCGGATTTCCCCAATTTTCTTAGGTTTTCCAGATGTCTAGACACCCTGATCAAATAGAACATGTATTCTAAAGAGATAATATGCAAGTTTTTAAAAAATAGTTTTGCTGGTAAAAAAAAAGTCTAAATTATTTCGTAACATTAAACTTTTAATGGCTTACCACTCCAAATCTCCATGTAAATAGCGCCAAAATATGGATGAACGTGCCTTAAACAATACAAAATTTCCCCGATTTTCACGAAATTTTAAAAAGTTCCCTGACATTTCCCTGATTTCCTGGTTTTCCCGGTTCTGTGGCCACTCTGTATATAGGAAGGAGAAATTCCAGTTAAGCTGGACAGGGAAAGGAGAAGTGTTGCCATAAGGGTGAAAGGGGGTTTCATTTCCTGATTTTGGAATCTGAACCTATTGAAACATGTAATTACACTAAGAGTTCATTTCCTTCCTTCTTTTTAATTTGAAAGAATTCTTGGATACTCCATTGTAATTTAAAAGAAGCTACATTTTTCTTTAAAATGATAAGGAGCTATCCAAACAAAACAATGAAGATAAAATGCCGTATTTGCAAGAAATGTTAGAGCAAATCTATTCCCAGCATTTCAATCGAAAGCACAAAAATGAAAATAGTTATGAAAGGAGGCATGCTGGACAAGCATCAGTGTTTGCTATCGTTTCACAAGCTTAACCTTTAAGGCAACCCAGTCCCAATGACCCTAATATTGCAACTGGAAATGTGCCATTGGAAACCGATGTTTCTCCTGCAGAGTGGTGCTTCCAAAATCAATGCCAAGAAGATTTTGAATTAAACAACTTTTAATTCTCAATAGTACGTAACATTTAATTTTCTTCACCAGTATAATTTAAAGCCTGCAGACTCGCAGGAAATTTTTGGCAATAGCATTTGTGTACGCAGGAAGAAAATATTTTTCTGGAGCCCTGAGCTACACCTTCTTGCTGTGGTGATTGGCTAAGTTAAATTTCTAAAATACTTTCATTTGGTAAGGATTTTGATGGACACTTTTTAGTTTAAAAATAAAAGTTTCACTTCACAAAAATAGTTGACACATAAAGAAAGTTTAATGAACTTACTGCATCACCACTGAATTTAATAAATATAACTTTTTTTTATCACCTAGCGACACCAAAATAAAGATAATTAACAATAGATGACTGATGCAAGCCCTTAGCCAGGATTTTTTTTGGGAGGAAGGGGGCTGGGGAGTTATGATTGTAGTTATGATTAAATACATATAACAAGTTACACATAAAAAAGAAGGGAAAGTGGTGAAACAAGATTTCACACAATTTTGGAGGGGGTTGTCCCTGGGGTTCCCCCTGTGCCGCCCTGGACTGACGACTCCTTCTATTTACATATCAACAGGGTGGTAACTAAAAGCTGGGGTTGGGCAGAAATGTTCATTTCAGTCAAAAGTTATATTTTTACCCTTAAGGACCTAAAGAACAAATCGTCAATGAAATGTTAAGGTATTACCTTAATTTAAGCAAAAAGCTTAATATTGGCGTTAAAAGTTCAAATCTGCTTCTATTTATCTGATTAAGATAAAATGCAGTTTAACAGTGACCCAGTGTTTAGCGAAAGCACTAAACATCGTAAAAAAATAATTAATAATTTACGTACTTAAGAATAAAATAATTTATTCAGATGTAACACAATCTAAAGTTATTAATTGGTGGTCTTGGTAGCATTTTCAATTAAATAACTACAAAGTTACTATGAACCAAGAACTGGACATTACTTAAGTTATTTTGTTACTTAAAGGAATAGAACAAATTATTTTCAAAAATGAAAGAATAGCATATGTACTGTATTCCTGCTGCATTAAAGGATTTTTGGTTTGAAAAATGATTTGACAAAACATAAATACAATCTACTGAAACTTTAAAATTAAGACCTTTACTTTTACCTATTACAACTAATAGTATAATTTTATCAATTATTTTAAGCTTTTGTAGTTATAAGTTGCAATAATCTAAGGACCATAGTTTTTTTACCATAGACAGTCTAAAACATAAGCATTGAAAAGGATGTGTGTCATTTTTTTTTTTTAATTCTCTAGGTGGGGTAGGGTTTTCATTTGGTGATTCTATGTTTAGAATCCTTGATAGTAACTTGTATTTTGTTTGTGTGTTATAGTTTACATTTAAATCCAGTCTTCTTGAAATTTCTGGCACTAATAATACTCATTTTGACCTTAACTACTTTTGAATGTTGAAACTACTAACGTTGAGTTTGAAGCACAATTTTGATAAAAAAAATGTTTCAATACATACTAAATAGTGCATAGTATTTGCTGCAAAAAAAGATATAATAATTAGTGCTGTAGCCCAGAATAGACCATCAATATTAAAAATGTTATCATTTTATCAGAAAAAATTGACAATTGTGTGCTTTTGTTATATCATGTAAATGACTAAATTTTAAGTCTTTTAAAAGTTTTCTAACCAAAATTTCATGAGCTCCTCCCTAAACTTCCTGTTTGTAATTCTATTTCTATGCTGACACCAATCGTACAGCTCTAGTTCTATGAAAATTTTAATATAACCAACAATCCTTGTGAAGATTATTTGTTATTTCTAGGTGTCAGCTTTTGATATTGAACTTAAATATCCTCCTTTATTTTGTATTGCATGAAATATTTTTGACATTCGTTTTTTATATGACTTGACTATTTTGCATAAACACTGATAAACATTTTTTCTTTCAGGTTAATAGATTTGCATATTGTATTCATAATCATCGGTAGCGTTATGGGCATTTTTAGCTTAATCCTGTTATTGGTAGGGTTTTTAGCAACTGGTGCTACCAGAGAAAGAGTTTATCGTGGCTTCAAATCCAG
Source organism: Linyphia triangularis (assembly GCA_963978545.1). NCBI lineage: Eukaryota > Metazoa > Arthropoda > Arachnida > Araneae > Linyphiidae > Linyphia > Linyphia triangularis. The sequence goes on from OZ021721.1 coordinate 90,519,882, forward strand.
AATTGGAGGACGCGTATCTTGTGCTTTTGTAAGTAATGATTGCTATAAGATAATACTATACTATGAATTTCTTTTAGGCAAATGCTTTATTCATTAATTTGTTTATTTTCTATATTTGTGATTTTGAATATTAATTCCATTTGTAGTATAGCCTTATATTTGTTTCATTAATAGAAATTATTCTCAAACCAACTTACTAATTTTGAAGTTAGATTGCTTGACCAAGATTGCTGATCCTAGAACTGATAAAAAGGATAATGATTACTCACAAATAATCCTTTTTGTATTAAAAGTCCCTTTTTTGTCTCAGGTAATCCCTAAAATTAAAGTTTGGCTGCTCTGGTCCATTTCATTCCTTACTTCTAAAAAAAAAAGTACTTATTTTTGTTAAATTTATTTTGTTCACTATATATATATATATATATTATAATTTTAAAGTTTATCTGATTTTTGAGAAACCCTGACTATTTTCTATATTCTCTGTTTTTAAAATAAGGCCTTGCTGCTCAAAAGATCAGTCAAAGTTCAAGTAGTCAAAAGCAGGGGTTGTATTCAATAATGCCAAATATTCCTAAAATTTTTATTTCTTCCTGAAATTCCTTAAATTATACTTACATTCATCACTAATTTCTATTAAAAAAAATTCCACCTGAGGGGGGAGAAAACTATCCTTAGCTAGTACATTCACCACTACGGCTAAGATTTGCATCTGTATGGTTGGCACTATCGCCGGATTTTATGCTGTTATGATAGTCATTTTTGCCAATGAGCTCTCATGTAATAGCCATTATGTTTGTGATTTGTATTGGTGAGGTGATCCAGTGAATAAAATTATTATAGTAGTATATTAACTTAACAAACAATTTCAAATTGTAGCAAAACTTGCTTTAAACTACTTTTGAATGTTGCTTATTCTATAAATGGGTTTAATTAGATTTGCATGTTTTTCAATATTGGATTTTAATTGTTGAAAATATTTGTATTTTTTAAAAATATTGTTAAAAGTAATTTTTATTTTTTTTTATTTTTTATTATCCTCTGTTAATGTATAAATTGTTATTTTGCAGTTTATGGGCCTGACATATATTCTGGAACTTGTATGGTTGCTTGTTTTTGTTTCCCTTGTTCTTATAACATTTGTATTCTCTGTATGGTGGGGAATGTGTAATAACTTGAAATATGAACCAAATCTTGAAAACAGATGTATTGATTTAAAACCTCTTGGTAAGTTATAATTTGAGATATTTTACATGTACTATCTAAGGTATATTTAACTGGTGTATTATAATGCTACAAACAAAATTTTGTTGTAATAAATAAAGTAAGTTACTATCTGAATAAAAATGTTAATTTATAACTTTTGAATAATTTATCAGGCACCAAACTGTTCATGAATTTGTCACCCACTTACTTGTTTTATTGTTTCTGACACCAGTAAAATATCCTTACATTCTTAATGGAATATCTTAAGATTTGCATGGTTTTTCTTACTCATTAAATATTGGATTGTAGTCTGTACTTAGTCTTAATAATGTTATATTTTTTGAGTTATAGAGTTATAACTATATCTGCACAGCACAGCGCATGATATTAGGTGCTATGCTTACAAGGAGTTAAAGTTATTATTTGTGTATGATAAGAAAACCATTATGCTTACTTGAGATGGGGGGAGTTGGAGAAAGCATTTTTTCCCCCTTAGTTTATGGAAACCAAATGAATACACTCTGGAATTTTACTTTGGGTTGTGTCTATCATTTTCCTTAAGCTGCATATGAGCTTTCCTACATAATGAAAACATATTTCTCAAGTAATAAAATATCAAGAAGCTTATAGTTCTTACATTAAAATTTCTCTATGGTTGTTTCTTTTATAGCTGCCTTCAAATGGCAGCATTTTATTTCTTTGGTGTACCTGTCATACAATGAACTAAGTTGGGATTATTGGGAGGAACCCCTGTAGGTACTTTGCAGGCCAGAGCTCTTTCTAAATCTCATTTCATATGTTTGAGATACTTTGTACTCATTGTACTGAAATGAAATTATTTCTATAAAAACTTTAGCCTGCCAATTACTGATTGCCTATAGGAATTCCTTCCACTAATCCTTATTTGGTTCATCATGTGACAATTACTCTACAGAAATGAAACATCAATGCTTAGCAGCAATCATTAGATTTCATAACTTTTTCGGACTGACTATTTTACTTGGTGATTGGGAGATATCAATTCTTGTTGTATTTCTTATGTTTGAGATAATTAAAATACGATCAATGATGTCTTAGCGTGAATAGTAAATTCTTTTTGTTGTATTATTTGTTATATTCAAGGTGATGCCATGTTATTGTAGATACATAGAAATAGTATTGTAATTATTGTAGAGCGATTTTAGGTAGATATACAGAGTGTCTACCGGTCAGGAAAAGGTCGCGAAATCCAAAAACGGTCGAAAAAGTCAAGAAATCAGAGCGGAGGTCACGAAATTTTCACGCCGATTGCAAAACTGAAAAATTCGGTAATTCCCTAAGAAAAATCGACAAAAAATTCGCCAACAAACAATTGCTGAAAAGGGCAATTTTTTTCCAAAATGACGCGACATTTTTATGAACGTATAGCGTTTATTGCAACCATTCCTTTCTCTAAAACCGGCCTTTATCGGCCCGTCATGTAAGTGGCAGAATTTTTTTTTTTTTTTTTTTCATAAATACTCGGGATTCCGTAGTTTATTTTTGTTAAATGTGGTCTAAATTTGAATGTTAAATATAGTTTGTGAAGTTTAAATATTCATAGAACTATAATGTGTTGAGCATTTCTGCGTATGCAAGTGTGAACTTGCTATACAGGATCGACAGGAGAAGTGTTAATGGAAGAGTTTCGTAACTTTTTCTAGTTGTATTTTCGACACGAAAAGTTACGATAAAAATCTGCGAATCGGCAAGAACATTTTATTAACTTATTTATTAAATATTAATCAGCAAGAATCACGAGAAAAAAAAATATATGATAGGTGAAAAAATTTCCCTGAAACTTTTGCCGATCGCTAGGCCTAACAGCACTTATTAGTGTTTTTTTGTTTTTTTTATAACACTACATCGTAATTTTTAATTGAGTTGTCGTTATCATCGCAATAAATTCCTGTACTAAAATTACTTGTGTAATAAATTGTGCGTTTTTTATTTTTTAAAATCATTTATTTCACGAGGAATAAGAGCCTACGATACAATGTCCCTTCGATTATTTTACGGACTACCCGCACTTTTGAATCTCGAAGCAAATTCAAAAATTCATCTCGGAATATTTTATTCTATTAAAGATTATTTTATTTAATTTACTTTTTGCTTTAAAGTATTAACTTAAGTTCAGAAATAATTATTGGAAAGCAACGACACAGCGGAGTTGAACGGACTTCCGGTTTTCTTCAAATCGCGGCATGATTACCGTGCTTTCGCCGAAAGTCAGTTGTTATCCCTTTTGTTTAAGACATTATTATTTTTTTTTTTATTCATTCCCTAGCATATAAGTTGACCCCCTACTTTTTAGTGAACATTTTGGCCCACATTCTCGACTTTCATGCGAGTATATACACGGTATATTGTCAGGAAATATAAACGGACAATCTTGTTGGCCCTCAAACCTATTGTTGGTTGTTGATGTACTTTTCGAAAAAATTAGATGGAATCCGATATAGATCTAGCCAAGTGGTTAATGCCTGTGTTACTGGCCAAATATAAAGGATATTGTATATTTTGCAAATCAAAATTTGATGTCAGTCATAGTGAAATTGGGTTGGTGAAATCTCATCAAAAATACATCAAGACTTAGCCTGTGTAATTTTAACAGGCAAGCAAAGAATGCTTAATTTTCAGTCTTTGTCATCACATGTAATTCCATCCAATAATGCAACTAATAGCATCCTATTACCAACCCAAGAAAATGTTATTGTTGCTGAAGCAAGCAAACAATGTGAAGCAACTGTAAACACTTTGACTTGGTCAGATTTTTCATCTACTATGAGTTCTTTTTACTATCATTAATGAACAAGTTATATGGGCATTAAACCGAGTAATGTGTCACACTTCTGACAGAAGCACATGTAAAGGAAGTGAATTGTTTACTGCTATGTTCCTATAGGAGGAGGAAGTTCAGTCATTAGATATTGAGATTGCTAAAATGAAGAAGAAAAAAATTGCTGAAATTGGTGTTGCTTAGTGTTATCATTCACAATACTAAATTTTATGATATAATGTTTTATTGTTCTTGCTATTTTCTTTCACGGGGATTTCTCTAATTTTCTAGTGTGATTAAAACAGAATTTTATGCATTTCAGTGAGTTTTTGTCAGCAAATTAATGCGGCAACCATTGTTATAGTGGTAATACATTTCATACATTTCTATCCGAGAGAAGAAGAAAAACTTTTTTTTGGGGGGGGGAGGGGGACAATTTTTTTTTTATATAACTGCACGAAAAATCTACTGTATGAACATTCATAGTTGTGGCTTCAATATAGGTCAAATTTGTTGTATTGTATCTCTGATTGTTGTCTTTTTAAAAGTATTAAGTTTTTATGGTTTGCCTTTGTAATTTTTTTTTTTTTTTTTTTTTTTTTTTTGACAAATTGATTATTTAAACGGTTGCAAAAATTTTTGAAAAGGTCAAGAAATTTTCTTCTGAGGTCAAGAAAAGTCCAGAAATTGAAATTGTATTTGACAAAGTTGGTAGACACCCTGATATAATATATTATATAATGTAGAGAGATTTAGGTTTTAAATCAAAACCCATTTTCATTTAAAAAATAATTTATATTATTTTGTTAATTAATATTTCAAAAATGGTTTCATTCAAAATATACCTAATATTTAAAGTTTGGCCTTTTACAAACTATCATTTGAAGTACAAGTTCATTAAATATATCTTTGTTGTGTTTCTAATATCTCATTACCCAAACCCAGAAAAGCAACTATTCAGGTGACTTAAAGACCATGTAAATCAGCACTGTTAGTTTAAGATACACGGAATTGTGTTGTTGTTTATCATCCCCACTGGTCTAGCTCCGCTAGACCAGGTCCATGAGTGTATTCACCCTCAGGAAATCAAAGAACAAGAGCGGATTGTGCAAAAAATCTTCTTTTCCAAAATCCACACATCTAAGAAGGTGGGCCAGGCTGAGTGCACTGGATAAACATTTATTGCAAGTAGGATAGATCTTTCGCTGCAGTTCATACTTCATGCACTTGAGGTAACCACTGATGAATCTAGTGTACGCAGTCTGATCACCTCTATCTTCCCTGAAGGTCAAAGCGCGACCTGGCTTATTCCCAGAGTACCAGATATGAACTGGAGGAGTTTTCCAGTCTAGCTGTACTAGCTGTATGTAGTGAATTTCCGAGAATGTGAGTGCCAAGTTATCCGGCAAGGGTTCATTTGTGCCAAGTTTTGTCAGTGATCTCATTCCCATATAGACTCACATGGGATGGAATCTACTGCAAATAAATATTTCACTTCTTGGAAAGTTTACAAAGATATTATAAGATTGCTGTTCCAGCCCTATCACCCTCAATGGGCCTTGCACTCAAATGTTGGATAGAACTTCTACTATCCGTTAGGATCCAAATGGGGTCTAACCACATAAGGAATTGTTATGAGTATTTACCGTCTTCACATTGATTTTATTTTCTTATGTTTTATTTTAGCCAAAGTTAACCTTTTCACTTTGTAAATATAAAGTTTGACTGTTTTACCATTCATTAATTTTTCCTCTTGCTACATTTTGAATTATTGATCCTTTATTCTTTCATATTTTATTTAAACTTATTTTTTGTTTTAAATGTTTTTGTATTTACTTTTCAGCATTTCTCTTTCCTAACAGTACAGATGTAAATTTACTAAGAATATGTGATGAGGGTAAACAAAAGAACTTTTGCAAAGATTGTGTAAGTATAGTCCCTATTTATACAGTCAGGCTTAAAAGTTTAAGGACACATTGTTGTTTATATATATTCAATTAATACCATTTGAACTAAATATTTAACAATAAGTATTAGCATGACATGTAATAAATGTTTCAAAAGTATTTAGTAATAATTTAAAAAAGCCTAAATCCAAAATAATTCAAATGCTTATTTTGATGCTTTTTCTTTTGAAATTACACATTTTTTACTGTTGTAAAGGTTTGTATGACCAAAGATTGTAAGCCATTCAATGAAATGAAAAGATTATTTTTCTAAATCCTATTAAGAAAGTGTCAAAATAGCAATTTTAATTTTTTGGATTTATGGCCTTTTAACTTATGACAGCAGTAATATTGTAAGAAATTAACCACAATTTTATACAAATTCATTTATTTTATATGGCAACGAGTTCAAATCCAAGCAAAATATTTTCAGATGCTGAATTCTACGTTTATGGAATGTATTCTCTTAAATATTTTGTGGCTCTATATTGCTAAATATTTGCAAAGATAACTTGCATTAAAAATACTAGAAATTTTCTATAGGATTCATAAGTCAGATTTGGGCCATTTCTTAGTTTAGCTGTAAAATCTGATTTTTAAAATTTTTTTTTTTAATAATTACCTTTTAATGTTTTAATATGAAAATAAATTCAAAAGTTTTGTATGGCAAAGCGTGTGCTATGTATAAAATTACTCCTTTCTAAATTACCAAATTGTAATTTGTGAGTGTATCACATTATATAGTTGCTTTATTAATAGTTTAAGATGGGCCTTAAAGGTAATTTCATTTTACTAAAAGTTTATCATTTTAGAAAGTTTTACCTGTGATTTTAAGAAATATTATTTATAGAAAAAAAGTATAATATTTGTTACAAATCTGGTATAAGAAAAATTATTTAAAAATGTGCAATAGGCAAGATGAATATATTGATTGAATGAATTTATCTTAATTGTACTTATAATTTAACTAAAAAAAATTAAGAAACATAGTTTTGATATTTTAAAGAATATACATTTTTAGTATAATTTGCTTCTTGTTCAATATTACTTTCAAAATGTCTCTTTTAGTGATAGTTTTATCTCTTTATATCTAATTTCTTATTTAGGTTGAACCATCAGCACTTATGTTTCTTGTAGCTTTGTTTGCTAGTTTCTTTGTGGTTCTAAGTTTGGTATGTATTCTTTAAAAAAAAAATCATTCAGTTATATCTTGTGAATTGTTTTTCAGCTTTTATCAGATATATAGAAATTTATTTATTTTAATTTCAGATATTTTCACTATATTTATGATTTAAAAATGGTTACTTGAATTTGGAAAAAAAAAGTTATTTATAGTATGTAAAATTTGTTTTTATATTTGATATATCAAATTAAAGATGTATAGTATATCCTCTCAGGAAACAAATTATGAATTAAAAATGACAAACTTGAAATAAAACAAATTCTCCAACTGCTTGAAAAAATATTTCTGAAATATAAATTTCATTTCAAATTTAAAGTGCCAAATGATGAATTTTCATGTTTGCCATTGAGATTCACATACCTGAAAGTTCCCTAGTATCCATATTGTAAATATTATATTTATAAGATCTAGTGTTTATATCTTAAAATAATATTAAAACTGATTGAATTCTCTCTTAAATTTTATTTAAATTTTTAATTTTACTTAGGAAAATCAAGAATTTTTTTTTACTTAGTGGCCAGTTGCTACACATTACATTTTTATTTACATGTCTGCCTACAATCCAACATTCAAAAAAAAACTTTTTGTTAGCTTGAACCCATCGGTATAAATTGAAGAATTTTTTTACAAAATATCTGTTAATTCAACTATTTTACAATCATTGCTATTTTAATTTATGACGTGGACTTTGTGTTAGTATGGGTGGTAATATGGCATTATGGATGATAATAGTATAAAACCATGGTATCCACAATGATCTTACATACACTTTGAAAAGTTTAATTTGTATTTGTCAGCTTGTATGCACATATAAGTTGACAAAGTACTTAAAACTGAAAAGCCCATAGCCATGATGCACAGTGTTCTGTGACTCCTGTTGGGGGTTGTGTACTTATTATACCTATGTTATTGTTTTTTCAGGTTCATTATTTGATGTGCTTATCAGCAAACTATGCACGCATAAAAGATAATGAAAAATTCCAAGAACTTCAGGAGCTACAATATTTACAGGATACTGAATTGGGCACATTGTCCAAGGATCGATTTTAATTTTTCATTTTGACATGATTTGCATAAAATGATGCAAATTTTTATGCCCTTTAAATAAAAAGTAATTTAAAACAGTCTGTTTAGAATGTCTTTTATATTTATAAACGAGTGCATTTTCACAGTTTTAGTTTGCTTCATTGTAGTTGTAATGGATTGAACAGTTTTATATCAAATATTATTTCTAAGATATTATTGTTATAGGTTGATAAAGCGCATGAATTCATGTTCTTTAAGATTGTTTTGATAGATTCCAATTTCTGTTAGGTTTTTTATATATTGTTTTGTGAAAAATGTGTAAACTTTAAATGTAAGTTTTCCTCTTTTTTTTTTTTTTTTTTTTTAAGAATATCTGTTTTATGGAGTTTACATCTATTTACTTAGAATTTATTTAAAAATTTCAAACTTTATACCTAATAAAGTAAATGACATTATTGTATTATAAACAACTATCTTTTTCCATATGTTTTTGTGCTTGTATTTCACTGTTTACCATTTTTTTAAATTTTAAACGAAGTGTTTTGCTGTAATGAAAGTAATTTAAATATGTCATTCAAATTTAATTGTACGCATTTAAGCTGTAATTTTAAATTTATGTAAAATTTATCTTACATTTAACTGTGCATTTAATACTGTTGTGTATTTATTTTTAAACTGAAAATTATATTATACTGAATTCAATCAAACTTATTTAACTAAGCTTTCATTCATGTCTTAGCCCATGCCATTCACTACTTAAATACTTAATGTTTATAAAAATGATTAAAAACTGATTAAGATGAAGTTTTACCCTCTTGGTCACTCAAACAGCATAACAAAAATAAGTCATTACATTTTCATGGTTTATTTGTTTTTATGCATCTGACATTTGTAAAAAATATTTAGTTTTTAGTATTTGTTAGTGTGCTGTATTGAATATTTAGTTTTCTGTTTTGTTCCAATACCTAAAGTGTGTGTAATTGTATACCAGTCTATATACAACTTTCACCACAGTAATTCACTTTTAATTGTGATTCATTCATTATAGAAGTATTTTCTGTGCTACTCACAAAGAGTAATGAGATGTTTCACAAAAAATATTTTGCTTGTATCATCTCCATTACATTGCAAATTTATAGAAAATTTGATTTTTGATAATTTGTTTACAACTTAGATAATTTTATTTTGAATGTTTCGATATTTTTTATATGATATTTTTAGTATTTTAACAGTCTACATCGAAGTGGTTAATGTATGCATTAAGCATTGACAGTGTAAGTAAGGAAGAATAATGCCCAATGTTTGTATGTGACATGATAATGAAGTGCATGGAGTATGGTGATCTTTTTCTCTCAAGTTATTTGTTACCTTACCTTAATTTTTAATATTCAAATTGAAAGTAACCAAAACTTTAAACTTTTTTGAGTCATGGTCTATCAAAACATTTGCTTATGTTACACTCTTACCATTCTTTTTTTGTTTTACTCCTATTTAATTTGCACTAAAGAAGGCTTGTCAAGGTCAAAATTACGTACGACACGTTTAGCGCTTCTAAACAATGGAATGAAAGTATATTTTTTACCTTACAATAAAATTTGAGAAAGTAGTTTAATTGTAAAAAAAAAAAAAAAAAAAAAAAAAAGTAAAAATAGAACACTGCTTTTTCCCCACGGCTTATTATTGTTTCATATCCAACAAGTTGCATTCTTCAATTGCTTCCAACAAAATTTGAGAGTTGAACAAATTCTCAAACAATTATACACTTTAAGACTTTGAATTGGAAATGAATAGTGTGAAGTTGTTTAATTTGCAATCAATATCAAAAACTCTTGGATTTTATGGCATGTTGAAAAAAAATTGTGTAGTTAAAGTCTAAGGTGCACTTTTCTTGGAATTATGCAAAATAAACAGACTGGCATGCACTCCCAAGAAATATGTATTTTATTTTTAATATCATTCAGTCTAATTTTCTTTATTAAAAACTCTTAGAGTTAAGGTACATCATACTTAGAGCAATTTTTATTTGAATTCCTTCACCATACCTATAAGAATACATTCTTTGTTGTTAAAAAAAAAAACTTATGATTTGAGTAACCTTAGACAAATATCCGATTCTATGCACATATCAGACATATGGCTAAATATCTTATGTGCACTGAACATTTATTTCACAGAAAATCAAATAAATTATGTTTTTTCAATTTAATGTGCAAGCCACAAAAAAAGTTTTGTTTACATATACTTGCCCTAGCATGTTTACTTTTTTTTTTCAATATATTTATGTAGATATTTTTTTCAAATTTTGCACAGCAATATGCATTTTGTTAAAAAAATGCTTAAAAAAATTGTATGCAAAATTCAAGATATCATTTTAGTTTGTATTATACACAAATATATTCATAAAAATTATTTCTTAATTTGCCTAACCAGTTATTCAATATGATCTTTGGGAACTGATTAGTGCTTCTATGCAATACTTTTCCTCTCAAATTCTAATTGTAAGAGAAAACTTATTATAATATTTATGTTTAGCTTTCAAAAGTTTATTCTTTATGCTACACTTTTGCATAAAGATGTTTCTACCCATTTGCAAATATTTATATTTAATAATCCTATAATAAATCTTTTTTTCTGTAATAATACAATTTATTATCCATTGACCTAAAGAACATCAATTATAGCTTCATTTGATTCCATTAGAACAATAGTTTGAAATGACACAAGTATTTAAAACTGTTATTTTATGTTTTATTATGAACACATTTCATACTTTTCATTTTTTAATTAATTATAATTGGTAATTGTAGCTTGTTCAAATAGTCAACTATGATTCAATTAAAAATATATATACATAATCAAATTTCCATTTAAGCCTTGACACTTTTTTGCTAGGATTAACAATTTATTTTTATATTGTAAGGGTGTGCTTTATATTGCCCTATTTAGGAAGTGAATCTAAATTGAAATCCAACATTGTAATTTATTTTATAAATTAAATCCTATTAATAATAAAATATAAATTCAAAGTTTTTTAACTATTGTAAATGTGCAATAAATTATTCGGGTTGTGCAGGTCTTTGAAAAAGTTGCAAACACAGTCCATAATTATCTGATTTGTTGAATATTTCTTAAATTTTGGATATTAATAGATTTGTGGTTATTTGCTGGAATTTCAATTATTTTTTCACAAGTTTTTCTGAAAAATTGAAAAAATTCTGAAGTTTTCAAAAAATTATTTAAATAAAATCTCCAAGCTATATATATATTTTTCAAAACTTAAAGCAACTGAGTTTTTTTGCAAATTTATAATTTTTTTTTTTTTAATTTAGGTTTAATCCTCTTGATTAAGTAATATTTTTTTTTTTAAATTGCTTCGAATTTCTTACGATCATTTTTAGTGTTCATTGCAAACTCAAATCATCACAAATTTAATTTTTTTTTTTTTTTCTTCTTCAAAGGTCACCATATGACTGCATTTCACTACCCTTTGAATTTCTTTGGAAATGATTTTTTATTCTTGATTAAGGCTTCAAATTTTTTAGAAAAATTGCTATGAACTCTGCCGATGTATATTAAATTTTCATAGATGTGATAAATGTATTGAATAATCAGGTGCAAATAATACCTATTTTGATACTAATTTCTTTTGACATTGTCCCATTGTAATCCCATTTCTTTAATTCCGTCCTTTTATATATCATAATATGTATTAAATATAACTCAATTGCTTGTGCAGTATTACTTTACTTAACAATATGAAAATGAGTGTTATTGTATCCATTACCTGTATTTCAATACTCAAGTGTATTTTCGTATTTTTATGCATAATATATCACACTATTCATTAAAGTATAGTACTCGTAAAGTAACTTTACATAGAACAAAAAGCAGTAAGTTTACATAGAGCATAGAATAATAAAGACCTTTTAGGTAACAATTTACGCACAATTTTACTATTTGTCAGACTTTTATCTACCTTTCAGTCAATGATTTTAGAAGCAAAATATAATTATACTACTTGGACATTTTTAAAATTGCTAAACATTTTTTCTGCTGAAAACATCACTTTCAATTCCCTTATGATTGCTATAAATTGGTGTTGGAAGTATTTTTTATCCAAATTTTAAAAATTGGTTGTAAAAAATTTTTAATTAATTTATAAAAAAATAATTTAAAAATTGGTTAAAATTTTCAATATTAAATTTTAAAAATTGCTTAAAATTTTTTCTGCTAAAAGCATCTCTTTCATTTCCCTTATGATTGCTACAAATTGGTGTTAAAGTATTTTTTTTTCACTAAATAGAAACCCGTTCACAGAACTCTAAAAATATAAGTATTGCTTTTAATTTGAAATATTTATGACAAGAAACTGGGATACTCATCATGTTTTGAAAAAGTTTAAGTGTTATTATTCCAAAAAGAATACTGGGTATCCTGGTTACTTATATGTACATTATCAAAACTTATAACAAAAGAACAAAGCAATGCAAAGTTTTATTTGTGTTGAATATAGCTTATTTCAGAGGTCTTTTTATTACATGAAGTGGTTTTACTTAGACTTTGCACTTATGAGTATTTCATGTAATGTTGCTATTTGTAATTGTGTAAGCCACTAGTGCCATCTATGCCAACCTTTTTGAATTTGTAATTACTTTATTTGTTTATAAATAATTCTTTTTTTGCAATGTAAATAGTTTTTGGATAATGTATTATATTCTTAAGTTGTAGGCCAATCATTCTTGCTAATTATTTATCTAAGCATTCCGTCCATACTGTTTGAAATTTCCATTCTTGAACAGTGAATACAAATATTTCCCTATATATGTTATATCCATTTCTTTTTTATACGTTCAAAGGTCATCTGATCTTGAAACATATTATTACATTTTAGGTATTTTGCAACAAGATTGTAGTGTTGAAATTTCTTGCAAAGTTTTGAAATATTCTCTTTGTATTTAGTTCAGAAATTGTTTTGTTCAAACTTTATATTAAGTTTGCTCTAAGTATAACACATTTTATTTCAAGTTTAAGAAATTAAACTTCACTAGCTCAATCTGAAGTGTGGAGCACTTTATACTACTCAATTTGCATAATAAATACATTAACATAACTTAGTTATGAATTTTTTTCCACATATAATTCACAAGGCAGTTGCTGTTACCAGACCACAGGTTCATTTAAAAACAATATTCAAAGTTGTCTTAGTTTTGCAGGTTGAAACATCAGATATCTTTGATTTAATTTTTCCCGAAAAAGTGAAATTGTTACACCACGCAAGCGATTACCTGCACATTGGACAAACTCCCTCCCTTCCACCTCAGCTCAGGTCGGAATTTTTGTAGGTCCCCATTCATTAAATTACCCGGAAATATAATTTTGAACTTCTTATTAAAAACAATGGGAATTGCTTGCTTGCTTTTTCAAAATTTTTATAATTTTTGTGTTTATGTGGCGTACATAAATTACGTCATACGCAGAGGGGATCTATCCTATGTGATGGACCGTGACATAGAAAAGGGTGTAGGAAGGAGAGTAATCGCTTGTGTGAAGTAACAATTTAACTTCTATGAGGGAAATGTAACCGGGAATGGAAGTATAACCGAGTTGCATCTAAATTATTCTTTTAGAATTAAAATATACTCATTGCTAGTCAACTTTGATTATTTTACCATTTCCTTAAATGTAGATGTGAATTGCAAATGAAGATGGAATTTCTACGGCAAGTGAAAAAAATCTCGGATAAACACTGATTTATAGTTGAAAATATATTATTTACAAAATTTTATTACCAAGAATCATACTAATTTTAAATTAATCTGCTATAAGTTGAGTTCATTCTGAGTTAATTTCTAAACTACATAAATTGTGCACTTTTTTAAATGTCATGAACAGTAGAGAGGGTGGGGTAGGATTTTTTTCGAAAGGAAAGGGGCTAGGAGAGCGTATATTACGGGAGAAAGCCCGCGATTTCAGCAAATATCCCGTCAAGAAAGAAAAAGTTGAGTTTGTAGCAGTAGCGACTCGTATGGTACAGGAAGTATAACCGGGTTGCATCTAAATTATTAGTTTAGAATTAAAATTTACTCATTGCTAGTCAACTTTGATTATTTTACTCATTTCCTTAAATGTAGATGCGAATTGCAAATGAAGATGGAATTTCTACGGTAAGTGAAAAAAATCTCAGATAAACAGCAAACCTGTTACGATTGAGGGAAAAAAAACGTTCAAATCAACTAAATCTGACGATGGTCGAGCAAGTACAGCCAGAGAGTGAAAGTTCCATTCCAAATAGCTACACCGTTGGCATGGAAACAACTGTAACACTAGAAGACAACATACCCTGAGCTCACTGAATTCCCTACAATGATGAGTGAACCGGTTTTACTACGCCCTGATTGGCTGATCGAAACGATGTGTGGTCGATTCGATATAACTCTTGTAGGTTAAACATGGCTAGAAAAGTAAAATGTTACTTAAACTTAAGAGCACTTATGTTCTTTTTTTATTAACTTATAATTAAGTTTAATACAAATTATTTGCGCAGGTTAACAATATTACCATATAAGTTGTGATTTGCTTGGAACTATATCTTTTCGGCGGAAGGATCCATCCTACAGCGTATTCAGTGAACTCAGGGTATGTTGTCTTCTTGTATAGTATGGAATCTTCATCTACACTAAATTTATAAGGCGTGGTGCCAAATGCAGCCCCTTATGATTTTCGCTACTTTGGCTGTACTTGTAAATTCGATGTGCTGATTGGCTCGTGTGTAGGTGAGTAGGGATGTGTGGGTGGGAGAGAAAAGAGCATTTCTTGGAATTTTCTTCACGGATATAGTTTCCGTGATAAGTTTATACATGTGTTTTCTTGTTACTTAAGTTAATACTAAAAATTATAACTGAACCATTTTGAAACATGGACCCCGTTATAAGTAAGTTTAAATAATTCTCGTACATGTGTAAGAGATGTCAAGAAGATTCTAAATGAAGTACATGACAATTAGGGACGTTTAAAGAAGTACCCCAGAGCAGAATGCTTGATATATACTACATATTTTGCTTCTTTAACATATTCTAGCATATTCTTTAACATATTCTAGCATATTCTTTAACATATATACTAGAAATTTTGAAATGTTGACGCAGAATTTTAAAATTGAAATATATTTTTATAAAAAAGGACGCAGGGGTAAAAAATATGTTTTGTGATGGTTTTGACATGTTTATTTTTAAATAAAAATCATACATTTTGAAACGATGCTCGAGATTTGGCACGGACTGGTCAATCTAGAATCACTGTTTCGGATACAAACAGCGCTGTGCGACCTGGGTAGTTTCTTTCAAAAAGGTCTACATCTTTTTCATCATAATAAGTATTCGGCAATTCTTGCCATTGATTTTGTTAGATTGAACAGACACCAATGAAAATCATAACAGCAAAATATAGATATTTTGAAAGAAACTATACACGACTGGATGTGACTCCTTAGTATTTTGCATATCTTTGAAGTGTGCATACGTCTTTATATAAGAATTGTGTCCTGCTGTTTGAAAATGTGGTAGTATTTATTTCAGACTATAGTAAATGTTGATTCCTTTTCTCAGAGCATTCTGCTCTCATGAACAATTCTAAATGTCAACAATTGTCAAACGTCGACTAGCCATCTCGTACACATTAGAGTCTATTTAATTATTTACATCAAGGCATATAATGCATAAACTCATTTTCCATATCAATACTAGACAATATTTTCTTCTGCATATTTTCCCCTAACAGTGAGTATTAATTTTATATCGAACAAATTCTGATTTGATAGCAGTTCATTATCTGTCTGCTACTTTTTAATTTGTGAGAATAGTTCATTGAAGTGGAAATGATGCTTCCAAATCTTCTGTAATTAATAATTTATTCAAGGCCGCACGTTTGCAAACATGCGTCTTCTTGTAGCTTGGTCTACTGTTTTCTTACTAAGCATATGGATCACTGTATTGCTACAAAACTTTAGTTCTAAAATTTCTTTTAAGTTAGATTGTCTCATAAGATGGTCAATGTATCCCACAAATTTCACACCAATATGTAAATCCACAAGTATTTCAACTAATTCATTTAGACTGCTTACAAGGTTCAATCAAAATAACTGCGGGAAAAAAATCGAATGAAAATAAATTTTTTGTAGTGCCATTTACCATTACCTTTTTTTATTATATATTGTATCAAATTGTTTATATCTAAATATCATGGTTGGTATGAGTATTTTTTGGCTTCCATGTTTAAAATTTTATAAAATAACATAAACGTTGTGATTTTGTTCAAATTGTTTTTTAAAAGTAAATATTTATGATTTAATACAATACCAAAACAAAGAAATAAAAAATATTAAAAAAAAAAATTAAACACAACTATTACTGTCAAATAGTTGTTTAAAGAGGCTTACTTTTTGTTAATAAGGTTTTGTATTAAAAAAACCTTTCATATGGCATATATTTGAAAGAAATCGGAGCCCTGTAGCAATATAGTTATGGACATTATTTTACTGATTATAACAGTAATTCAAAGTGACGGCCTTCTGCCTTTTCTAGACTTTTGATATGTTGTTCAGGACATTTTTCTGTGTCTAAAAAACCTTTAAAGTTTTTGTTGTAATTTTTTTTATGTTTGGCTTTTTTTTAGCCCTAAAATGACTAAACTATATCCCACCTCTTGAAGATGTGGTGCTGTGTAAAAGGGCTTATACACGAGGATTGTAAAACCGGCAGTAGCCGATCGACAGTGCCGTTCGCTCTGAAAATCCTCTTCGTTTTCCCTTTTCCCCTAGTGACAGACAGAAACTCGGGTGACAGTATATTCAAGCATGTTTGAAGTGAGAGACAGTTCTGTCTGTGAAGATACTCACGTGAACTTCAGCAGCCAATAATCTTCCTGCTCTCCCTTCCCGCTAGAATTCCTCCGTTTCTTTTTTTATTATTATTTCTTTTTTTTTATAGACTTTTAGACTGAGCTTCTGACTTTTTTTTAGATTGGAAAAGAATCGAAAACATTAAATTAAAAATTTAAAAATGAGTGATTTGCAGAGTCAAAACAAAAAATGCAACAGTATATAGAAATTTCTTGAAGCTTTTCAAAATTATGAAGTTTATGAAATATTCGCCATATAGATTATTCTGATAAAATTAAAAGAGGTAATGCCCTTTTGAAGCTCTATAAAGATTTAGTTGTAATGAATATTGTTGTAGTCGATATTCTATTTTTAAGGAATAAAATAAAAAGCCTAAAATCAACATATAAACAGAAATATCTTAAAGTTGCTGCCTCTACAAACTTCTGAAAAAAGAACTGAGGAATTATACAGTAAAACAGTTACGGAACCGGGGGGGGGGGGGGAGGAGAGCTATATCCCTTCCCAAAATATCTCAGATTACTTTTAGAACGCTAAAACCAAAAGATATTTTGATTTTGTTTAAAATGGTAAATTTAATTTAAATATTTTTAAATTTCTCAACATACCCAGGTAGCACAGCAGTATTGGCCAATGTCGGAAACCGGAGCTCTGGAAGATTGGCCAATCCTGGGTAATGTCGGAACGGCCAGCACCGAACGGCTAACATTTTTGCAATATTGGCCAATATCGCAGTGCGGTTTTGGCCGATCTCGAGGAGCAGTTTTGGCCGATATCGATGCGTAGTTTTGGCCGATATCGAGGAGTAGTTTTGGCCAGTATTGATGTGCAATCTTGGGCAATATCGATGAGCATTGGTTTAAACCAAATGTTTTTGTTTTTTTCCCTCAGAAAAACGAAATATTTTTTTAAGAATAATTTAAAATTGTATTTTTATTTATAATTAGATTTTTTAAATTATTTGATGTTGTAGATGACTTTTATTTTTAGCTGAAATACAATATGTTCTAATGTATTTTAAAATAAAT
The DNA here is from genome assembly GCA_963978545.1 of Linyphia triangularis. Classification (NCBI taxonomy): domain Eukaryota; kingdom Metazoa; phylum Arthropoda; class Arachnida; order Araneae; family Linyphiidae; genus Linyphia; species Linyphia triangularis. The sequence goes on from OZ021721.1 coordinate 90,537,961, forward strand.
CTTCCAATTAAAAACTATTGAAGTTTTTATAAGTATCAAATGAATCGAAGGGCAATATTCTATGTATTATGTAGTAAACAATTACTATTGTATATATTGAATTTAAAAAATAGTACCTATAAATAAAATATTAAAATTTAATATGATTTGAATGTCCACATAAATAGCAACAATTGTTTATTTACTTAGTTCAAATTACTTTCAAAAGGAATATTCATTGTTTATAAAACATAAATTATTCTTGTTTATGTTAAATTTTATTTATAAATATGTATACATGTAATTAGAAAAGGATAAAAAAAAAAGACCTCTGTTTAAACCAAAAAAACATGTTTTTTTCCAACCCTGGAAGAGCAATTTTAGCTACTATTTTTTTATTATATCACAGAGCAGTTTAGGGTAAATTTGCCACTCAACATATCTGAACTTTCTTTTTGGTGGAAGAAGTGGTTGCAAATGATAATTCTTATATGCGTTTAGATTCAATTTTGAGCTGTTCAATGTTTAGTAACACATTGTTGCCCAAAAACCCTTAATAATTTGTTAAGTTATACTTAAACATTTTTTAAATAATTTTTTCAAATCCCCTACCAAAAAAAACCATTTAGATAACAAAATGTCTGACATTCAAGGATTTAGAAAGATACATGCAATTTTAAACTAGAAAACAGTAGAATTTAAAATCCCTATTGGTCAATCAATACTCATTGAACATTTTATGCTAAGGTTTCATAAAAATATAAGGTTGAATTTTAAACTTGTGAAGTATATTTTTTCTGCACCGATCAACTTCATTTATGAAGTCCCTTTTCATTTTTAAAACATAATTTTTCTCGATGCATTAAGAATCAAATAGATAGTAAATAAACCTCATTTTAATGCTTTAGTTCATTCACTTCAATCATAATATTGTAAAAATGTAAAAGCAATAAAGTGAATTAAAATTGCAGACCCCCCCCCCCCCCCATTGAAAAAGTTTTCATCCAAAAATTGTTTGACAAAAACATCTATTATTTAAAAAAATCCACAATAATATTTACATGAATACCTCATATAATGAATAATTTTTCATACTTTCATTCCTATTTTAATTGCATTTTAATGACCGATAATTGAAACCCAATATAATTTAATTGATATTTTATGGCTTAAAAACCATGCACTCTTAAATTAATTGTCACTTTCTGAAGTGCATATTTATAATAAAAACATAAATTTAATACAAGCTGTTTATTATAATACATATTTTATTTTACATATTTTATCTTCCTTTGAAGTTTCTACCTCGGCGAAGAAAACGAACCTGAAATATAAAATTGTTAATTTCTGTTTGCATTAAGATTACATTAAAATTTAAAAATCAAATTATTGCATCAAACTTTTTCTAATCTTAAGCTCTTTTTATTTTGTCCAAGCTCTTTTTGTTACGGAACTGGAATTTGTTATCAATAAAAGAAATCATGCAGTGCAGCATTTACTGCCCATTAAAAAAAAAAAAAAAAAAAAAACAGAATTGCAAAATGAAAAACACAATTTTGCACAAAAGCATAAAATTATTAACATTTTGTTAAATTGTTACATCAGAAAACATTTTCTACTAACATTTAAGAAAATCATTTTAAACTGGTATTTAAATTTCAATTGTATATATTGAGCTTGTATGAATTTAATTTATATAAAGTTCTCTGCAAATATGTTTGCACCAACCTCAACCAAGCACACAAAAAAACTATCAATCACGAAATAAATGCTAATTCTGTTTTTTTTTATAAACTCGTTCATTTTTGGCTTAAGCCGTTTAAAATTGTAATAAATAATTTATAAGAGAGAAAAATCTCTTTTAAACTGTTAAATTAACCACCAAATAAAATCAAAATAAATAGTAAAAAGTGTTGTTGAAAAGTCTGTGATAAAATACACTGTTGCACTTGAAAATTTATAGGAACTAATTTAGAACGTAGTGTTTTTGTTGTTTTTTCTACTGAACTAATTTCTCAATTATAAGCATATGACAAAGGTGATTTGTTCAAAATTGTTTAAAGAAACAGATAATTTTTTTTTATTAAAAGACCAGAGATTCTCCATTGCTTATTATATTTTAAAATATAAATTATTGTAACATCAAATTGAAATTGCTTGGAGCGTTACCTAATTGATTATCATATATTCTTACCTGGTAGAGGAAGTTTTCACGCTTTTTGGTTCACAAACAAGTTTTTGCTCGTTTCTTTGTGGGATTCCAAAGAAGGGGGATCGTCTTTGAAACGGGCTGGAATATTAGTTCGGCTTTTCTTGGTTAATAAATTTTCATCTTCTGAAGAATCGCTCCCAATTGAACGAGCAAGCTCAGCTTTATCTTATGCCTGTTAAAATGAATCTAAATAGGAAAATTATGGATATATGCTATCTCAAACTAGTTGCAAAACTTTATATACAATTTATTTATACAATTAAATATCTTATTTAAAGCACTTATAATATCACTCACTAAAAAACCAATCTTCAGTTTGAGAAATTAAAATAGAATATTATTTAAATCTGTTAATAAATATCTGTTATTCATGTCCACCATTTCAAAAATCTATACCATCAAAACTTGAACTGATAAGTAGATCAATGACTTATGAAACATTATTTGTGATACCTTGAACTATTTGTATATACCCTATACAAAAATTGTAATTTAATTACTGTATGTACAATAGATTTTAAAATTAAATGTTTGCCATGTTATACTTGAGGGCATATATTCTTTAATCATGTTCATTCCCCCCTTCATACCAAAGACAACTTTTGTCTGAGATGAACCAAGATGAAGGAATTACTTCTACGGGTTCTCCATTTCCATCAATGAACCCTACAACAGTATATATTTCTTTATTTTAAACTGAACAGAATAACAAATTAACTATTAAAAGGCCATACTGGCAATTTACTGCCGAGGGAAGGAAGGCTATAACTATTACACTTTTCATTCCAAGACAGAAAATAGCACTAACAATAATACTTGATTACAATATTTGATGTTTACTTGTCAAATGGAAAGTCTTTTCTTTAAATGAACAAAACATTTTTATTTTATAAAAACAACATCTTTGCATAGTGTGTTTAAATTAACACAAATGAAGTTAGGCATTCAAAATATATTTTTGTAGATATTTCAAAAATTTCCATTCATTGCTCTTTTCTGAGAAATCAATATTTGCACAAGACAGACCTTTTGAATAGGGGAATGTACATATACAGTAAAACCCTGTTAACGCTAAGTCGATCTGGCCACTGAAATTGTTCGCTTTAACTGAATTTTGTGTTAAATAAATTAACGTTAAGTTTTAAGTACGAAGAACTGATTTTCCTTCGCATTAAATGTGATTTTATGCTAAGCACTTTTGCGTTAACAGGGTTTGCTGAATTTTTTCAAAAATAGGAGGCATAATAACATTAGTTATAAATATTGTTAAAATTGACATTTTTTAGAACATTTACTTTTTATGCCAAGCGGTTGATTGAGATAATGCACCCTATTCCACACCACCTTTGAGATTGAGTAATAGATGTGTTTTAATTTAATGTGGTTTCCTCAATATGCCCAATTCACAATATATTCTATTAACAGAGCTAATCATGCTGGAGCTTGGATATTGAATTTTATAAGAAGCAATATAAACTAACGATAACAAATATGATAAATAGGAAGACAAACTAAAATGTAACATGTAGTATAAGTATAATTTGAAACAAGCAATGGAGGGGTAGGGGGGAATGGCTAAATGAGTATTAGTTTGTATCCGTGTATGGATGAGATAATAGCTCGGATTTCCTAAAAGCACTTTTAATCTTGTCCAGATGACATAAAAGCTGAAAATCTTATTTATATTTTAAACAGCAGCATTAAATAAATAATTGAAACCAACTCGATTCCTAATCAAGTTTAATGTGAATATCAATCACCTTTGTCAACATCGCTTTTGTAGATCAAACCAAGTCGGCAATCAAGTATCGTTGAAATTAACTAAAACTAACTTAAACCAATAATGTAATACGTAGATACCCCATGAAATCGACAAATTATTGTGACAACACTTACCAGTAATAAGTTTTCGATCCAATTTTAATGTTACAAATAACCGTCGCGCCGGTGACATAAATAAACTTAGTAAACACACATCCGGGCACTTCAGTTCCTTCAACCACTCGGTGGCGATTCTTTTTGAGAAATTCTACGCATCGTTTTATATCGGATTCGGCCAGTTTTGGCCGTAAGTCGAGATCGTTCCAAAATACATGATTTTTTTAAAAATGCTTAAAACCGTGGCAAAAATATCACAAAACATATTAATGCAAACCTTCCTTTCTTAAACATAAAATATTTTAATTTTAAAACTGTCGATCAACCTTTCAAACTTTTGAGTATCGTCTATCCAATATTGGGCGAGATTGGGCAATATCGGTATCGAACGGCCGATTTTGCGCCATTCCACATCGGGATTGGCCAATGTAGGGCTGATATTGGCCAATACTGCTGTGCTACTTGGGTATGTACGAAAAAATACATGTAGCTAAATATATTTGGCATTAATAACAAAAATTATTGTAATGATTTGCTAAGTTATAATTTCCTATCCCCTCCCGAGAAAAGTCTCTGGCAACCTTCTTGCAGTAAAACTATGTTGGTTTAACTTTGCAGATACGTTTTTGAGAGAAATGGTATATTTTAGACCATTCATTTCTAATCTGGCAAGTTTTAATTTACTAAACATATAAAAACCTTGACAAAGTATATGAATTTTAATACTTGTTTGACGAAATTTATGCCTTTGTAGATAACTTAAAGACATAAATGAATTATTCTCAAAATCTTTTCTTTCTACGTATTCATTTTTTAAACACAGTCAAACCCCGTTAAAGCGAAATCGTTTAACACGAAATAAAAGCAGTTTTCCGTGCTTAAAACTTAACGTTAATGGGTTAATGTATTCGGTTAAGATGAAATTCAGTTAACGCGAACTATTTCAGTATCACCTACCGACTTCGCGTTGACGAGGTTTGACTGTAATATATATATATAGCTTATAAATTATTTTCTTCTTTTAAACATCAAAAGATATTTTTACACATTTAAGTATTTATTTTTTAGCATCGGTAGTGGTAATTTTGAGCCAAAAAATCCATAAATAAGAGGCTCTACAAGTTGTAACAACTTATTAAAATTGTCGACGATAATTCAAAGACATTTTCTGTATTCTTGATGACCTTCAATTAGAAACTCGTGAAAAATTATTTTGGGTATAACGAGAATATCTTTTTTACGAACCCAATCTTTTACATAGGAGGTTATAGGCTAATTTAAAATATCTTTTGATTTTCCATTCAGATACACAATTAATTCTCCCACAGATTCGTTAAAAGCTTCATCAGAGTCCTACACCAATATACTATTAAATTACAAGTACTAGCTTCTTCACACTTTCTCAATCAATTCAGTTCAGAATTAAAACGCAATAGACTTCTGTCTTCAATTGCAAATTACTAAATTTTTACTTCCTTCGAGTAGAGGCGCACTTTTCAGCCGATTCTCTGTCGGAGCGTACTCACCGTTTACTATCCCCTTATATCGACGAATTAACTAGGAGTAAACCAACAGAAATTTCCATAATTTCATAATCGTCGCAGACGATTCTGAAGTATGCTCAGTGATTCATAAGCAATTCTGATTCATACGCAGTGCTCTGCTCCGAGTGATCACAGCTCACACCCACCGAGCTATAGCCATTGATGTATTTTTTTTATTTTTTTTTAATCTTTGATCTTCGTTTTTATCGTTTACCTTATTATTTCGTGCTCTCTATTGCTTTAAAATAAAACATCCAACTGTATAAATATCTGTTTTGATTATTTTTTACAAACATTTCAAATGTAAAGTATATCATGATAGTGATATCGCAGTCGATAGTGATAAGCGATTTTCAACCACCATCAAGAAAGAAGATCTGATTTTTAGCGAGGAGAACTATTGGTGCCGGACACAATATACACTATCAATTGGTATTATCGTCTTTGTAAGATAATTATATTGACTGAGAAACAGAAGGCTGTAAGAATATAAAATATGGAAATACTTAAGTGCTACTATAAAAGCACTGCATATTCTGAAAATGATGTTATAGATACTCCCAAGCCGTTCAGTTTATACGAAACCCAGTGAACAGTCATATACAATGGGTAAAAAAAGTCTCCGTACGGAAGCCAAAGTTTGAAATAAACTAGCATAATTTCTAATCATTTGCTTCATATCTTCAGTAACTACTGAAATATGTTTAATTTGATTCTTTAAAATAAATTTATAAAAAACGTCTGTTTTTACAAAACGCAGCAAGAGTATTTAAATTGAAATATTTAGGAGATGTTGCTAAGTGCCATGTAAAAAAATTTTCCGTACGCAATATAAAAATTAATTCTGACCTCTTCCACAGCTAACTTGTAGTAAATTTTAAAAACTGAAGTGTACGCAAATGTCATGAAGACATGATATCAGCAATATTTTAATTTTAACTTGTAGATGACAGTCTTAAAATGGAGTTCCTAAACCTATTCGTGAGTTGGTGATTCAGTTATGAAATGATGGATTATCTATGAAAAAAATTGGCGAAATCTTTAATGAATTGAAATCTAGTACATGATATTACTAGCTGAATGCCCGTGCTTCGCCACGAAATTTTACCATGTGAAATATTTTAGCCAGCTGTGAGGCCCCGAGTTGCGGAAATCCGTCATTGGTGTATAGGCCCCAATTTTTGGCACTTCGCTCGCACGAAAGTTCATCGCAACGCAAAATCGAGCTCGCTTCGCTCGCTGAAAAAGTCATTAACACATAAGCACAGGCTTACTTAACTCGTTGAAAGGTTCATTGATATGCAAACATGAGCTCGCTTTGCTCAATGAAAGGTTCACTACTGTGTAAGCATAAGGTCGCTTCGCACACTAAAAACTAATTGCAACGTAAAGCCTTGATATTAAAAGCCCCTCCCTTGTCGAGAAACAATAAAAAATTCCCAGTTAATAACTATAATGCAATACCCCTTTAAGAATATTTCAACTCGTGATGTTTGTAAAAAGCAAAATTAGAAGGTCAAAACTACTTATGCTGAAACTTTCAGAGCTCTAGCCCTATTAGAAGTCGCTTTTTGTGAAATTATTATTTAAAAATTTATTAAAAAACAAATAAAAATGTTAACTTTTTTTTTGTCAAACTTCCAATTAGAAGGCTAAAACTATTTGTGTTGAAAATTTCAGAAATGTAGTCCAGTTAGAAATCGTTTTGTAAAATATTTGTCAATTAATTAATTAAAAAACAAAATTTTTTCAAAATTCTGTGTTTCAAAAGTCCAATTTGAAGGTCAAAACTACTTATGTTGAACATTTTAAAGCTGTAGCCTTATTAGTAAAATATTTATAAAATATTTTTGTAAAATATTTATTAAATGATTAAAAAAATTAGTTAAAAAAGAACTAAATAAAAATTTAATTTTCTGTTTTTCAAAAGTCCAATTAAAAGGCTAAAACTACTTATGTTGAAAATTTCAGAGCTGTAGCCCTATTAGAAATCATTTTGTAAAATATTTATTAATTAATTAAAAAAATTAATTAAAAAAGAACTAAAAAAAATATTTAAATTTCTATTTATTTAAAAGACCAATTAGAAGGCCAGAACTACTTATGTTGAAAATTTCAGAACTGTAGCCCTATTAGAAGTCGTTTTGTAAAAAAATTTGTTATTTAATTAAGAAAATTAATCAAAAAAATAACTCATTAAAATTTTTATATTCTGTTTTTCAAAAGTCCAATTAGAAGGCCAAAACTACTTATGTTGAAAATTTCAGAACTGTAGCCCTATTAGAAGTCGTTTTGTAAAACTTTTTTTTATTTAATTAAGAAAATTAATTAAAAAAATAACTCATTAAAATTTTTACATTCTGTTTTTCAAAAGTCCAATTAGAAGGCTAAAACTACTTATGTTGAAAATTTCAGAACTGTATCTCTATTTGAAGTCACTTTGTAAAAAATAAATTAATTAAAAAATAAATAATTAAAATTTTAACATTCTGTTTGACATACATAAAATTAGAAAGCTAAAACTTCTTATGTTGAAAATTTCAGAGCTCTTCTCAAATTTTAAGTAGGTTTCTATAGATCCACAGACAGACAGATAGACGGACACACAGCTTGTTTTATTATTATATATTGGAAGATATTGTGAGCTTCAAACTTTTGAGGATAGAGTTTGATCAGGACAATTTTCAAAGCTAAAATGCTTGCATAAAAGAAATATCTTTTTGTAAGGTTAAAATAATCCGTGAATAAGTGCACCCTAAGTCGCACATGGCTTAAAAATTGATAAAAATATTGAAGTGACATCTCAAACTATGAGAAATGTTATCAAAAAAGCGTATCTAAATGGACTTGCAGCCCGTGAGAATCCTTATATAAGTACTTGTAACAGAAAAAAGCGCATCGATTTAGCAAGGAAGCATGTAAGTAATCAGTTATCTTTCTGTGAATCAGTCCTTTTTAGTGATGAATTAAAATTAAATATTCAAGGGTCAGATAATTGAGTATGGTCTGTAAAAAACCAAATCTGTTGGAGTGAGAATAATTGAAACACAGATGCTTCGCCAAATGTGGTAACCCCTCTTAGCAAGAAATGTTTTAACTTTGAACTATATTCTTTCAGCTATTTCCTGTCCACAAAGATGTAACTAAAATCATTCTTAAGAGCCACTTGAGCTTCACCTATTTTTATCTTAAATTAATATGTAAATTAAATGCTATCACCTTTATAAGCTTGTCTTCACTTTTATTTAGAAGCTAAAATCTATTGCCTACATTTTCACAATACTGCAGTAATCCACAATGGAGATAAGTATTTCATACAGGTAAGATGCATATAATTTATCAATAAGTAAAGTTGTCTAATATAAACAACAAAATCAACAAATATTAACTAAGAATTTACCTGGAACTGTCAAACACGGTGGAGGAGGCGTTATGGTGTGGGGATATATGAGGGCTGCTGGTGTCGGCAGTTTATGTTATGTAGAAGGAAAAATGGTAGGTACGTGTATTATTGAAATTTCAAAGCAAGATGTCTTAACCAGTGCACAAAAATTATCACTTGGGAATTTTCTTCGATGTTTTTATCAATTCTTCAGTTATGAGAGACTTGAGGGGCACGTATTCGAGGATTTTATTGAACCTTACAATAAGATATTTCTTTTAAAACAAACTTGTAGAGGCAAATTTAAAGCCAGTATGTACACCATTAGCAGTACTACAAAAGCAATGTATATTTTTCCTTCTATTTCTGGATCATTATAGAGAAATTAAAAGCTAGATGACTTTCTTTATCTCATGAAAATATTAAATTTCAATCTCTTAACCAAGTTTCTTTAAAGATAACCTGACCAGAGTCCCACAGCGACCGCCTGACACTTTACCACAAATACAAAATTTACATTTGAATAATGCACCAACCAAAACCTTGAAATTTGACTTTTATTTGCGAAATTGACGACTGGATTTGCTTTTGTGGGCTCTTTGGAGTAAGAAATGATATTTTCTTGATAGCCATTCCAGTAACAACTACAATGGCTAGTAAAATATGTATATCAATGGGAATCAGCGACCTTGTTTTATTTAAATTCTAAATATTCAAGTTTCTATCGTCTTTAAACAAATCAAAATTGTATATTTTAAACACTGTGAAATATATATTTATTTAATATAGTAGTTTTTATTTAACAACAGTTCTTTATCATTCAACTTCAAGGAAATTGTAATGAAAATTGTCGATTGCGGCTTAAATTTAGATTAAGTGATGGGCATGTTTACCAACAAAGCAACTCCGGGAAAGGGATAAAAACCGATTCCTAGACATTCCAGGTTGGCAGGAAGCTGGTTTGATTCAATGGGAATTTGTGACTGTATTGCAATAAAACTGTAAATAATCAAGTTTCAATCAAGTAATTCATTAAATAGACGTTTTAAATGGATTTTAGACATTCTGAAATATATTTTGACTTAGTTAAAATTGTATTTTGTATTTATTAAGGGTTCTTAATGATCAAATTTCGACGAAATCACGGTGAAAAGCGCTAATTTCGGCGTGATTTTGGTTGGCAGCGTAGCAAATAACCGGTCCTATAATGTCACGTACCCTTCGAGTATTGCGTTCAAAATGGCAATAATGATGTCATTAGTTCTTCGTCTTATTACTGTTTGAGGCTTAGTTCTAGCCCGCTTAAGCAGCTTAATTTAATTGCATGATTTATAAATTCTTTTATTGTATATCATCAACTTCAACAAAAAAATAATATTTCGGAAATTTGTTCCTTTTACTGCTTTCTTAAGAAAGTTTTTAAGCAATTTTACTAAATTATTTTTAAAAGCGTCAGTTGTTATTTGTCACTGTGAAAAAGGCTTCAGAAAAGCGGCAGTGTGCTCGCTGTTCTGCTCTTTCATGTCCGTGCTCCGCGAATGTTCCTGAACTTTCTTTTTATGGTCAAAGTTGTAGGTGTGACAACTGTCGTTGTGTCGTTACTTTCAGCAAGTTTTGAGTGCCGTATTCACGCATTTAGTTTTGTATTTTGAATTCCTTACCTTTAAGTGTTTGCACAAAATGTCTGTAATTGGAATTGATATCGGAAATGAGAATTGTTTTATTGCTGTTGCAAGAGCGGGAGGAATCGAGACCATTGCTAATGAATACAGTCAACGATCAACACCGTAAGTTTTAGTTTTACATTATTACACTAAAAGATCATGAAAAAATTCGTAAGAATATTGCGATTTGATCGACTCATTACTGTAAATGAATGAGGTTAAGATTTTATTTTTGAAAAATAAGTACGAATCTATGAGGTTAGGCTCATGTTCACAGCATTTTTAAGTTCGATTGTTGTAAACATTCGAAATTTTAATAACATTAACGAATACTTGTATAGTTGGCAATTTAAATATTCGGTGCCACAATTATCACTTAATAATTAGCTAAAATTCATTTCGAAACTGATTAATTAGCGAAAATTCATTTCGGAGTACCGTTAAAGTGGAATTTGTATTTAGACTTCCTTTGATTTTATTGTGAATATTTCGTATTTTTTGTTGATGAAACAGTTTGCAGCTTAACCTTAAAATAGCAGAATAGGAAAATACCCTTTTCAATCACTAAAAGAAAAAAGTGATAGATTTAAATTTTTTTTTCGGCTAGAGGATATGGGCCTTTAGAAAGATATTTTATAAAAGCTGTAGGATATAACATTTTTTGATTATTTTCTGTTAAAATCTTGTAGTAATGTAAAATGTTTTTGATTCTATGGTAATTTTTTTGATGACAATTTCAATTTTCGACCATTTCCCATTAAGTTTTTATTGATTAGGTAATTTTTTATAAGATCATTGCCAGTTATTTAAAAATTTTAAGTGAATACATTAATTATTTCGGCGAAATTATTTGTCGGTAAAATCTTAGGTGAGCCCACCTCTTGGCGACTTATTTGACATCGCTCCAAGTTGACTACTGATTGATTATTAGTTATTATTTTTCAATTTAAAAATGATACTTGAAGGCTAGATAATATTTTTTAAAAAAAATAACACTTATCATAAAAACCTTCTCCCAAGAGATTACAAGCATAAATGACGGAAACAATTAACCTCTTTATGTCTTTTCCAACGAAATCCAACTATCACGTATGAATACATATTAATTAACCAATCAGGTTTCAGAATTTCGTTGCGCATTTCGAATAGTTTTGGCAAGAAAACTTAGGCGAAACGCCGTTGCGATCGGACGTTAAAAAATGGCACTCCGTAAGATTCTAGACAGTTCTCCTCCATAATCCGTCTAGGTTGCCACATTGGCGACGTTATTGCCACTAGTTAGCCGAGAATTCATAAAGATGACAAAAGGTGAGCTGTGCTAAGATCCACCCTAAATGAGATACTTTGGCTAATTTTCAAAATTTCCAGTCAAACAAAAGTGAAAACATGCTCTGAAAATTGAAGCAACTTTAAAACGATGACTAATTCTGGGTTTCAAAATTCCTTGTGCTTTTGAGAAGTTCTGATTTTTGATAAATTGATAATTGCTTTGTGATAAATTATCAAAATTCCACTATCGGATCAATCACGATTGATATACCCAAGATAGATGGATGACCATGTGATTCATGTTGGACTTTCTAGATTTGTTGAGCGTATCGGTGTTCCAAGTTGCAAAATTAACTAGAACTTGAATGCAGATAGTGTTTCTTGTCAGAGATAGCAAAACTCGTGAGTAATAGTTCTCTAATATGCAACAAGACTGGCGTTTAATTCCCGTTATTAGCAATCTACATACTTGTAAAAATTAGTACAAAATTCTGCACTTAATTGTAAAGGTTGTATGTTTGAACTACCTTCTCTTTCAAATATTGTTTCATATAGAACCAACCTGTTAAATCACATCCATGATATTTAAGTCATTCTCTTTATGCTATTTACTTTCTTAGACTGATAAGATACTTATATTTGATCTATATTTCAGGACATATGTCGCATTTAATGAAAAGACCAGAGACTTGGGTGTGACTGCCAAAAATAAGCAAGTTACAAATCTGAAGAATACACTTACTAGCTTTAAGCGACTAATTGGTAGAAAATTTGCAGATCCTGTCATTCAGGCAGAACTTAAGTATGTTCCGTATGAGACTTGTGAATTACCCAATGGAGAAGTTGGAATTCAGGTAAGATTTTTACTTATATGAGCTTATAATTTTTCAAGCTATATTTTTAATCTATTCTGAAAGAAAGTGATAACTAAGGTTAAAATGTGTTATATGGTGGCACTTAACAATTTTTGAACTTTTCTGCAAAACATAAACAATTGCAAACCTAAAATGGCAAAAAACACTGTGATTCCAAATTGACAGGCAAGCCCAAGTAGAAAGTGAAAAAGTGAGAATCGAAATTGTTCCAGAATATGTGGTTTAGGAAGATTAGGAGTAAGAGTTTTCGTCCTGTCCAGTGCCAAAACCATTAAGCTATGGTTGGGGTGCAAGATATAGGACAATTAAGAATTTTTGCCTTTGATATCGATTACGTATACAGTCAAATCCCGCTATAATGAATACGGGATATAGTGAACACTCTGTTATAGTGAACTTTTTAGTGGTCCCTATCGAATTCCTATTTAACTAATGTTATTTTAATATGCTTATAGTGGGCAACTGGGGAAATGGTAGTTCGTTTATGGTGGACTCAAATTTCATTTCCACAGATTTTTTTCAGTTTTCCAACTTCAAACTGGCATGAGTTAGGTGTGCAAATAATGGTATTCCTATACATAGTGTGAAATTTCACTCTGTCGTGCTCATTGTTGGAATGACTGGTTGAGCAGCATTTCTCTTTTTCCCTTTTCCCCGGTTGAAAGTACAAACCTCTCTTTTTCGACTCCCCTTCCCCTAATTCTATATTAGAAGACAGGATGAATTGAGCTCACTCAATACTTTACGACGATAAGGGAACCAAATCCTACAGCATATTCAGTGAGCTCAATTCATCCTGTCTTCTAGTATGAAGCCTCTGTCCACTATTGTTAAACACCTTCCCCCCTCCTTTAACACCTTATTTTGTACAATCGGTAAGTGGAAACAGTCAAAAAGTCACCAATTGTCCTTCGTTTTACTGTCGCTCTCTTCATATTCTTATGAACGATTTGAGATCAGCTGACGTTTTTTTAAGAGCAGCTAAATATCCCATAAAAATGGTGAATTCTGTAAAAAGAAAAGCATTTTTAGTTGAAGATAAAGTAAAAATTATCAAACGTATTGAAGATGACACTAATCAATTGGCAATATGCAAAGAATTTTTCTTATCAAAATCTACAGTTTCAAGCATTGGGAAAAATCGCAGTGGGACTCTAGCTGCATATGATAAAAATATGGACTCTTCGAAGAAACTACGTTAGGCTGAAAGAGAAAATGTGGAAGAAGCTCTGTTTAGTTGTTCATTAGACAATTGATGAACTCTACTTAAAATCGAATTGTATTCAATCGAAAATAACCAATTTCTTCCAAAAAATGTAAAGGTAATATCAAATTTCAGTTATTATGTGATTATTTTTCTTTTTAATATTTGATTAATTTTCTATTTATTTAAGCAATAATTTATGAGCAAATTATCACAATCACTATTTTCAGTAATACTATTGTCATATTTGAAAAATATATATATTTTTTAAAGAATATAGATATAGTGAACCATTGGCTATAGTGGACTTATTTTTGGGTCCGCAGACAGTTCACTATAGTGGGGTTCGACTGTATATTAAAAACGTACATCCTGGGAAGAAATTAAAAAGAATTGCATAAGTTTATTCAATATTGCCGAAAATTCAAAGACAATGAAGTTGCAAAAGATAATTAAAAAATAGTTTGAGTAATTTAATGTGAATAATTTTTAAAGGGTAAAATTTTATGAAACTTTTACATTAATTACAAATATTTTACCCCTTCTGCAATAGTAATATTTTTAATTGCTTGCTTAAAAACTCTTAAAAGTAAGGTGCGTGTGCGCTTCGCTTTAATTATACTAAAAGGGCTCTTAACTTACTAAAGGAAGTACAACTTATTTCGATGGCCTTGCTGCCATTCAAACTTAAAAAAATTCCCAGCAGTCGTTTGTGACATCTCGCCCTAAAATCACTTTTTTTAATCACTTGGTAGTGCAAAACTCTTTAAAAAGTAAGTTGTGTGTGCCCTAAAATGAAGAAGTACTGCCAATTTCGATTACTTGCTGCCGCGAAATTCAGTAAAACCTACCCACAAAATTCAAAATCTTTTTTAACTCATATTTCAAACTATTATAGTGGCCCAACAGCCACCAAAATATAGTTCTGTTCTTTATTGGTATATGGTTTCAATCCCGAAATCTCAAACGCTATAAATAAAAAGTTAGGTTCAATGCAAACCACATCTAAATCTTTCATCTGTTGTGACAGTTCGCATTGGCGTGTGTTGGTTTCTGCACATCATTGCCTTAATTGGTTAAGCCACTCCATCGGCACGGCTTGCCACATAGTGCATAAAAGCATGGTCTGGTTCCGACTCGCTCTCTTAGCTCTGCGCCTTTAAGTTTGTTTGTTGTGTTGGGGCTGTTTTCGTTGAAGCATCGAGCTGATGTTTGGGTTACCGCTGTTTGGTAAGCCCTGGTTTTATGACCCACTGAAGCTACCCACTAAACTGTACGAGGTGAGCTGCAGTGACCGTCCCTACCTGCTGACAGTGAGCCCAATGGATGCAACGGTGAGCTGTATTTTTCCCTATAGTTACCCTCACTTGGTGTAGCCTGTCTGTGAACCCGTTGCACTCAAGAGGTGACTCTCACTCGCCACATGATTGGATGCAGCTACTCAAGAGGTGACGCTCGTTCCCCATTAGGTTTGATGCAGAAATTCCATGCAAGGCCTGTTTAGTTTCTTTGAAGTGGATTTGCAATCACGAACCGAACCAAAATCGCTGCGAAACGTCTCTAGTTGCTGGTGCCTATGCGGGAAAAAGACTTCAAGCGCAAAGGGTTAATACTGTGTGGTATCAAATAAAATTCTATGTACTATCTTCTAAAACCACCTTGTTTTGTTCTATAATTAGTAGGATGTATTGCACTGTTTTCCCAGAAGGTTATTTGTTATTATAGGTTAGATAATAAGTGCACAACATATTAAGGTTTTTCAATTCACAATCTAAATTAAATTTTTTTAAATAAAAAGCTCTTTGTAATGCTAAATCAATTGAACCAAAAATTCAATGAACAGTCTTTATATTTTTAAAATCCTATGGATAGTATATATTTTAAAAGAACCACCTTTGTTAAATTTCTTGGCTTTAAAACATGGTTTCTGCATTTCCACTGCTTATAAATACCCACAAATAACTCAAATTTATGATGGAGCAAGTGTTAAAACTAAAGTTCTTCAGCTGGTTTTAGCTTTCGATAAACGATAATACTGAAAGTGAAGAGTGAAACATAATTTGCATAGTTTGCCATATTTGTAACTACAGTAAAAGCCCGATTATCCGGAATCGCCGGGAAATTAGGATTTCCAGAGAACCGAATTTTCCGGTTAATTGAATGTTGACTTTTTTCGCTAAATTTAAACGGTAATTAACGCTAGTGATGGCACCCGACTTTAAAATCGTCACAATCGGAATATTTAAAAAATGTTCTGCTTAGCTTTTTTAGTCAAAATAATGTTATATTTTACCCTTATAATCGGCAATAATTTGAAATATGTTACCAAAATTAAATAATTTTTATATTGGAAATTCCTTAAAAAAAAATTTAAAAAAATATAAGTTTAAGTATTGTAAAATAGGTAAAAAAAATATAGAGAGGTCTCTTGATTGTACCAATTCTAACCGAACCTATATTTTAGGGTTACCGGGCGGACAAAGTGGACTATCGCTATTTCAGTTCCGGAAGGGAAGTTTTCTTGTGTGCGTTTTCACGGTCCGATTCCGAGAATTCTAGAAAAGTAGCTTTTGTATTTGGAAATCCCGGTGATTCCATTGTCTGCCCCCCTCCCTACACACAACCTACTTTGTACCCTAAAGTAAAATATGCTTGGGAAGACGACCTTCGTATTCAAAGATCGACTATTATGTTGTATAGAAAAAAGGAATACAAGAATTGTAATGCAAATCGCCACAAAATTCCGGATAATTTACGGACTATGAAGTTTTGAATTTGATTGTCTGGTTGTCGGCTAATCTAAAAATAAATATTATTAAAATAAAATTACAGCGAAACAGATTTATTTTTTAATTGATTGCAAAACACGTTAATAGTATACAATAAAATATAACCCATACTTCTTGTACACAAAAAAGAAAAACATTTTTCTTTTTGTGTACAAAATGGCTGACTAGCATATAAATCGAAACTGTGATTGGGATTATGGGGGAAATACATTTAAATGGATGCAATTTGGTTTTATTCTGATTGATAGTGAGAAATTGATATTTTGTGATAATTAGATTTAGAATAGTTGAATTCGGCCGAATTTCACATTTTCCGGATGCGGTTAAAAATTTACAAATTAAATCGCGGGTATAAATGAATTATGGATGCATCGATACTGTATGGAATAGAATGTTATGTTATACATGATTTTAAATTTTGTGAAATGCATGTTCCATATGTAGATCTATCCTACAAACCGAATGATTAATTTTATCCGGATTTTGATCAAACCATTAACAAATTTTGAATTTCCTTATTACTCTTTGCTGGATGCGGTTGAGAATGTAATTTCAAGTGGAAAATCACCTTTCTTTGTTATAATTACAATAAAAGTAGCCCTTAGATTTATAGATTCCGCACATACAAATTACACATATTCCGGAAACGAATATTAATTTTTATGCAATATACGATGCAAGATGATGCAAAATGTGTAGTTTTTATTTTTTTATTAGAATTCCGGATAAACCAAATTATTTACTGGAGAACGTTTTCCCGATGCTGTGGATAATGGAATTTTGATTACGAAACCCACTTTCTTATACAATTGAAACAAGCTAGATTTGTTTATAGATTCGGCAAATAACCACAGTATATTTATTTTTCCGGATATATTCCGGAAAAAAACATTTTCCATTAAGAATATTAAGGTTTTTTGCTGAGAATTCACAGTTGTTTGAATAAGAACTTCGGCATTCCGGATAAACCGGAATAAAAAAAAAACTTTTATAATAATATATTCATTTCTTATCAGTGCTAATTCAGCTATTTCGCGATTACAAATTAAAAACCATAAAAATAAAGAGAAAAAAACCCCACTCAACTTCGAAATCTCAAATGAAATAAAAAAAAAGATTTGGCGACTTATCACCGTTTTTTTGGCGAAATAATGCCAATTTTCTCGCCAAACTTGATTTTCAAAAAATTCCGGTTGATTGAATGCCAGTTAATCGGGCTTTTACTGTATATAAATCGGTACCATTATAAAATTGAGCATTTTTTGGCAAAAAGAGGAGGTGTTTGGCGTTAAACTACAAGCAGCAGTAATTTTAACCAATCGTGACTCTGGGATATCTCCGACATCGAAGTAACATATTTTGCCAGTTTCCTAGGATTAGCAAATTATCTTTGCCACCATGTAACACATTTCACCCATAACCAATTTGACATGCAAGTGGAAATGGGTCGTTTCCGTAAAACTCACGAAAGCTTGTCACAGCGATTTTTTTTCATAAGATAAGTTGGATATTTCTGTTAACCTTGGAAGGTACTTTAATGCAATCAAATGACACAACAAGTCAACTGTGATATTGGAAAGAAGTCTAATGTAACCATTTTGGTTTCAATACACGTGTATTCTATATTGTAGTACAAGAATCATATTTTATCATTTACATGTGAAATAGGTGCAACTTAAAATTCATACCATCATTTCTGTGATCAAGATAAAATTAGTTAAGAATAATTAAATATTTATTATTAATTAGTTGATAGTATTAGTTGGACAGATATCAATTTAGCAATCTTGTGTTTATAAACCTACAGTTCCATTTGGAATTAAACAACAAGGAAATTGTCATGTTCGTAGACACCAATCAATGGAGGATTTCTATATGCATCAAATCTCGTTAATGTGAAGTTGATAGAACCGCCGAAATTGTTGCGTTAAACGAATAAATTAACGTTGAGTTTTCAATAGAGAACTGCTTCGACTTCACGTGAAACAGAATTTCATGTTCAACCAATTCATGTTAACAGGGTTTGACTTTATTATCAGATGATCTTTGCTATTATCATAATTGGATTGTAATTGATAAGTTCTATGGGAGAAAAAAATTTCAAAGATTTATATTTTTTTTTCTCTCCTACTGCTGAAATAGTGTGTTTTCTAGAGAGTAATCCAAATATGTATGTCTCGAGATTTCTGAAGTTACTAAATCAATTTTTGTGAAAAGTTATCATTGGTAAATTCCTTGTCCTGGAAATCCAGTTACTTCCTTGTGAAATAGTTATTTAAAAGCTAGTCTATCAATTGGAATGAAGTTTTTAGTTTCAAATTGAGGGTTGTTCTAAGAAATCAAAAGTGTTCAAAGTGTCCTGGAAGTTGATTAAAATGTGAAATGAAATAAGCAATGTTTTAATGATTATTTTATGCAACTTGGAAACTAAAAATAGCAATTTAATGCTTTAGGCCAAATAAGTATAAAGGTTTTTTCCCTGTAACATGTGCAAAAATATCAGGGCCTGTAGGCTAGGGGTCGCATTCATCGTAACATTCCTTAAATTTTTTTTCTCCCTAAAATTTTACTTAACTTTTTTGTTAATTCCTTAAAAAAACTAAGAAACCCGAAAATTCTCTGATTTTCCTCAAACTCGTGACCCCTCACCCTCCGATATTTCTCCAGATGAGAAAAGTGGATTTAATTAAATTCACATGTTTGGGGTTAAAATAGTATAATTGTTTAATTATATTTATGATATTTTGCTAAAAATATGTTTGAAGCTCAATTTTTTGAAAATTAGCATTTTTTGCTGGTATTGAAACAAGCTTTGGAAAGAATGTCTATGTTCGGAGCCTATGTCAGCTTTAAAAGAAATACTCCTAAATGTTTTTGAATTATTCCTCAAATTTTAAGATTATCCCTAAAATGTTCCTGAAAATTTTGGAATTATCCCTAAAATTCCTACCTAAATGTTTAAGAAAACTCCCTGTGACCCTGGTTGATAGAATTTTTTTTTCTAAATATTTTTAGCAAGTACATGATAAAGAAATAATTTTGGTGTATTTATGTAAGATTTAAAATGTATCAGTGATGCAAAATACTTGGGTATATTTTTGTTGGTCAATATCCTTGGTATATACCAAGTATTTACCGAAATTGGGTATTTATAATTTTTCTTCAGGTTTACCCGGTTATTGTGACATCTTAATTGTCTTAACGAATGTTTTTCATGCATAATTAATGTTTTTTAAACGTCTAAAAAAACTTTAGGGTCGGAACTTTGGCATTGTACACTGATGTCCAAAAGTTAAGCATAATTGATAATTATGTGAATAAAAAAGGAACTGTACATCAGAATGGTGGGAAACGTGATATGTTTCATAAAGAATGGTTAAAGTAAAATGGTTATAAAATAAGGAAGCAAATCAAAAGAACGATAATAATTAATTTTATTATCCAAAGTAGCAGTTTGAAAGAAACTGAGAATAGCAAGGGTTCACACTTTAAAGAAAAAATGAAAGAAAACATTAAATAAAATACTGATGCTGCAGTTTAATAAGGCGTGTGGTCACCTCTGACAGCTAGGCACGCTGCACAGCGATTTACCTTACTTGCTATGAGATGATGAATGAGTTGTGGGCTCAAATGGTTCCAAGCTTCTTGGAGAGTTCTCTTCAGTTCTGTAACGGAGCTTGGTAGGTGCGAAAGGGCTGCAATTTGTCTCCTGAGCATATCTCATACATGCTCGATAAGATTTAAATCAGAGGAGTTGGCAGGCCACGACATGCGCTGGATGTTTTCCGTTTCAAGGAAGTCATCAACCAGCACCGCTCGGTGACATGGCGCATTATCATCCATGAATATGAAGTTAGGACCGACAGCACCTTGAAACAAGCGAACATAAGGCTCATGAACTTCGTCTCTGTGTCTTTGACCAGTCACAGACCCTGTGTCAAAGAAATGGAGGTCTGTGCGGCCGTCCATCATGATGCCTGCCCATACCATTACTCCCCTTGATGGAAAATGATGTCTTTCCGATATGTTTCTTGGTTCAAAACGTGTTCCACGTTCTCTCCATATCGTTACCCGACGAGAATCGCTACTCGGACTAAACCGGGACTCGTCACTGAACATCACATTGGCCCACTCTCCCACACTCCAATGTTGATGTTTCAAACTCCAGTTCAAACGAGCGCGTTTCTGAGCAGACGTGAGGGGGATGCAAACTGCTGGTCTTCTGGCATACAGGCCAGCATGATTGAGTCTTCTGTAAACAGTTTGTCTCGAAATTCTTATCCCTGTGGCGACTGTGAGCGCCGAACCCAGTGATGTGGCAGTACTGCCCTTCTGACGTCGCACACTTATTACCAGATATCGGTCTTGGCAAGGGGTTGTGACTCTTGGTCGACCTGATACTGGTCATCGGGTAACATCTCCCGTTCTTTGAAACCTCTGCCACAGTCTTGAGATCACAAACTGGTTCACATTCAGAATTCGAGACACTTCGGTTTGGGATCGTCCGGATTCCAGCATTCCAACGAATCTTCCTTTCGCAAACATGTCCAATTGGCGTCTTTGTGCCATCATTCACCTTGTTTGATGGTTAACAACGCTCTTTCGCACAGCAGCTGCCCGAAAATTGTCTGAACTGCCTATGCTGCGTGAATCGGTTTCTCTGCGTTCCGACATGCGCAGGTGTTTCACGCAGGACGTAGTCGACTGAAAAGTTTTGCATAAACCCAATGTTTCTTCTTCACCCAATTAATATCCGCAAGAAATTTGGAATAATTTTACGAATATTTACTCCATGTTTTTCGCATTTTACAATTTATGCTTAACTTTTGGACACCAGTGTAATTTCGGAGTCTGTTAATAACAGGAAACCAAGCCATTTTATTTCTTTGACCCTATTTAAAATATTTTATCTTTTCGCTTGGGCATAGCAATCCTAAACAGTTTCTACAGGCAAACATTGAAGCATCAGCTTACAAGTTTGTGGGAAAGTTGTGTTGCTTTCTTCGCTCTGAAAACAAGACATTTGTAATTGCAGTTTATACATAGTTTTTCTACATTGATAACTGCCTTTTGAGCCCCAATTGGTAGTTAAAAGTTAATTGGAGATTTGCACCTGACTTTGGAATACTGAAATTTAACTATTTAAAGTTGTCTCCCGAGTCCTGATTAATGCAAAAATAAATGGTAGATGCTTTGAATCTGCTGTGTCAGTATAATTTTCTATGTCAGTCTGGATATCCAAAATTAATTTTTTTTTAACAATTCCTACTATTCCTTTTCGTCTCTTCATCTGGTTTTAATTTGGCATAGCTTAGCCAATCTTGGATTTTGTGGCATAAATATCCAGCCAATGTGGTTTTAATCTCAATTGTCCTGATCTTATAAACCGTTCATTCAGTAAAGTGCACAATACAAAAACATTTACATCATTCACTTTTATCATTACAGGTTAGTTATTTGAATGAAAAAACAACATTTACTGTCCAGCAAGTGCTGGCTATGATGCTTACAAAGTTAAAGGAAGTTTCAGAGAGTAATTTAAGAATAAAAGTTCAGGACTGTGTTTTATCGGTAAGTATTTTAGTTCCACTTTTTTAAGTTTCTTTATTAAAAATTTATGCATACAAAATTAAATTTTTTTTGCATGGTTTCATTCAAACAAAAGTTTATAAGGTGTATTCCCCATTGCAAAAACTAAGGCCGTGCACAACATACGTTGTAGCTTGATCTGCAGCTCCGCAGACAAATACGATGACAAGTAAAGTTTTTTTTTTTAAATTTTGGATTAAGTGTACAAGCTCGAGATAAGGGGTTTCATGTACTCTTTTTTTTTTATATTAATAAAACAAATACTTCATGCAAAATTTGAAAAAAAAGAAGTTGAAACTAAATAAAAAATGTGTTTAAAATTTTGTCATGTGTGTGTCTGTTACGTTTGACACAGGTCATGTCTACCACAATTACTTTCGCTGTTTAAAAAACACTTGATGGTTATAAACCTTAAACTATTAATCTGCATTTTCCTAAACCTTTCTTCTCTATTTTTTGAGTAAGAGGGCATGGTAAAAAGCTTATAAAATATACTTAGTCAAGGAACATAAAAATGGCCTTCATTTCTAACTAGTACTTTGAAATTTTGGGACGTTTTGCCTACTAATGTGGCATGCAATATCACCATTCGTGACTGGCAATTTCGAAGGGAGTGATCCACATATTCAGGAAGGGCGTACTTCCCTTCGAAATTGCGACTAGAATGATCTGATTTTATAAAATGGAGGATTATTTAAAAAAAAATTAACCATGAGATGTGCCGATGCATGAACTTATGTATGGGGTGAAATTGATTTTCAATGCATGTTCACAAAGATTTCTTGCATTTTGGCTAACTCTAGTAAAGCATATAATTTGTAATAATACAGAAAAACATGGTTAGTTAAAATTTGCAGACATCATTTATAATGCCTTGCATTCGTTAGTGATCAAATACTTTTTTTGATAATACTATGATTGGGATTTTTTTTTACACCTCAATTGACTTGCTTGTGTTATGTTGAAAATTAACTGTAATTCATGTATTGATATAGATTTTATTACTAAATGTATCATAGTTTGCAATAGAATTCTTCGAGTTATGAAATATTGTTGTTTTTTTTGGAAAAATTACCGCTGATATGAACAGAATGTGTGCTTTCCTTTTGGTGATCAGAAACTTTTCCAAGGGCTGTATATGTACCAATTTGTTTAATAACAAACAAAACTATTCTACAGCATTGAATATGTAAAACAATGCATGATTGTAAAACATATTGTATTGTTTGGTTTTGTTGAATAGTGTAAAAAGCTGCTAATAATTAGCAGAGTGACCACAGAACCAGGAATTCAGGGAAATGTCAGGGAGCTTTCTGATTCTGGAAGAAATCAGGGAAATGTCGGGGAACTTTTTAAAATTTAACAAAAATCGGGGAAACTTTTAGGCCGGTTTTCCCGTTCATCTGTATTTTGGCGCCATTTACCCGGAGATTTGTGGTGGTAATCATTCAAAGTTTAATGCTGCTGAATAATTTAAATTTTCCATTGCCACCAAAACTATTTTTTAAAAATTGGCATGTTATCTCTTTAGCATACATGTTCTATTTGATCATGGCTTTTACACATCTGGGAAACGTTGAAAAAATTAAGGGAATTTGAAAAAAATGTGCCTTAAAATCATGGAATTTTGTAGAAATCTGTCGGAGAAATCGGGAAATTATCAGGGAACATTTTTCCTGAATTTTGTGGCCACCCTGATAGGTTGAATGGTATCTAAAATTGTTGAGTAGTCGGGTAAATTACCCGTTTCAGAAAATTAGAATTGACTGGAAAATATGTTTTCTTTTTTAGTGTGCTTTAAAGAAATTTTGTGTGCATTTTTGTCTACATTTTTTTATTATCAATTCCCAGAATATCTTGTTTTAATTCTTTAGAGAAAAACCCCCCCGTAGTATTTAAAAAAAATAAATTAAGGGGGCTTGATAATCGCTTGTTTTCATAATTTTTTTTAAAAATATCGATTTTCTATTTTTTGTGTTTATAAACTTAGTAATCTTCTCCTTATTCTGGCATCTTTTTGAGCTGGTCTGATAATTGCAATTGCATAAAAATTGTATCTTTTTATGGAGAATTTAGTATAGCTACAATACCTCCAATGTTTCTAACAAATTTTTCTCAGTTCATGTTTTTTGGAATTCTCCTTACTCAAAATACTAAAACTCAAACATAAATGAAGTGACTTGAAATTTTTTTTGTCATTCTAACGATCTATTATTTGACAGAAATAGGTGTGGAGTTTTGGATAAAATATAAACTTTTTTTTACAAATTTAAATGTTGAAAAATTTCCTTTTTTTTATATGATTTTTTTACCTATGGTTATTATTGTTTTTCTCCAAAACTATTTTACTTATTCCAAATGTGATGACTAAAAGTTTAGAGCCGACCAAATGGTATAGTGGTTAGCGTTCTAGCTTCTAGACTGAGAGGTTGCGGGTTCGAGTCCCGTGTTAGGCATGGGTGTTTGTAAATGTATGTTGGCTTGTTTAATGATGAATGTTTCGGCGCATTATAGCCCTCATGTTGCTGACGGCGCCAGATAATCTGAAAACAACCAACTAAAAGTTTAGATTATATTACTAGGAACATTTAAAAAAAAATATTGAAAATGAAAAGAAGATGGAATTTAAAATGTTATTAACTTTTTAAAAATTTTGAAGATCTAGAGCACTATGTAAATTTTTTTTTTATAACATTTAGCTATTACCTAGTAATACTTCCAAATATGTAAAAAATATAATTTTAAAGGCTTAATTTAAAAAAAAAAATAGTTTTAAGGGTACAAAGTCCTTAAGGAACTGATATTGCTTTTTAGCAGGGCATAACCTCATAACTATTTTGTATAAAGTAGTCTTTGCTGTTTATAATATGTAAGTTAAATTGTATAAAAGTTCAAAGTTGATTTCTTTTTCCTCAGGTTCCTGTATACTATACCGATATTGAAAGACGGGCAATTTTAGATGCTGCTGAAATAGCTGGTTTGAATGTATTAAGATTGATGAATGAACCAACAGCAGGTAATACAATACTTTGATTAGTAATTTTAAATTAGATTTTATAAAGTATGTTTTTTATATTTGTGTTTTAGATTGATTTTGTAAATATAATGAATTGTTTTGTAAGTTTTGTCGAAATAATTTTCTGCTTGCAGTTCTGTATTACTCATTTAATGTAGTATTAAGAGGTTTTATATTTTATTTTGAACCTTGGGTAGTAGTACTTTTAGATGTTAACTTGCTTCAAAATTATGACATTTCAAAACATCAAGATTTATAATAAAAATATTAAGAAATTATTCCCCCTCCCCCACTGCCTGTTATTGTAGTTTATATCTAATTTCTCGGCTATAATAAAGTTTTATTTGTTAAGTATGTAATCAGTTCGGCTAGGCTTCGCAAATTATATCATTTCTCGATTCCGGAAATGAAATTCCTAGACTTTTACAAGGAATTTTTCTTCAGATTTTGATGCGAACATTTGACGACTTTTCTGATGATTTTGTGTCGTTTATTTGTTAGCATTCTTCTCATGATTGATATTCAGCTTAATAATGTTTTACAAGTAAATTAGGTCAAAAGTTGGAATCGCTTTTGACAATTGATTGTTCTTTACATGTGAAAGTTAAAATATTTAATGGTGGTTTTCAGTGAGTTTTTAATTTGAAAAGTCAGTAAATTTAGTTCTTGGAAGTAAATATGAAATTTTAATGTTTTGATTGTGTAATGTTAAGAAATCAAACTTTATGAAATGTCCATATCAAAAGAACTTAGTCAAACCTCTGTCAACCAGTTTTTCAGATTTTTTTTTTTTAGAAAAAGCTTAGATTTTCTTAAATTATGGTCTTATTTTATAATTGGATAAAATTTATTTTCTCTTTTAGTGGCTTTAGCATATGGTTTTTACAAACAAGATCTTCCTGAAGATAAGCCCAAAAATGTTGTTTTTGTTGATTTGGGCCAGTCATCTTTACAAGCAACAGCATGTGCTTTCACAAACGGAAAACTAAAGGTAAATAGATTTTGCAAATAAAATGCTTATTATTTCAGTAAGTTATGCGTGTTGATTTTACACCTATTTTATTATTTTATATCTATTTTATTATTTTTTGTGTAGATCTTGGGTAGTTCATGGAATCGTAATCTTGGTGGAAGAGATTTTGACAACGTTTTGGTTCGGTATTTTGTTGAAGATTTCAATAAAAAATATAAACTTGATATCATGAGTAACAAGAGAGCAGTGGTAAGACTAATGCAAGAATGTGAAAAGCTTAAGAAGCAAATGAGTGCAAGTTCTTTAGAGCTTCCAATAAATATTGAGTGCTTTATGGAAGATAAGGATGTATCTGGCCGAATGAAGAGGTAAGTAATATGTTTATTAGTTATTTCTTGTAAGGTGTACCAATTTTTAATTTATAGTTAAATTGATATTTTGGTATTCAAGATTGTCTTATGCTTTTATGTGCAATATGTCTAACTAGACAGGCAGTAATTTCTGTCAGTTTATGAAATCTACCTCAGATTTCTTAGAGATGATAAACACCAGGGGGTTACTTTCTGTATAAATGAGAAATGTTCTCATGCTATTGGCTGGACGTCAATTTGATCAATGAACAATTCCTGCATTTTAATTTTTTTTTAATCCAATTTCTAAATGTTTTGAAAAGGCCATAAACGGAAAAATTTCTGCTCCATGCGCTTTTTCTTTTTTTAATTTGCAATCAAAGTTCCGTTGTTAGACGTTGGCGAAAAACGATTCATTCGGTTCAAGTTGAATGCGACTTCAAGGCTTCCCAAACATCTTTGCTTGAAATGCTGCAGTGGAAACCAGTTTTGCAAGTTTCTCGCAAATCGCGCCAACCTGTACGGGATATGGCAATGGTCTAGCAACGCCAACTATTTGGCCGAAACCTCAGGATAACCATAGAAACGGAAGGAAGCTTTGATGTTACAGATTTTGTTGAGTGTTTTGATCGGACTGGTTTTGGCTCGGTTTTGGGGCATTTTCTTTTCTTAATATTTCAATAACTAAATTTTTTAAAGGACTATTGTGTAAATATTTGGAATCGGAAATAAATTTTTCATAAATATAAACTAATTTCACTCGTTTTTAAAAAATGCGGGAATTATCCATTCAGTGGATTATCGCATAACTACTTAATCAAACAGCGTTTTTCCATTATGAAATGGCAAATTTTATTAAAGTTTTGTTTTAAATGACTTTCTTATGTTTATGTTTGTATTAAGAAAAGTTTTGAATCGAAACCGACAACTTCATTTCATATACAAAAATTGAATTTCAAGGTTGCTCTTATTTTATGTGTTTGTTTTTATTCAAAATATTTTATTTTGCATTGTATTTTATTTGGATCCAATATTGTAAAGATTGTTGGATTTTCTTTTAATTTAATTTGTTAGTTTAGGAGTTATTTGTAAAATTTATTTTTAATGTAAGTGAATAGAATATTTCCATATTTCAGTGATAGTATTTATTTGGGTTTCGATTTGGGATTTCGTCGAAGAATAAAAATCTGAAAATTAGTCATCGACAAAATATAACCTAACCAAAATAATAAAGATGAAAAAGTATTTTTTTAATTAAAATTTCTAATAATTTTATCATAATGATTTTACCTTTTTTGTCAAAGGAATTTTTGTACTCCAGCTTAAACACTGCAGGTGCTCATTTTCAAATGAATTTTGGCTACTTATCCCGAGAAGCTCTTCTTTCCGGCATAGTGTGGCAGAAGTAACTTCTCGTGCAAGAGCCATATGGTTTGATTTCCTCCATGGGCGTGCTATCTTAGTTTTAACAAAATGAGTAAATTTAACGGATTACAATCTAGAATTGAACGTTGAACTGCCTAATGGTTTTTCTACGTTTTATTTTAACCCTTTAAATTCCACAGAGTCTGCTTTGTGGGTTTCACAAAAACCCAATGACTTTCCATTTGAAAAAACTGGAAATGAACTCGCCTGATTCATTCTCCTCTGGGCCACACCTGAGTTTCCAGTAGGGGGTCACTGTCAATGATTAAAAGATCATTACTATCTGTCTACAACTTGCAATATGTGGAAGCATTTAGTCAGCATCTTATCAATGAATGAAACGTCACCGCTAAGTACTTGACAAGATTCGCATACAAGAAAAATCCTGACTATCTTACTCAGTGTCCAAAGGGTGGGGCAGTTTGAAAATGAGTAATCTAAACCAATGGCTCCCTTTTACATGTTACACAATAGCCTATTGTTAAGGACCATCCTGCTTCAAACAACTACTGCCAGCAAGATTCACCACAGTTTACACCCCTCGACCCGCCCAGAGGGCAACTGGCTGGGAATTTTTCTACAAGGTGATTTAGGGTGGGTTGGGATTTAAAGTGTTAACATAGACACAAGTTTAGGGAAGTTTTCGCCTTGAAAAATGTAGAAAAAGTATTTTCCTAGGCATAAGTGTTACCATTCTTAAATATCTATCTCCTCATTTCAGTATTTTTTTTTATTGTAGAATTTACTTTTTTAATAATTTGTCTTTTTTTTTGCAGGGAAATTTTTGAGCAATTAAATGAAAATAACCTGCAACTTTTAGAATTTACACTTGTGAAGCTGCTTCAGGATACACGTAAGTATTTTATAATTTTCACTTTATCAAGCAAAATGCTCATGAGGTCTTAAACTGTAAGTTTTTACTGTAAATTTATTTTGAGTTTTTCTTTATTCTTTAAATCATTCATTTGATAGGGCCGACCAAACGGTATAGTGGTTAGCGTGCTAGCTTCTAGACCGCGAGGTTGCGGGTTCGAGTCCCGTGCTGGCATGGGTGTTTGTAAATGTATGTTCGCTTGCCTAATGACGAATGTTTCGGCGCATTATAGCAATAGCCCTCGTGTTGCTGATGGCGCCAACCATTCGTTTGATAGAAGACTGTCATAGCATGAAAATCACTAGTTAGTGAGAGGCTAAGATTGCAAGTTCACATTGCATTTTGCAAATTGAAACGATTTGAGGTTAACTAGTAAAAGATAGTCCACTTTTGATGTAACATAAGTGAAAATAACCATGACTCCACTTTTTGTTGTTGAAGTTACTGCCTATGAATATTCTTTTAAAAGATTTGAAGCTTATTTATAAATAACTGTTAAATCATATTATAGGTCTAAAACCTGAAGACATAGATTCTGTTCAGATTGTGGGAGGATCATCAAGGACGCCAGCTTTCAAAGCACTGATTCAAAAAGTATTTGGTATGGAACCTAGTACAACCATTAATCAGGATGAAGCAGTAGCAAGAGGATGTGCATTACAGGTATAGTTTATATTAGTTGATTTCTGATAGTATGCAAATAAACAAACTACAATTTAGAACCTGTTGAAATTGGTCTGTATTTTTTCTACCTTGCTTAGTTCCGATCCTCTTGGCAAAGGCTTCTTGGAAGTCCCCTTCAAACAGATTTTTATTTAACAACATTCCTTTCGAGTGTAGCCCTAGTTCTTGCAACAAAATATCTCCAACATTAACAGTCTAAACATTGATAGTTCAGCTATTGGTACTACTATTGATTTTTCATGAGAACAATCATAGAAATAATCAAAGATAATAGAAAAAGTTATACTATTATAGGGTTTGTATCGAGATATAGTACAGTAAAAGCCCGATTATCCGGCATTCAATCAACCGGAAAGCTCAATCAACCGGAATTTTTTGAAAATCAAGTTTGGCGAGAAAGTTGGCATTATTTCTCCAAAAAACAGCGATAAGTCGCCAAATTAAATTTTTTTTTTTTTATTTGAGATTTTGAAGTTGAGTGTTTCTTTCTCTTTATTTTGATGGTTTTTAATTTACTATGGCGAAATAGCTGAATTTGCACGGATTAGAAATTAATATATTATTATAAAAAGTTATTTTTTTTTCCATTCCGGTTTATCCGGAATGCCGAAGTTTTTATTCAACCAACTGTGAATTCTCAGCAAAAAACCTTAATATTCTTAATGGAAAATGTTTTTTACTGGAATATATCCGGAAAAATACATATACTGTGGTTATTTGCCGAATCTATAAACAAATATAGCTTGTTTCAATTGTATAAGAAAGAGGGTTTCGTAATCGAAATTCCATCATCCACAGCATCGGGAAAACATTCTCCAGTAGATAATTTGGTTTATCCGGAATTCTAATAAAAAAAAAACTATACATTTTGCATCTATTTAATCTTGCATCGTTTATTGCATAAAAATTTATATTCGTTTCTGGAATATGTGTAATTTGTATTGTCGGAATCTATAAATCTATGGACTACTTTTATTGTAATTATAACAAAGAAAAGTGATTTTCCACTTGAAATTACGTTCTCAACCGCATCCGGCAAAGATTAATTAGGAAATTCAAAATTTGTTAATGGTTTGACAAAACCTGGATAAAATTAATCATTCGGTTTGTAGGCTAGATCTACATATGGAGCATGCATTTCACAAAATTTAAAATCATGTATAACGGATAACATTCTATTCCATACAGTATCGATGCATCTATAATTCATTTATACCCTCAATTTAATTTGTAAATTTTCAGCCGCATCCGGAAAATGTGCAATTCGACCGAATTCAACTATTCGAAACGTTTTATTCTTTTATCACAAAATATCAGTTTCTCACGATCAATCAGAATAAAACCTAATTGCATCCATTTAAATGCATTTCCCCCTATAATCCCAATCAAAGTTTCGATTTGTAGGCTAGTCAACCATTTTGTAGACAAAACGGAATAAAACCTAATTGCATCCATTTAAATGCATTTCCCCCTATAATCCCAATCAAAGTTTCGATTTGTAGGCTAGTCAACCATTTTGTAGACAAAACGGAAAATGTTTCTTTTTCTTTTTTGTGTACAAAAAGTATGGGTTATATTTTATTGTATACTATTAACGTGTTTTGCAATCAATTAAAAAATAAATCTGTTTCGCTGTAATTTTATTTAATAATATTTATTTTTAGATTAGCTGACAACCAGACAATCAAATTCAAAATTTATTAGTGCATAAATTATCCGGAATTTCGGGGCGATTTGCATTACAATTCTTTTATTCCTTTTTTCTATTGAACATAATAGTCGATCTTTGAATACGAAGGTCGTCTTACCGATCATATATTTTACTTTAGGGTACAAAGTAGGTTGTGTGTGGAGAGGGGGAAGACAATAGAATCACAGGGGTTTCCAAATGCAAAAGCTACTTTTCCAGAATTCTCGGAATTTGACCGTGAAAACGCACACAAGAAAACTTCCCCTCCGGAACTGAAATAGTGATAGTCCACTTTGTCCGCCCGGTAACCCTAAAATATAGGTTCGGTTAGAATCGGTATAATCAAGAGACCCCTCTATTTTTTTATTTACATATTTTACAAGGCTTTTAATCTTTTTTTTTTTTTTTACGGGATTTCTGATATGAAAATGATTTAATTTTGGTAACATATTTCAAATTATTGCTGATTATAACGGTAAAATATAACATTATTTTAACTAAAAAAGCCAAGTAGAATAGTTTTTAAATATTCCGGTTGTGACGATTTTAATGTTAGGTGCCATCAGTAGCGTTATTTACCGTTTAAATTTGGCGAAAAAACATCGACATTCAATTAACCGGAAAATTCGATTATCCGGAAATCCTAATTTCCCGGCGATTCCGGATAACCGGCTTTTACTGTATATAGATTTTTGGACAATAAACGTTGTTGGTTATATCTCGACAATGCTATTCATAGCCAAGTTATTAACTGATTTTGTCATGTGTATGTATTTAATATTTTATAAAATCTCTGATGTAAATATTTAACTTTAAAACATGTATCTTGTTCTTAAAATTACTTTACTATTTTAATCCCAAAATTATTTTTTTATAGTGTGCCATGCTTTCTCCTACCTTTAAAGTAAGAGATTTCTCAATAACAGATATCCAGCCATATCCTGTAAAGATTCTGTATAAAGCAGTAAGGACTGAGGAAGAGAGGTTAGTAAAAGAAATTGTTGCTATACTGGGTGACTCATAGTTATAAAAACAGTGGATATTTTATTACCATCACAAAACTTAATTACATACGTGGGACTTAACCTATTAAAGAAGACTTTGAAATGAATAAATACTAATTGTTTTCAACTTTTACCATGTTTATTTAGATCGTTTAAACAGAGTTCATCCTAGACATTTTTCGAGGGGCGGCTCGCCCTTTTCTATAAAAATAGCGCCCTTCCTGCCCTTTTTCAGAAATTTTTTTATCCTGAAAGAATTCGAAAATCTTTCGTTCCCCCCCCCCAACAGTACGCAATATGTGGATCACCCCTACTGAAATCCCCTGTTGTGCATGCGTATTCATGTTCAAACGCTCAAAGTATATATATCAGGGACTGAAACCATTACATAGATGTCCATATAAAGTGCATCATTAGTAGCTGAATTGTAGGGAGCCGTCTGACAATTTCCAAGTTCTCATTAGTAAACTCTGATGGCCATTTCGTACACGTTTTGATTAAGTTTATTTCGCTGGATTTTTACCTTGCCTCCTTCAAACTAGAGAAGGAATTTGAAAGGCTTGATTAACTTAAAGGTGTATAACCATCAAATGCTTACACTAAGAATTTAAAAAGAATATTTCCGTTTGGTCATGCGTAATCGCGATGTCCTCCTGTTAAATTTAGGGGGTGTTTTTGGTAATTTATCTGTTACCAATTAATTTCTAAACATCCGTTTCATATTTAAAATTAAACATAACAAGAATGCAATCAAAATCCCAGATTATTTCCGATTTTTTAAAAAATAAAACCTATTACAGCTTGCATAATAGCAGCATGCACGGCAAAAAAATTGCTGTTTTGACGCTAAATTTGATTCGATTTGGAAAATAAAAAATGCTCTAATTTCAGGACATAGTCCAAGTTCTTTAGTCGGAATACTCCTTGTGATATCCCACAATGAATAATGTTAAATTTGAAGAAACTCTATTCTCTATTTGACAATGGCAAACCTATGAGATGAAGTTTAAGGTTGATTCATTCAAACTTTAGAAAATTTTGAAAGAGTGAAAAGTTCTTATCTTAACACATTTTTATTATACTAAAACATTCTTATCTTAATTTTACTGTATTATAAATTAGTATTTTTTTAAAAATTACTATTTGATGAAAATTTAAATGTGTATATTGCACTTTAATTTTAATAATTTTCTCAGTCTCATTCCAGCAGAATTAGGACTGAAGCATTTTATCAGTATTTTGATATCTTTTAAGTTTCTGAGCGAGTTTTTGATTAACAGATTTTTGCATTATTATTTTTTTCCCAGAATATTGAAAATTATTTATTGTGGTAGAAAAGTATAACAATATTGAAATTGTGGTAGAAAACGTATATACAAATTTCTGCAATTTGCTATAAAAGTGCCCTCGTAAACAGGAATTGCCCGTTTTTTGGAAAATAGCACCCTGCCCTTTTTCATTTCCAGGATGAACTCTGATTTAAAGTATGTTTTTAATTTTCAGATTTTTTGGAAAATTATTTTTAATTTTTAAAAAACATAAGTGGAATCACAATTGCAATTTATTAGCAGAGAAACGAACTAAAATTTCGATTGGCAAGTTTTCTTGCCAACCTTGTTATAATGGTTAATGATTGATAACATGTTGCTTAAACTTTTTTTGTGATAAAATTAAATAATGATTTTTTTATTAAGTGGTGTAAAACAATAAGAACTGCTCAGTTTTAGCATGTGATGATAATTATTCCGAAAGTTATAAACTTGCTGAGAAGTTCTTCAAAAATTAGGATCAAGTTATTTCTGTTTGTATAAATTTTGTGAGGTATTCCCGAGTGTTATTTTTGTTTAAATCAGGAAAATTCGGTGGTTATGTTAAGAACATAATGTATCCTTCTAAAAATTGTATGCTTAAAATTTGGATACAGTGTTCATTGTTGTGGGTATAAGTCATAAATCAGTCTTCTACCAGACAAATTTGTATCTTGGAGCATCAAAGATCCACCCTTAACTCTTGTCCCATATGATACTTTTCTTGGACCTCAAGTTGTGCCATCAACAATTTTCCGCCATGTTCATATAAGTAGGGTTCTTTTCTTTAAAAAAAAATAATAATTTCCATGTTTTTATGGCAAATTTTTTTTTTCACAGAATCAGTTGTAATTTTTTTAGGAATAGAATTATCAAAATAAATTTAGAAAAAGTTCTTAAATAAAATTAAAACTAAAGATGAAACGATAAAAAATGCATCTTATTTTTCAATTATGTTTACTTTTGATGTTTAGTATGCATATTTGCATTAACGAAGAATCCAGTTAAATAACAATGCAATTTGCATAATTAGATTTTACAAATATATATTTGCCGCCATTTTCTAAATTTTGCTTATATATCTTTGACAAATCGATGTTCAACCTTTTTATAATTTACACTCGTATTTTATTATGTTTGGTAATTGGGATAATACATCCTAATTCGCATTTTTTTCATTGATATAAATGTATTGTACAAGTCATGTTTGCAAGTACAGGGGTCGCAGACGTCCTATATGTCCTATAAATCCTATATATTTTTAAAAATCGGCAAAAACTTCCTATATTGTCCTATATTTTACAATTGTCCTATATATCCTATATTTCTATATTGATTCGATCTATATTTTCTTCGAATTCGTAATAACGGCGCCGTTCATTGCCATTTTTTATATTTCGGATTCTTTGCCGAGATCGTAGGGGAAAACACCTGACAAAATCAATGCTTGTAACGGCGGCGTTTTAACTCTTGTGACGTCACGTGCTGCATAACCTGCAACTCAACTCCACTGGAACGGCGGGAGTTGTAAACATGTGAACTTTTCCATAGTACGCGGTCTTGAATTTCTAATTTGTTTTCTCCTCCAACGTAGTAAGTTAATTGGTCATAATACAGAGAGAGAGAGATGCAGCAACATAACTCTGCCTCGAGAAAAACGGATAAAAACGACTTGTGATTAACTTGCAGGGCTACTAAAGGACATTTTGAGTGCTCAATCAACAATTGATGAAGGAAACAAAAGGGTTAAGATTTACTGTATGATGTCGGATGACGATTTTTTTATTCCAAATCCGATACGGATTCTGCGCCACGAATTTTTTACATCAAACGGCACCTAATTAGGGCAACCATAGGTAGTTCTCTTGCTCTTAAAAAATTGACGGGCTGCCATTTTTAGCGAAAATCATTTTGGCGCAGAATCCGTACCGGATTCGGAATATTAGCCACGATTTTTTCATAAAAGTCGCCACTATTGAAAATGACGTCAATACGTTGTGATGTCAAATCCAAACGGTCATTAGGGTTTCCGGAAAACCAAGTCCCCGATTCGCCACATTCGGCGCTAAATCTCCCACTTTTCGCCGCCAATCCAACCGACACTGAACAGTAAATCTGAACCAACAAATGACTGCAAACAGGGATAAAAAGATAATACTTAAAGAAATTGGAGCAGTTCAAGCAGTTATAATTACTGGGAGCAAAAGACTCGAGATTGCAAATAATGTAATTAATAAAACTTGATTTAGGGATGGATTATTGAGGCAATAACGAATGACATATTCAGGATCAGGCGATTTCTTTTTATTTTTTAAAGGTGTGTTTTCTATTCTCTTAAATACAGTATAACGAGTTTATAAATGTATAACTAGTTAATTTTTAAGTTCAGTAGCAACTGTGTGCAGTTATTTGATGTTTTAAATTGTCCTATATATTTTTTTTTAAATTCCTATATATTCTTATTTTGTCACTTTGACCCCTGCAAGTATAGTTTTCTTACAAGTTGTCGTAGTAGTAATACATTTTGAAGGTCGAATTAAAAATCATTGCAAAACTCAGTTATGCTGAATTAATTGCTATGTACTTAACTATTTGAGGACAGTGTTTATTTTGTAGTTACAATTTTGTTGTGAAGGAATTATTGATTTCTACTTTTC
Organism: Linyphia triangularis; assembly: GCA_963978545.1. Lineage (NCBI taxonomy): Eukaryota > Metazoa > Arthropoda > Arachnida > Araneae > Linyphiidae > Linyphia > Linyphia triangularis. Next base: position 90,574,326 of record OZ021721.1, read on the forward strand.
AATTGTACCTCTGCTATAAACCTAAGAAATTCCAAGTTTAGGTGCAGCTTAATTGTGCCTTATTGATATTTTTTACATGGCTTCTTTTTTTTCCATTTTAGTGAAACTGAAATTTTCCCTCGCTTCCACCCAGTTCCTTTTGTTAGGCAATTAACATTTTATAGAACTGAATCTTTTACAATTGAAGTACATTATGCTGATGAATCTATGTCTGTTGGAGATTCAAAAATTGGTAAGTTTAAAATTTGTCTATTGGGTGTTTGATAAGACCCAGTAAGTGATTTTTTATGGGTATTATTCAGACGTTTTGATTGTTAGTTATGCTAAGTCCATTTATGTTACTTTATTCATCTAATTCTCATAGTTTGATATATTAACATACCTGCCAACTTGTACGGATTATTCGTACAATGTACGGATTTTTACTACTTTGTACGGTTGTACGAACAGCTAAAAGAATATTACGGATTTCACGGTATTTTCGTTTTTTCCTTAAAACCGAATTTTTTTATATTTTTTCAAGTCACCAACGAAACCGAAACGATTTCCCAAAGCTGCTGCGTCAGTCAAAATGTTAACACTCCAATGTTGCGCGTATGTACAGCAATAAAGCTCGTTGGCGGGGATGCATGTTTTCATCTGTATTGCCGACGGGATTTATCAAAACAAACCACTGTTTCGTTGTTTCGAACTTTACAGATTAATAAAGAAGTAGAAAACTGAAAGTGCTTTTTTTATTATTATTGTTCACCCTTCTTTTGGATCGGACTCCAACATTGCGCGTAAATAATAGCACTAAACTACGGCGCCGGGGATGCACTGTTTTCAGTGGTGTTGCCGACGGGACCTGGCGAACCAAACAACTGTTTCGTTGTCTCGAACTTAAGAGATTAATAAGAAGTAGAAAACTGAAAGTGCTTTAGTTTTTTATTTACTTCTTTTATTTTTCCTTCTTTTGGATCGGACTCCAACGTTGCGCATAAATAATAGCACCAAATCGCGGAGCCGGGATGCATTGTTTTCATTTGTGTTGGCGGCACCGAACGATTGTTTCGTTATCTCGGACTTCAGTGATTAAAGCACTTTCGGTTTTCAGCTTCTTTGTTAATTTTAATTATTTATTTAAAAATATCCAAGTTAAACAATCTTGGTATAAGACTCCAAAAAATATCAAGTTTTTTTTTGGAGTCTTATACCAAGCATTTTACTTCAAATCATAATAAATTCAAGCAAAGGAACACATTTTGCATTCTGCTCTATCATCTGATATTAAGATTACTCATGGAGGATTTACTGATGTCAAAGTTCATATTCATTCTAAAAAACACAGTGACAACGTAAAATATAATAATAAGAATTCGATAGCATGCATAATTGATATTTGTGCATGTGATTAAACACTTTGAATACCACCAACTCCTTGTATGTTTCACTGTAGTTTTTGTGTCATAAAGCATGTTATTTGGGTGTAATCTAGATTAAATCATAAACCTCAGAGATTTTATCGTAAAGTTTAAATTTGTTTTATTTTTAAATCCTGGTTAGAATTTTATTTTATAATTTTCATTCTGTGCTAAAATGTAACTATTTGTTACATTTAGGAGCAAATAATTATTATGCATTTTTTTTTTTTTTTTTTTTGCATATGCATTGTGAATTACTATTATTTCTATATTACATTCATAAATATTGTCGCTATTTGACTTTCTATGAGTCATAGGAATGCAAATATTTGTTCCATAAAAATTGTACTAATTTGAAAATGCCAATGTTGGCAGGTATGTATTAAACTCTTCCTTCAGTCAGCGGTTTGGGCAGAAAATGATTGATTTTCTCAAATAGAAAAGACTAACACATATGGCTTTCTACCTGGTATATGATTCAATTAATCATTCTTTCAGCACAACACAACCTTTTTTGTTTCTTATCCCTTTCATTTTAAGCACTCACCACCATCACAGGCTTAAGAAGGGATTGTTCTAACTTTCTCAGGCTCGCATTCGGAGACTCCAACTGCCAGAACTTTTCAGGATGTTGTTCCTGTTGATGCAACATTTGTGCCATCAACAATTTTTAAAATTTATAGACAAGGCTGGTAGTGTAAGGCAGAATGGCAAGTAAGATGGAATGGGTTAAGAGGTAATGCATCTATCATGCATCCTCTACACCAGCGTTCGCCACTAACTTTTACATGCGAGCCGTATGATTTATGTAGGAGCTTTTCGCAGGCCGAATACACTAAAATATGTATCGTTAGTTATTATCAATTTAATAATATGTAGCATTTCTGAAAACTAAAAATATTATTTTTTTATCTTAGTAAAATTACAACTGATATTTGATTTTTTTTTTTTTTTTTCAAATAATAAAAAAAATTATAGTTTTTATTGTTAGAAAATCAAAATCTGCAAAAGAAGTGAATCTTGTTTCAACAAGACAATGCAACTTGATATAACTTTTAATAAAAGTATTTAAATTGTACTTCCAGATTACTCCGTTTTAGTCGATATCAATAGTGAGACAATGCATGTCGAAATCTTTGAGTATGTTTTATGATAGAGTCGATGTCTTTCGAACTATTTGTTGCAGTCAATTTCAATAAACTGTCCAAATGAGCTTCAATTAAGATGTACCTTTATTCAATTTTGATGAAAACCCTCTTACTGAAAGCTTCTTCGGATGCTTTCTTGGGGCACGTAGTGGAGAACTTTGTTCTACATAGCTAACACATATTATTACGAATAAATTACAATTATGTAAAAACAAACCACTCCGTAAAATGTGATTATGCGTAAAAAAAAAAACCACTATAAAAACATGTATAAAAAAACCACTCTGTGAAATGTGATTTTTTTTCTGTGGTGCCGGTGGGCCGCAGAAAAAATCGCAGCCAAATCTGGCCTGCGGGCCGCATAGTGGCTGACGCTGCTCTACACTAATGGTTATGTTATTTTTTTTAATTAGCATAGAGTTATGAAACATTCTTGTACTCTTCCAACCATAATTTTTTTCTTTTTATTATTTATAGCTAATATGTTATTTTATGCTTGCAGGTGCATTTACCATCATGAATGTTACTCCTACTCCTGAAGGTGAAAGCACCAAAGTGAAAGTAAAAGCACGTATTAATATCCATGGTGTATTATCTTTATCTTCAGCTACTATGATTGAAAAACAAACTGCTATCCCAAATGACCAAGAAAATGCACAAGAAAATGAGAATGCTTCTGATGGCCAACAATCTGCACCAAAATCTGAAGAGGCTATGGAATCCGAGAACACTAGTGCTCCACCTAATGGTGAGGCAAATTCAGATAAAAATGAAGAGAAGGCTGGTGATAAGGTAAATGAGTTGTTTAAGTTCCTTTTCTTTTTACTGGGTTGTTTTCTTGCATATTCAGTTTAAAGTTGTCAAATGCACATAATATTTTAACTTCTACCTATATTCTACTTTCGTTTGTCTATGGAATGATAAAGGGGTAGATTACATTTATACCTAAACTAAAAAAAGTTTTTTTTTTTCAAAAAAGAGCAAAAGGCTTGAAAGTATCCGGTTATTAGATAATATTGGATGTTGTATCGTATAAAGAATCTTTATGACATGTCATTTACCATATGAAATGTAGTATTTATTTGGTATTGGACACTAAATATTTTGTATCAAAAGACTTGGTGTTTACATCTAGATTTATAAAGAAAAGTCTCTGAGTGTTCGTTTTTATATGAATAAATTATTATTACGATTTTGATTAAATTTTGCACTCTCCAAACCTTCAAAGCAAAGAGAAGATCACATTATTAAGTTATGGAAACTGAGGTTATTATTTTGGCTACTATTTTTAACGTATAAGGCTACTAAAACAACTATTTTCAAAGTTAATACTCACTGGCATCCTTGGTAAGCAAAATAGTTAAAACAAAATGATATATTAAAATATAGTTATGTTCGGCTGTGTTATACTGTGTTTCTATATGCAGTACATTTAGTTTTATAGGAAAATTTCATTTGGGAAGGAATACTTATACTATTTGCAATATAATTATTCTAAATATTGCATCCATAATAATTATTCTAAACTGCAATTCATTGTTTTGTTTTTAGTATTGTTTATATTTTACTTTTAATCTTTCATATTATTTAAGTTAAATAAAGTAAGCCTAAGTTTCTATTGACGACTTCTTTGCCTTAATTGCAAGGAAAATAAGTTGCTAATAGGATCCTATACTGCTTCCGTACCTTTTTAATATGCTGACTGGAACAAGAGATAAATATATCTGAATCTGATCGTGACAGTCTCTAAAAACATCAATTCTCTCTCTTATTTTTTACTTTTCTTTGTATTATATCTGAGCTAAGAGCTTCAATTTTTTTAAATAGTTGCTGCTCATTGTTGATTTTTTGAAAGCAAAACAATGACAACATATGCTTAAAATAATAAACACATTAAAAGCAAGCAGGGAGACTTAGCTGGAAGTAAGTGACTAGAAGACACTTGAAATCTGTCAATCAGAGATGACTCGCTTGGAGTTGTTCCAAAACACACCAACTCTAAAATATACAGTAAATTTTTTTGAATTCCTTTTATTCATCCTCAACATTGGTAACCATAGATAAACCTATTGCAGTTATTTCCAATTTTGGCTGTGGTACTGTTTGTTAATATATTTGAACACTCTTCCCTATTTTGTTTTTGTATGTTGTAGATTTAATTGTTATTTGACATTTAACCCCCTTAAATTTATTTTACTAGTCGTATTATTTATTTGTAGGATGAAAAAAAAGAACCTGACCAAAAGAAACAAAAGCATTTAATTAAAACAATTGAACTACCAATCAAATCCGAAGTTCCTAGCTTAAATAAACAAATGCTGAATGATCTGATTGAAAAAGAGGTAAGCTTTCAAATTTATTGAAATAAATTTGGTAAAATCAGTAAAATGCTGCATATGAATCTGTATTTTTGATTAAGTTACTTTAAAAAACTTCTGATGATTCAACAATAATAACTAGAACTGGTTGAAAAAATGTATTTTCCTTTTTCAAAGAAGTTTTATATCTTGAATTTATTTTCTGCATCCTGTAATTGATATTTTTATTTCAATACAGTCTATATAGTCTGTCTCTTTTTAAAGGGGCTTTTACCTAGTATAGTTTATACTAGGTAAATCCCCTTTCAAAAAGTTTTTTTTTGTAATTTGGAAGTTGTGTTAATTAAAATTGGTATTGATTGCCATTCATCTAATTTCTTTTCATGAAAAGTTTCCTCATTAAATGAAAACAATCCTTGTTAAACTTTAAAGATTGATTATACTTATCAAAATATGGATGTGCATATTTTATATAGTTGAATTTATTCTTATAAGATTGAAGTAGGTATTGCAGAATTTGCTTTAGTTTATGATATTTACATATTTGTTCATTATTTACAATCTATTCATTAGGGAAAAATGATAATGCAAGATAAAATGGAAAAGGAGAGAGCTGATGCAAAGAACGCAGTTGAAGAGTATGTTTACGAATTCAGAGGAAAGTTGAGTGCCGAACTGGAAAAATTTGTTACAGATGAGGTATAAATCCATTTAAACCTGAATTATATGTTTTATAGTTTTCTCTAACTACTTGAAAGTAATGTTTTTAAGTTCTTAATTTTTAAAAAAATACTTTCAAAATACATTCATATTAAAATTTTTAAGTGCAGTAGATTGCTTTTTACTGCTATGATTGTTATAATTAAATATTTAACAAAAAATCCTACTTCCATGCCCTTATGTTGTAAAATGAATCTTGCAGGAGAGGGACCAAATAAGACAAGTGTTAGAAGATACAGAAAACTGGTTGTATGATGAAGGAGAAGATGTGCAAAAGAGTATTTATGTTCAGAAGTTAAATGAGTTGAAAGTATGAATTGTTTATTGTTTACTATCATATATTCATGTAATTTTATTTGGGTTATTTTCAACTTTTCTCGCACCTTTTTTATTGCAGAAATATGGTGACCCTGTGATGTTTAGATATATTGAATGGGAGCAAATACCAATAGAAATGAATAATTTAGGCTCTTGTTTGCAATTAGTACATAAAGCCTTAGAATCGTATGGTAAAAAAGAAGAGTTATATGCTCATATTGATAAAGAAGAAATGAAAAAGGTAAATTATTTATACTTATTTATTTATAGGGGTTAATAGCAATTATAACAATTTTTGTACTTTTGAATACAATTCATTTGTTTATATATAGCATTCATTATCTTTATAGGTTTGCAAAATATGTGATGAAAAAAATCAATTTTATGGAAAGTACTTTCAAGCTTCATTAACACTTCCACGACATCAAAATCCTCCTGTGACTGTAGCAGCTATTAAAAAAGAAAAAGAAGTAAGCATATCTTTAGCTTTCTGCAACTGTTTTAGTTGGAATTTGTTTATAAAATTTCTTAACACTAATCAAAATCTTATAAGTATGTTCATTAGTTCTATATCGCAATTCCTTTCTTGGACATCAGTTTTATGTCAATGAAACCAACTTGTATTTTATGCATTCAATACAATTATTGTGCTGCAGTGATTTGTTTCCTTAAAATCTGTTAGTGTAAATGGCTTTGGTAATGAGGTTACGTATGGAGCCTGGAAAACCTGGAAAGTGCTTGAATTTCATTATTTTTTTTCAAGGCCTTGAATATCCTGGAAAAATAAGATATTTCTGAAAAGGTCTAGAAAGTCCTTGAATTTCCCATTTTCAATTATAATATCGCATAATACCCGTCTTACCAAAATTTTGATGTCTCTCTTTACGTCACATTCTCTAGCCTGTTCACTTCCTGCAGATCTGTCAATCACAGTTGAATTAATTTCCTCCTATTACTTGTTTTCTGCCAATAGTGCCAATCGTTACGTGGTTTGCATTTTTAACGGCATTGGCTTACCGTGTGTCTGTTATCCTGTTTTGCGCGCTTCATCATTCTTCGAATTTAAATCATCCTTTCAAGAATGTTTATTTGCATTGTGGAAGTTCCGATTCTAAACTGTTCATAATTTTTTTCCATTACGAAATAAATTGCATTTAGTATGGGCAAATGCTCACTTTACGATTTTTGGTTGCAAATCTCGAAGTACCAAAAATAAATAGGAAAAGATTTCTCTGATCCCCATGCCGCAAAATTCTGGTAGTGTATGAAGAAAATTGATGTTTTAATTATGTAATTATGTGGGAATTAGCACTAAGAAGTCTCTTGGCTGGTAAGCTGTAAATATATATGGTTGCATCTTTGCTGTTTAGTAACATATTTTATATTTTAAACTTCTTACAAATTTATTGATTATAAAAGAAAGTCTAAAAATGCAATTTTTTACTGACTGCAATGGTAAAACATGGCTTTTATTTTTTCATTATGTCTTTGAAACTTATTGAATTTCATTTAAAAAAAAAAGTGTATTCGCCCTTTTGCCATCACTTAAACAATCTGAGATCCTATGGGATAATAAATTATGAAACATAAGCCATTAATATCTTTAATGATTCTCTATTCTACACTAATTTTTTTATTGGCTATGGTTTACAAAATTTTATGTTTGATTTATCAAAATGAATATCATTATCTAAGTGTTCTGATTGTAATGCTAAAAATTGTTTATTGAATAAAAAACATTAACAAAGGTTATGTCAAGTTTGCCACTTGTATAAGCCATTACATTTGTAATTTTGGTGGCCTTGTGCTCTTTATTTTGCTACTCATCAGTACATGCACCATAAGCTTTTTAGGCTGTATAAATTATTCTAGAATTTGTTTAAAAATTATCTGAAATTACTGAATATCTTTTGAGTTGGAAACATAAATTCAAAAATTAATATTGTTACTAATTTTTCTCTGATACCATTTCTTCTCTTCAGGAATTAGAAACTCAAGTTTGGGCAATATTATCAAAGCCGAAGCCTAAAGTAGAACCTCCAGCAGAAGAGAAAACTGTTAATGGACAGCCACAAACTGAAAGTGATATGCAAACTCAAGATACTATTAATTCATCTGATACAGTGAAAAAACAAGTACCCGGTGAAAAGGTTAATCAGTCAAATCCAGAGAATATGGAAACAAATTAATCATAATGTTTAATTAGGAACGTTTGGATCTCTGATTATGCTTTTCAAGGTATTTTCATTAGATATATGGATGCATAATGCAGTTTGTAACTTGATATCCTACTAAAATATAGACGGGAAAGTATATTTTTAACTGTCAAATATCCAATAGCTTTATTCTAGTTTTACTACTCAAAGCTATACTCATATACATAATTTAGAAGTGTTTAAATGTGCATTAATGTAATTCTTAAAAGTATAAGATTAATTTTAAGGATTTTATGGATTAGTAAAAGTAAATAGAAATTTTTTATATTAAATTTTGTTTTGTCCTCATAATTTAAGCAGGCACTATATTGACTTTTTGTTTTGTTATTTTGCTAAATACTTACAAATTAATAAATCTTTGAAATATGCGTAGGCAAACTTTCGGGAATGCAATTTTTCGTGTTTTTTTACGATGAGTATGCTTACTGTTCTTTTTTATTAATCTTTTTAATGAATTGAATGGAAGTTTACCTGAAGATATTAGTGTCCATTGGATGTGAATCAACGAAGAAAAGTTATTTATTTGCCTTTATTTATTTTTCCTTTATGAATTGTATATAGTTGAGTTAAATGATGTCTGTAAACTGTTAATATTTTGGAGTTTAAGGCTCACCAGGACTCTTTATCTTCAACTAATTCTCTCAGTAAGGTTTAACTTAATGCACATGGATTTTTCATTTTATAAATGATTTAAGATGTGTTAATTATAGGAATGCTAACAATTATATTGCTTCATTCCTTGTGATTTCAAAATGATACACAGATCTTTGAGCTTTGCATTATTATTAGAACTATGAATTGTAATGGGAGCAGGAGAATATTATTTATTTATTTTACTAATTGTATATAAGTGAGAGTATATGCTCTTAGTTTAGTTTCCAATTATTATTTTCATCAAGTTTTTATTTATGTGTGAAATTGCAAATGTTTCTTGCACTTGGACATTAACTATTTGAATGAATAATTTTAGTATGGCTTTTGTTAGATATTTAGTGAAACTTTTAAGTTTGAGATAATGCTCTATTGATTTTTAAATCAAATTAATTTTTTACTTATCAATTACTTATATATTTTGGCCTTGTTCTTTAAATTAAAAGTATTGTTTAAATTTTTATTCAGCATTTGCATGCATCTATAATTATTTCACAATAGAAAATGGATAAATCATCATTTATCTCCAGTCTGATATTGGTTATTTTGTATTAATACATAACTGTGATTTATATTATCTCTGAATTTCAGTATGTAGTACCTACATCAAAATGTATATTTTTGCTCCATAAATTACTGTTTAATGCATTCCTCATTGCCTCATATTTATTGCTGCATATTTCACTGAATAGTCTAGCACATTTTCCCCTCTCCATTGCTCTGGTGTTTAGAATTGAATCAACTAACATTTCATTTAACTTAACTAATATTAATATACTTATTAATTTCGTCAATTAACATGTTAAAATGTGTGAATCTCTCGGAGATATTTGCATAGCATGATGTACTTAAAGAAGGAATAAATTTTGCAACAACATTCTCAAGATTAGGCATTTCGTTGCCAGTTAAAATATTTTTTATTAGTCTTAAAACAAACTGAGTGGTGCACAAATAAATAAATGTATACAGTATTTCATTCTGTGTTTGGTATAATACTTTAATAAACTTGTCCCTTCTCCCTATACGACCATGAAAATTTTTGTAATTGTTGGTTCTACCAAATTTCTAGCCAAGTTTAAAAACTAGTTTCTTTAATTTTAAGCATCATTGTAATACATTTTTTTTTCATGACTAGTTTAAAATAATAGATCTTTCAGAACTTTAACTTTTGTTTTTAATTGCATTTGTTAAATAAATGTTATTTTGTTATGTGCACTTGTATACAGTAATGTGGGCTGTATAGCCTTATGTACCTGATAAGTGGAAGTATATACATACCAATATACTCCAATATACTTAAATCTTAACTTGAATTTTTTGTGTTATACCTTGTCCTCTCACTTCTAATTTTTTTTAAAGTATTCTTTTTTCTTAATATTTAGTATAGTTTTAGAATATTATTGGTTTTTATGAATAAAACTTTCAATAGCTGGGCAGCTGTGTTGACCATTATATATTGGAGTAAGATTATAGCATTCGTAAGCATCTCCTATGGATGAAGCTTGTCCAAATTGGTATGTGATCACATGCCTTTATACATATGTATTTATAGCTGTCTAAGGCTGCATTAATAAAAATATCCATAACAATTGAGTTACTTATTTTTTTCATGGTTTAGTTCGTGACAATGTTTGTATCCATATAACGTGTAAAATGGAAGATTGGTTTGTCTCCAATTTCCATTTTAGAATCTGTATGGTTTGAATCAAACTTGACTAAATATTTCCATATAGTAACATTAGAAATTAATTACAATGATGGAAACACATACAGGTTTACAGAAATGCTTTATTTATTTGGCTGAACAATTTTCTTATCAAGTTACAATTGTGTAGTCATTTACACTTAAGACATTACCTCTCAACGTTTGAAATGCTATCAATGGCATGGTATAGGGGATATGCATTTAAAATGAATAAGAATTGATCTTTGAAGGAAAAAAATTAATTTCTGTTGTAATTTTCACAAAGGTGTATAGTTTTTACAGTTAAGGCGACAAGGGATGAAAGAAATTTGTGCTATCTTGCAAGACCATGTTAGAAATCTATTTCTTTGGGTTTAGTGTAAAGTTTTATTTTGGACGTAAATATTCATAGAATGAAGTCCCAGTTGATGTATTTTATGGGACATCAATAAGTAAAGTTGAAAAAAATTAATATCAAACCTTGCTAATGCAAAATCACTTAACATGAAATCCTGTTTAACGCAAAGTAAAAGCAGTTCTCTGTACTTAAAACTTAACATTAATTTTAATAATGTAACACTAAATTCAGTTAATGCGAACAATGTCGGCTGCCCTATCAACTTCGCGTTAACGGGGTTTGACTATACGATTTGAACAGTACATCCTTATCTTTCCCAGAAAAATTGCCTCTACAGTATTCTCGCTGACTTTAAAAGTTCTTGACAACTCTTTAAATTTAATGTTTTTAAGGACCTTTAAACAACTTTTAGTTATTTTTTCATAAAGGTTCTTGAAACTGTTAGCAATTTTAATTTTCTGCCTTTTAATTTCATCACCGATTTTTAAACAGGCACTAAGAGACAAAACATCGTTTGATTCACAGCAAGAGTGATACAATAATTTTCAGTATGTTGTGGAGAAAAAAATCCATTTTGCCAAAATTCTGAGATGTTCAGCAGTACAGTCTGAGATGATAAAAATTTAAACCGGTGTTATTCCTAATTTCAATAGATATTCAAGTCCCATTCCCCCAAAACTTTCTTAAATTTTTTGTTTTTTCTAAAAATTGTAATTAAATTTTTCGCTTATTCTTAAAAAAAAAAAAATTGCAAACCATGTATAAATTTTCTCGAGAGAAAAAAATTTCCCTTTCTCCTTCCACAGCTACGTTAAAGCGCGTCTTGGAACCACTGATCTCTGTATGGTTGCTGGAAGCAGGTGAACGTGTGGCTGTGCTACTGTGTCCGACACATCCACAGTCACTTTTACACTTAATAAATCCTGCTCGGTTTTCACTTCTGAGATGACAGCAATTTCTTGTGCACTGCTGCATATCTCACTCTGCCACAATCGCAAATTTTGTGTGTATACTGACAGTTTAAGCTCCTTGTCAAGTCTTGAGCAATTTAAGACCAATAGCCATCCACTTGCCTTTGACATTTTGTCAAAGTTACACACACTTGAGAGGAAAGGATTAACTATATTGTTTTGCTGGGTACCTAGTCACATGGGAATTTCAGGAAATGAATTGGCTGATTCTGCTGCTATAGCGGCTTCAATCCCGCTGCAGCAGCCAGTTCCCTTAAATAGCCAGTTAATCCAATGCGTCGGACAGATGTCAAACTGACTCGTCTGCGCATTGGTCATACCCGATTGACACATCGACATCTATTGCTGGGAGAAGATCCACCTATTTGCGATATCTGTCGTTGCGATCTTTCTGTAGTTCATATTTTAATTTCTTGTCCTAAGTTTCAGTCGCATCGTCTTAGGTTTTTTAAGAGTATCACTTTAAGTCTTCAGGATTTGATTGGGGAAACTCCCCATCCAAATCTTTTTGCATTTTTAAGATCAATCGGGTTTTTAAATCACATCTAGCTTTTTTAAACATATCCATTTTTAAAATTTTATTAACCTCTTCATCATTTTAGTTGGTTGGTTGTATTCAGATTATCTGGCGCCGTCAGCAACACGAGGTCTATAATGCGCCGAAACATTCGTCATTAGACAAGCCAACATACATTTACAAACACCCATGCCAACACGGGACTCGAACCCGCAACCTCGCGGTCTAGAAGCTAGCACGCTAACCACTATACCGTTTGGTCGGCCTTCATCATTTTAGAAATGTGTTGTTAACATTTTAAAATTATATTATGTCACCTCTCATCATATTTATAATTCATCTTCCATCCTAGTGCCGACCAAACGGTATAGTGGTTAGCGTGCTAGCTTCTAGACCGCGAGGTTGCGGGTTCGAGTTCCGTGTTGGCATGGGTGTTTGTAAATCTATGTTGGCTTGTCTAATGAATGTTTCGGCGCATTATAGCCCTCGTGTTGCTGACGGCGCCAGATAATCTGAATACAACCAATCCATCCTAGTTTTTCTTTTATCTTTTGTTTTGGCGCAGCATGGCCCTTGTGTTGCCTTTGCGCCATAAAACCTCAAACAAACAAACTGTATGGTTGCTGGATTCAGCGTCCTTTGTGTGTATTAGTGTAAAAGTCAGTGGTAATGGCATCGGTTAGCGAAATAGAAACCAAGCATCAAGGAGGTAACATATATATCGCACCCTTGCTACAAAAGTGCCACAACTCAAAAATTGTAATTTTTGAGTTATGACCGTCATTAGACGTAGTTTACACGTCTCTACCAATCTTCAAAAGAGCCAGAAGTTGTATTGAAAAATCAGCCGCCAGAGGGCAGTTATGGCGTTTTGTTGTTATCAAGATGCATAGGACCTCTTCCACTGAAATGCAATTCCTGGAAAACGTAGTTTTTTGAGTTGTGGCACTTTTGTAGCAAGGGTGCGATATACTAAGCCCAAATGAATGCAAATCTGAGCTCAACTCAATTGTGGTAGACTTCATCTCACTTTTAAAGTTAAATCTTTCTTTTTGAAGTTCAGTTCTTAGAGTATTGGTGCTTTCTTAGAAATGTGAAAGCATTTACCCAACTTTACCGTAATTGCAGTTAGGTGCAATACATCACAATTATATTTATGCATTTGATAAATATCGTGAGAATATAAGGATTGTAACTGTGCAGTCATACTAGAGACGCCAGGAAGAATTCTGCTCTTTTTGATCTTTGGCCCTAGTTTAATGAATGTTGGAAGGGTAGAAAAGTACTGAAATCTTAAGGGAGTGGCGATTTGTAAAAAGAGGGGTTCTGTCACAATTCCAACACTTTACAAATCACCACCCTCTTAAGATTTCAGTGCATTTTCTCCCCTTCCGAGATTCATCGAACCAAGGCAAGGGTTAAAAAGGGTTAGTTTTGCTGCGCCCTTGGTACCTTTGATTAAAACTTGCACTGGTGTGCGATTTTAAATGTTGTCGATAAAATTTTCTAATACAAGATGCATCATAAATTAGTAAGTAGTTGAAAAATTCATAAAAGTATAACTAATTGGTATAATTGAATACGTTTCGTTAAAAAGTTATCTCACAAAGGGGTTTTTGTTTGATAAAGCAAATGCTCTAATTTTTGTTGATGACGTTGCGCGGAAGCTATAAAATGCTGAGTATATGATTACAGCTCGCTCACCAGACTTAACAAACTGTTGATTTTTGGCTCTGGGGTTGAGTTGAATCTCAATTGTACCATTGCAGTTCATCTTCTTTAATGCAGTTAAAGGACAACATTTGCACGAAATTTTTTGCATTCATCTAGATATATGCTACCATGCTGTTAACAATGATGTCATTCGCTTGCCAACTGTCATTTGTGGTATTGACGGACAGACATTTCGGCGCAGTATGACCTTGAAGTTGCTCTTGCGCCAGAAAAACTAAACCAACCAACCGACGGACACACATAACAAGTAATGTCTGTCTATCACATGAATAGCCCCTGGCCAGCTTGGTTAGTCTGTTGCCATGGAAACTAGACAGCTCTTATTTTTCACGGGGGATTGCAGGAAAAGGATAGGATTTGGACATCAATTTCCTGCATTTGGATGATCATTTATAGGGTTTGGACATCAATTTCCTGCATGCACACCTCTATTCTAAATCGAGAATGTTTCGGCGCATTATAGCCCTCGTGTTGCTGACGGCGCCAGATAATCTGAAAAAAAAAAAAAAAAAAACTATTCTAAATCGACGAGTCTTATTTCTCTAGCGATAGCCATTAACCAGACTTTCTGGCAAGAGCAACTCTTCTGATGGACAGACAATAGTCTAGTTCTGTAATATGCTTGTAAACTTTTGTTTACATATAACTAAACATAGTTTTCTACTGAAACGCAACCAGAGAATTTCTGGATAGAAAGTTTTCAATCAAGTAATAAGTTAGCTAATGTATTTCTCTATAAAAACGATATCTATGCAAAACTTCATCTTAAATTTTGCAGTTTCTTAATCTGTGCCCTTAGTGCCAAAATACCTTATTTTTACATTTTTAAATGTCAGTTTATGCCGATCAAACGGTATAGTGGTTAGCGTGCTAGCTTCTAGACCGCGAGGTTGCGGGTTCGAGTTCCGTGCTAGGCATGAGTGTTTGTAAATGTATGTTAGCTTGTCTAATAACGAATGTTTCGGCGTATTATAGCCCTCGTGTTGCTGACGGCGCCAGATAATCTGAAAACAACCTACCAAATGTCAGTTTATTAGGAACAGAAATAATGTATAACGAATTTTTGAGGCTATGAGTTAATTGAATCCATTATTTCAAAGTTCGATGACCTACCAGTTATGGGGTTCCAGTGGCCCGGCGGTTAACGGCATCGAACTCGTAAGCGTAGATTGTGGGTTCGGTCCTGGTCTCGACAAAAACTGGTGTGTGTGTGATAATGGAGACTGGTGCACATTAAATAGGTCATGGCCTCGATGGCTTCTCGTTGGTGTGGTGGAGTTGGAGAGAGAAGGTTGCGCGATGAGCTTTCGACCTCAGTCCGATACAGTAAGCTAATTCTGTGTAAATGATGATAAATATTGAAGAAATTCTTTTTTAAAGTTGTTTACACTTACCTAGCGCTTCTTGTTAATTCTTAACAAAACATTGTGTTGTTGAATGCCTTGGAGGGGATTAAGCCCTATAACTCTCCCATCTTATTGTAGCGCACCTTATTTCCAATGCTTGTGTGCATATTTTCTGTTTTCAAAGTTTGAACTATTATTTATTATTAACTTAAAATTTTTTCCTTCGTGAGAGTAATGTTTTCCCAAAACACATTAAAATGTCCCAATTATTTCCAACTTAAAAGAATTTTTAAACGAAATTCGAATTTATGTGACACCCTGCATTTTCTGTGTGAAATGTAATGAAATTTATTTATTTTCATGTAATTGCGAAACTAACGCAATTATATATATATATATATATATATATATATATATATATATATATATATATATATATATATATATATATATATATATATATATATATATATATATATATATATATATATATATATATATATATATATATATATATATATATATATATATATATATATATATATATAAAAAAAAAAATTGTAAATAATTTATGATATGATAGTGGAAAAAATATTTGGAAACAAATACCAGCAAGACATCCTTCTAAATAATAAATATACATTTGAAATTATTTGTAAGGGGATTTAAAGCTAGTTTTTGGCGATATATTATTCGTTTTATTATTCTGCCATGTCTGTAGTATTAAACCTTTCAATACCCTGAATATTTGCTTTTTTTTGTATCGGTTGATATTGAATATTTTACTGACATGAGTATTATTGTATTGGAAAAGTTATATTTAATTTGAGGCAACTTCAACAATTTGAAATTTGATGGGGAAATTATGTTTCTATATATAACTGATGAAGGCTAATTTTTTTCAATTTTATTTGTTATTATGTTCAGTGTAGAATTCAAACATTACTAAATGGATTTTCAGGAATAATATTAAAAAATCTTATTGGTTTTTTAGAAAATAGATAATAGTAAAACGTTTAATTTTTACTCAATCTACTGAAAATGACAGATATTATTGGAAAACGATTTCAATTAAGTGGTGACTTCTTTTATTGAAAATTCAATTTTATTTAAATCGTTGTATTGATGTTGTATGTAAATGTGTGAAATTACATTTCTTTAGCTTTCTAGGGCATTATAGAATGGTATTTTCAGAAAATGGGAGTTTTTCGGGACAATTAATATTTGTAAATATTTTATTTAATTTTATAATTGGTTTGCTTATTCATTTTATTTTTGATTTAATTATGCATTTATCTGAAATTTTATTTGATTATTGGTTGGTTCAATGATTATTACAGTAATTATTTGATTGTTTTTTTTGTGGTTATTCATTTACTAATTGAAAAGATTATTGATTTCGTTATTTATTCAAGGGTGTTTTTTTTTTTATTGATTTTATTTATTTATAAATCGATAAACAACAAACAAGGTCTGAGTGCTAATAGTACCAAATAGGGTAATCGATGTCAAATTATAATACCTATTAATGGATTAACTAGATAATAATTAAAATGTAATAACTCTTAAATTTTAATTTCAATATTGTAGATGATTTACCTTGCAAAAAAGCATGTATGTATTGTTAGTCTACCCTAAGTTTTACTCAAGGTTAACACTATCATAAGTCCTTGAAAGATTCAGTCCCCGAAGTTTTGATTTGAACCACATCTCTTCTCTAGAAATCCTATTTGTTGCTCAACATACAGAAAGTAATCACCTCCGGTATTACAAATTAGCTGCCCACGTGCAACTGTTGAAAGGAATGGAACAAATGATGGGCACAATTACGCTTTTATATCTTTAATTTATGATACATTTCCATCAGACATATCCAAGTGTGTGTGTGATTGACGTGCAGAGTACATTGCCGTAAGGCGTGCTGCCGATAATGATACGTTGGAAAGATTTTGGTAATGCGAAATGATTGCACGAGTTCACCTTCACACCAAAGTTTCGACTTGGATCAAGCAAGGTGCTTCATTTGTTTACGAACACATGTACATAAATGCTCATGTTATTAGAATGATTAATGATTCCTTTGGGATTGAAGCCGATGATTGGGTTTATCTTTGAAAACTTTATTGGAGAACAAGGAAAAGATTTCTGGTAACTTCAAAACACTGAATGAGTGAATAACTAAGCTAAGTTTCTTTTGTTTGAAGTTTTAATTGCACAATAAGCTGGATGAGAGGGGCTGGACAGAACAATAGTTTGAATATTTTAATATATAAATTAAATATAAGAAACTAGTGCATCCATTAAAATTTCTAAGAGGATTTACTGTTTTGGAAATTCATCCGAATTCGATATTCTATTACTGAGAGATTTAATGAAACTTGATTTTGAAAGCCCCTCGTGTGGCTAGTCGGTCTGGTGATTATATCCCGTACATCCATCATAGAGTATTCAATGAATCTTTTTTAAATCCTTTATATTAGCTTCGATTTTGTGTGTCGATGGCGGGCAAATCTGCGGAGGCCTAATTAACTCCCTTGTTGACATCCAATCGGGCTGAAACTTGACAGATAGATTCGATGTCGATGACAATGCATTCTATCAAATTTTGGGATTGTAACAGCCCCTAAAGGGTCACCTTTACGGAATGCTATTAAACCAACTTGCCGTCATCCAGTCGCGCTGAAATAGCATTTAACCGACCATTGAAGAAACTCTTTCCTATTGCCAAAATATTTCAATAAATAAATAATAAAATTACTTTAATCAGAATAAATAAATGATATTTGGATGTGAGTGCATAAATTGAAGTTCATTTTTAATAAATAAATTTTGAAACGTAGTTTGCCGCACAGTTTGCTGATAGAAATGTTTTTGATATTAAAATTAGATGCAAACACCAAGAACACACTGTTTACAGAATCGGTGCTGTGTTAATGAATATAAAAATTGGCAATGCAAATACAGGATTTGTATTAAAAACTTTGTTTTTATGGGTTATATTATTAATATTTAAGTTCAATTTATTCACAAATAATGAAGGGAATTGCTTAAAGCCAAGAGCTACATCTTTGAAACATTAATACATTACATTTATTTATTATTGTTGAAATTTCGCCGGGAAAAGAGTTGATCATTGCCGAGTTGATGAACACATCCCCTCTCACAGACTCCATCTAAATAGTCTCCTCACATTGAGTATCAAAATATCTTCTACACAGTGTCCCATCTCACGGAGCACCAATATATATATTTTTTTAATCTTCAATTTATAAATAAATCAGAAGTAGGTGTCTTAGTTTTGAAATTAGTGCATCATTTATCAAATTTGGGTTTGTATAAAGAGAAAAAAGAGATCGAAAGAAAAACAAACAAACACCGTCCACAAATAATATATAAGATAGGCACGGAAGTAAAATTATTTCTGATAACTTTGCTTGATAAAATGCCAAACAATAAAGATGCAATGGATGGTTTTTAAATTTATGCCATTATCACTTTTTACCTTATTATCACTTTTTTTGCAATTCTTCTCTTTAAAATACACTGAATATGAATAAAAACCCAATTCTTTTATTATTATTTACCATGTCCTTATTTAGGATAGTGAGTTCCTCGGAAAATGTAGACGCACCCCCCTCTCACAGACTCAATTATAGTCTCCTCTCATTGAGTATCAAAATATTCTCTACACTGTGTCCCTTCTCATGGAGCACCAATATAATTTTTTTAATCTTCATTTTTTAAATAAATAACACAATGTGTAATTGTAAATAAACTATTCATCAGAAGCGGAGGTCTTAGTTTTGAAATTAGTACATCATTTATCAATTTTGGGTTTGGATAAAGAGAGAAAAAGTGATCGACTGAAAAAAAAAAAAAAAAAAAAAAAAAAAACACCGTCCACAAATAATATATAAGATATGCACGGAAGTAAAATTATTTCTGATAGTTTTGCTTGATAAAATGTCAAAGAATAAAGATGCAGTGGATGGTTTTTAAATTTAAGACATGAATTACCTACCTGATTATCTTTTCTTTGCAATTCTACTCTTTGAAAAACACTGAATATGAATGAAAACTCAATTATTTTATTATTATTAACCATGTCCTTATTTAGGATGATGAGTATTCCGGAAAATGTTAATAATTATTGCTTGCAAAAATAACATTCAAAGATATTCTTTAACCATATATTATGCATTATTGTCGTGTAAATTACACACAAGTACAATTAAGTTATTGAAGTATAAAGTCTTAAATTTTTACATAATCTATTGTGTATCAAGTAATTAACTTTACCCTTTCTCATATAACTCATAATGATCTTTCAGAAAGAACTCCCTTTAACTTGAGAATACGTAACCGCGTAAAAGTGAGAAACAGGAAGAAGTGACAAGTGGTATATTGGATAGACAGGTATGGAATTTTAAATACACCGGTTTGCAACACTAGTTACAGTATTGAAATGCGGCAACAAATTATTGTAAAATCTGAATATAGCAGAATGAGTTCATCGTTTTCCTCATGAAAAAGGGTCCCATGATCTCTTTACTGGATAGTGCAGCCTAAACGGCCCCTTTTGCAGAAGGCAATGGTTTTGTAAGACACACAGACGGGTTTTCAGTACCCTACATTCGACAGTTTTGTTTATTGACAAATACGTCCAAATGAAAATGGAATTCGCTGTTAAATCATACCTGTCTATTCAACATATGCGATGTTCTGCGATAAAACTAGATTAAACCGATACTAACCGATAGATTTAATAGATTAAACCGATACAGGACGTTACATCAACTTTACATTAAGCTGATACAGGACGTTACATCAACTTTACATTGAACTGATACAGGACGTTACATCAACTTTACATTAAACTGATACAGGATATCCCAAAAGTGACTCGCAATTATTAAAATGAACTTCTCAAAAACAATTACTCTCAGGCGATTGAAAATAGAGTAGAACACCGATTATTTGAAATAACTGGGGATGTTCGGACATGATTTAAGAAAAAAAAGAAAAAACAAACAACAAAAAACAAACAAAAAAACATGATAATTTACAAAGAAACATTATACCTGTATTTTAAGAGCAATAGAAAACAAAAAACAGTGATATTAAACACAAATCTGTTTATATTTTGTATCATACATTTTGCAAATAATCGTATTAGTACCCCTAAAGTTAAGAAGAAAAGTCCTAAGTTTTGAATTTGTCGATTGGAACGGTCCGGTTGATCAGTATTCGGATAATCGGTTTTACTGTAGTTGTAAGTTTATTGGATGTTTAATTAAATTAAAAAAACTCAACTGAATTTTTTTTGAATAACCAATAATTATACAAGTAGTTTCAATACTTTGTGAGTAATTGTTTTAGAGATGCCAATTTTTTAAAATGGGGTAACTTTTGGGAAACTTTTATTAATATGCGTTATTTATAGAGTCATTTTGATAAGTTTAGTCACAATTTTATCTTCATAAAGAAATAACATGCTTTAGAAATTATCATTATTTAAAATGATATGTACAGAAAATCCATAAATAAACTCCACATATTTAGAGCAATGAAGAACATGTTCTAAGACCAGCATTAGACAATAAAAGTTTTTGACAAATATCCTTAAAAAATGAATTAAGTGACAGTGTAACATCTCCACTTTTAAGATTTCTTTGCAATTGTTAGTTCATTTATCTTATATTTTACGTAACAATTTGCAAAAAAAAAAAAAATATATATATTTTTATTAAAAAAAAAAAAAAAACTTTGTATGGTGTAATTCGGGATTAACGAACATATCTTTTGATGTATAGAGGAGACCTATGTACCTAGGGCCACCTTTTTTCAATGCAAAAAAAAAATTTAAAAAAATGAGCCACTGAGCAGTTTAAAAGTGTGAAACTGATATGCATACATTGTTATAGTAATTACTTCCCAATGGGATTAATTAAATACTTAAAATAATAGATTCTGTCAAATAGAAGGTTTTTAAAGAAGTTTCACAAATGGCCCTAGGTACAAGACCTCGTTGTACCTAGGGCCAGTAGCTGATGTATGTAGGGCCATTCTCTTTAAGTGAGGTTTCAGTCCATAACGAATAGAAAACAAACATTCACATATGAATTTTATAAAAGAAACAATATCAAGTAATTATCAGTCATTGGTTTATCATATAATAACTATAATAAATTGCAATGTGTCAAATCATTAGTGAATTACAAGTATTTTCATAACTTGAAAAACTGATTCCAAAAAAATGAGCTGCATGCATTATCGCTTTGAAGCACCAACAGATTTTGATTTTGGCTATTTGAACACAATAAGCAACTATGAGGCCTTAGGTACACGACTTGGTAATTTCATATAAAATGTCTTCTACTAAAAATGCACATGGAGAAAGGATTTATTTAAACATCTCATTTAGTACTTAATGTTACAACAAAATTATTTACTACAATTCAAAGAAAATCTAGGTACACAAGTCTCCCCTATATTATTTATACTAGATCAAAATAAAGCACTTTGAGATCTTATTATACAGAAGTCAACATTACATGCTGAATCTTATCGGGAAAGTTGCGAATAAAGTTTTAGTACAAAAAGAAAACAATACAATATCTTCACCAAGTCAAATGCCGAACTCCTTAGTCCCCAATTTCCTGCATACAGCACCCGTATTTTAAATTGATGAGTCTTGTTTCTTTAACTACCACCACCATCTAGACTATCTGGAGGTAGCTATTCTCCTGATAGTTAGAGAGTAGTTTTGAATATCTGTAATGTAGTTGTTTTCCTTGAAACGTCATTTGGGGAAATTTCAATTTTTTTTTTTTAAATTGATATATTTTATTTTTTTAGATATTATATAATCTTGGTCACAGTATTACGTTGCAAAGTTTTATCTGTTAATTTTAACAGGCTGTTCTAAATCGCGTCAGTTTAATTACGGCGCTCCAGTATTTCAGATTACGTTTTCTTGATTTAGTTTTACATAGTACTAATTTTTACTCTTTTGAGAATCGATTAAATTTGAATATGCAAAGATATTTTCGTACGACATTCAAAAAGATTGATGCAAAATTGCCATTTGAAATAGAGTGAATAAAATGAGGGGTATTGGACATCATACAACTTTCAATTACATTACAATTCTGGCCAGTGTATTTAAATTTGACAAGGATAGATGTAATTTATCACTTTCGTTTTCATAGTATCCTTAATTTAAAAAAAAATATCCTTTATGGAGATAGATATTACATTAGTTAAAAAAAAATTCTAGTTAAAAAACTAGTTAAAAAAAATCGAGAATTTTTGGCGAAAATTATTTTTTTCGAATAAATTAAACGGATGAGGAACAGTTGTTGATGGGCAATGCTCAGGGGAAGAGAAGTCTATGTTAAAGACGTTAATTTTCAACTTTGTACGGTGTACACTGTTATAAATTTTGTACGGGAACTTAGAGGTGGGTATGTTTAATCGTCTTTAACACATTAAAAGGTATTACATAGCGATTTTGATCAAAAACCTTAGAGCCGTTTTTTATGGCAATCACTGAAAAACATAAATTTTTCAATAGCCATCTTATGCTCAGTGAGCATAAGCGAAAGCAGCGAAAATTCTCATTAGCGAAATAGCGCAAAAGCATTTCTCATGCACTATTTCGCTAATAAATATTATTATTACAGCAACTACTACTACTACTAATAACAATAATAACAACAATAATTCATGATAATAAAAATAATAACAATAATGCAATTAATAATAAATAATAATAATAATAATAATAATATTAATAATAATAATAATTAATAAATAATAATAATAATAATATTAATAATAATTAATAAATAATAATAATAATAATAATAATAAATAATAATAATTAAAAATAATAAACAATAATAAATAATAATATATAATAATTGATGATAATTATTAATAATTATTAATTTATTAATTATCATAAATTTATTAATAATTAATAGTACTTATTGTTACTTATTAATAATTAATAATGATTAATAATAATACTTTTTAATAGTTAATAAGGATTAATAGTAACACTTATTAATACTAATACTAATTAACAGAAATTAAAATTAATGAAATAATAAGGACAATAACAATACTTTTTCTATTGAATGCAATACTTTTGTTACCTTATATTACATATAAGGTAATTGAAAGTAAAAATTCCAAAATGTGCGTGGTTTCTTAGAGGACTTTTCAAAAATAAGTCCCCATTTCAATCAAATGGATGAGATCACGGTACTTTTTTTTGTTTATTGAAATTGATGAGACGTAGCTGTTGAAAAGGTAGTTCGGCCGAAAGGTGTAATGGATGTGACGCTTCTAGATGTTGTGATACGTCACCCCCTTCCTTTTAAGGCAAGTCAATTGTCTTTTACCTGGTCAGTCAAAAGAACGACTAGTTTTATTCAAGCATCAAGTAAACAACTCCAAAATCGTTGCAGGAGATTAATGGAAGGCTTTCTTTTCCCCCTTGCAATGAAAATAAGAAAAAAATAGTCTATTTGTTTCCTTGATCGTTTTTTATGTGTTCTGATTTAAAATGGTACTTACAGTAGTAATATTTGAATTTTTAATGTAAGGACCTCATGAAAAGTTGTCTAAAATAAGAGCCAGCGTGATATGATAGTACTTTTCGATTAAAAGTTTAAAAAAAAAAATATTTTTAAGATGTGAATTGCCATAGATGCATGCATGCTTTTCACTTATTTTCTTTTCTCACAATGCACGTATTTTACATTGACTCAAAAATATCATAATATCAATTATCAAAACCTTTTGCAGTATTTTTTTTTTAAATATTTAATTGCAATACTTTCATTATTCAATACTGTATATGTATAAACACTCTCAAATTATGTTTAATTACACTTGTCATTATTTTATCTAAAAATAATTATATATTTATTTAATTTTATTTTTGCTTATTTAACCCTTTGCACTCCAGTGGCGCCTCTCAGGCGCCACACGATTGGATGCCAAACCACGAGAGGACCATTAGGTGTGATGCGGAAATTCGATGCAAGGTTAATGACTGTGTTTAGTTTCTATGAAGCAAATCCATAAACACCAGCAGAACCTAAAATGTCTCGAGTTGTTGATTCCTCCGCGCGAAAAAGGCCTGGAGTGCAAAGGGTTAAGATTGCATAGAGAAATATTTTGTTTTGGAAGTTCATCAGATGTAGGTATTATATTATATTGCTGAGTAATATAATAAAACTTAATTTGGATAGCTGAACTCGGCACGGCATGTGTAGAGTTCGATTGATGATAATCATATATTATCATATTTTATGGCATTTATCAAGTGCACTAAACATAATATTGATAGTTACACATAATTGAATTATAAATATATACATTATGCCAAGGAGGGTATTTATTTGAAACCTTTGAAAATAACGGAATTAATTAAAATAATTGATGCTACACTGATATTAATTGTCGTAGCTGCAAGTGTATCTAAAACTGTTAACATAATACAATAAATTGATATTACGAAGGATTTGACTCCAAGTAAATTAATCTAAGTTAGAAATACTATTTGCTATATTAATTAAAAATAGTGTTTTCCCACTCTTTTGAACAAATAACAAATACCCATTAGATAAAAGGTATATTGATTAAGATATAAATTAAACTTATACAAAGATAGAAGCCATTTGTTAACAAACCATCCCAGTAGCACAAATCCATTGGCCACTATCTGCTTGACACTGACCAATCCCGATGTGTGATGTTACGGATTTTGGCCAATATCACCCAGTGATGGTAAAACATACTGGAAGTTTTGAAATGTTGAGGCAGAGTTTTAACCCTAGGGTGCATGCAAATAAAAATCACTTTGGAACACTCAATCGACCTGAGAGGTCTTTCATGTGCTTTACAGCGGAAACATAGTATTTTTTATTTGTTTTTGGTTAAGGGGATCCAGGGCCCAAATATTTTCAAAATTGTTAAACAAAATAATTTTTGCTTTAAAAATAATATGTTCAATTATGATCATTTTTATACCTCATTTATAATGCTACCCCTTTCCATTGGCTTGCAGTTGTCAAATTAATATCTGACAGCTGACTTAGTTTCTGCATGAACTTCAAACAGCTTTTTCTCACTGATGATTTTTTAATTTTTTTTTTCTACATAATTGGAAATAACTCTATTTGTAATTAGGTAACATACACCAAATTTCCCATGAATATTGTATGAACTCTTTTGAAGATATTTATCAAACAAAATTTTTAAATTTTGTTTTTTACTCCAGATATGAATTTTTTTAATTATGAAAGAAAAAAAATATGAACTTTTATAGTTAAAATTTTTTATTTTAATATCCGCTCTAATTATCAAAATTGTGTTTGGTAAATTTTCTTGTTATGTGTTTGTGAACACATACATATAATTTTTAAGTTTGTAAGGATATTTTTTACTAAGTTATATCAAAATATTTAATGCATTGTTTCATAGTAATTATAAAATTTTAATAAAAAAAAATTGAATTTTTTTAAATAGATTTCATAGACCAGTACACTGTTCAACAATTACATACAAAAATTATGTTGTTCCAACAAATATTAAAGGAATTAAAATTTTGGGCCCCGGACCCCCTTAAGGAATTCCAAAACACTTATATTTGGGAAGTATAAAAAATTTCTTTATTTTTATGGCAGGCAAAGATGCGCGGCAAAGCGGTAAGTAGGGACACCTCTCATGGCGCGATATAGTGCTATGACGGTGGGGAAAAAAACAAGTTTTAATGATTTTGATTTTAATCGTGTCTTAAGGAACGATGCTTGAGATTCGGCATGGACTGGCCAATGTTCCCAGAACCCCTGTTTCTGACTTTGGCCAATATCGTTATTCTACCTGGGCATATTAGTACTAAAGGCGTATAGAATATTGATTTTACTGAATTTCAGATATTTGACTAGATTTAATACATTTTAATAATTCATAGTTAATTTATTTTTTATATAATTGTTTTTCTTACTATTTATAATTTTTATAAGAAATTTTCGGGCAATTTTTTTTTCTCCAAAGTTACGATTTTTTCCAAGGCACGATTTAGAAAACCGGTAATTATAGGCACAACAAAGCAGATGGTTTCCCTTATTGACGATTTTTGGTGTTATTTAGATATTAATGACAATTTTGATTACCGTCTTGATTAAATAAATGTCAAATTATTAATATTTTTATTAACTAATGAATTAATGTCAAATTATAATATTTTTATTAACTAATGAACTAATGTCAAATTATTAATATTTTTTATTAACTAATGAATTAATGTCAAATTATTAATATTTTTATTAACTAATGAATTATTTAAAAATATTATATCTTTGGCATTGGCCATCTGAGCTGAATAGAAAATTGATACCCAGTAATTAAGAACTTTTCAAGCAATTTCAAAGCCCTCAAAATACATGAGCCTCATGGGAAATAAGGTCCTGACTATATAGTTCAGTTTATACCCCGAATCTAATAATCCCAATACATCAAAACTGAGTAAGTCATTCATAACTATTTTTACAATTGTTTTTTAATTGTTCCCATGTCCTTTTATAGGGAAAAATGCGTTAGGGAAAAAGTGCAAGTCTAGGGAAAAATGAGAAGGATAAACTTTCTCCGAACCCGTTGCTCCTCGTTTTGATGGCCTAACATGCACATTCACCGAACCGCAACCGTGAGTAGGACGCATCCATGTGAACAGCGTTTTTGCTTTTCTTTTCGTTTGAAGAAATTGCCTAACTGGTTTCTTCCGAAAAACGTAGGAGCACACATCGGAAAAACGGATTTTGTTTGTTTTGACATCTTTTGTAAGGAAACCCTAGGGATTAAATTAACTTTGGAAGTTGTGCCGGCGAGTCGTGTTTTGTTTCAGTACTCGGTGACAGATTAACGTAATGTGGTATGTGCTCTTTTATTGTAATTAATATTTTGCAATTAAAAACAGCGGTTTGATGTATTATGGATTGATTTGATATTTTATTTATATTATTCATAGATATTGATTTTTTTTTATTTAGGTATTGATATTTAATTTATTTTTAATTTGTTTAATCTTTTTAAAATTATTTATTTTTTTTGGTTTATTATTCAAGAATACTTACTGTTGTGTTGTGAAGATGACGTTAAGAAACGAGACTATCGATTAAAAAAAATAAAAGTTTATAAATTATATTATTTCTTATTTTTTGTTTATAAATGAGTTAAAAATTTAATTTGAATATTCTTACTATAAATTATTATATTTATAATAAATTTGAAAGTTTGGTTTTTATCTTGTCTCATTTTAAGATTTAATACAAAATATACAATTTTCGGATTCAAATAATGTGCATTTTTATTTTTATCATTTATAATGAGAGGTTCTTGATTTTACATTTGAAATTGAGTATAATTAAAATTGAATTAATATATATCTTGTAAAAGGTATCGTTCTCGTGCTTTAAGCAATATGGTATTTACATACAAATATAATTAATTTTGTTGTATTGTGTGTTTATAAAATACATATTATAAAAAATATAATTTTAAGCTATTTTCAAAATGATTTTGTCTTCCGATTTTTTATTATTTGAAATTCAAAACTTGATTTTAAGTATTCAACAGCATAAATGGCAGTCATTTGAAAATTATTATTTTTTTTTTTTTGACAGCCAAATCTTTTCCATTTGAGGTAATCTATATTATTGGATTATTGCAATTTTTTAAGATTGGTGATAGAATAAATTCAACATTCAATAGTGCTATTGTAATAGTAAGTATCATATTGTTGGGAAATTTGTTATTGGGATCAAATTTAGTGCTCTAATAAAACTTATTTAATTATTATTAAACCTCAAGTAGTTCAATTAAATATAAATGGTAAATATATTAAACATCAAATCAAATAGCAGTAATGTTGAATATCTAAAAATTTTAAAAGGCAAATATATAAACTAAAAATTATATGAATATTATTCTTGAAATAGTAAATACAATGAATGATAAATAATCAATTTTTATAAATAGAACTGGGAATTAGTTATCATATTGAATAAAGGGAGAATAATCGAATACGTAAATAACTAAATGGTAAATAAAAATAGGCTGTAAAAAGTTCAAATGCTAAATACTTATGAGTATTAAATGGCTAAAACATAAATGGTTGAAATCATGATGGTAAATAAAGAATAAATGTTTGTTTTACTTACGATTCATAAAATAAAAAATGAATAATGTGCTTAGTAAATCCAGCATAGATATATATTACGGATGCAAATAAATATAAATTTTATTGTTAGTTTTTTCAAAAAATAAACATTTTTACTTCCATAAAATACAATATTGTTAAAACCTAATTAAAATCATAATTTGCAAGAGGACTTAGAAATAGTTTTTCCTTTACTGTTTTTGTCCTTATGTTATGTTCTTTTTCCATTACTATTAAAAAACGAAACAGTATATTTTACGATTTAAAGAAAGCTCAACTTGATTAGTGATAATATTATCAATAACAAAAAATGGAAGTATACGCTAATAAGAATGTAAAGAGAAAACGCC
Source organism: Linyphia triangularis (assembly GCA_963978545.1). NCBI lineage: Eukaryota > Metazoa > Arthropoda > Arachnida > Araneae > Linyphiidae > Linyphia > Linyphia triangularis. Next base: position 90,603,294 of record OZ021721.1, read on the forward strand.
TCGTTCTTTGAATCAGTATAATTTTATAGAAACTGATTACATCTTTTTATAAGAATCGGCATTTGACATTTTTGGCGGTCGCCTTTGTGGTCAGACATAGAAAATCCCAGAAGCAATTATGAGGGCGTTATTTGAATTGTTTTCCTACTTTAAGTGTTTATATAACTCTTTTATATACGATGAAGCAATTTACTGTTTCTTTACTATCTAGTCGACGTTTTTTCAAAATATTCATGATGGTATTTATTTTCAGTTTGAATATAGAAATTTCTTTATGGGTCCTTAAACTAAATAACCGTAATAGGACATTTTAAACTGTTCTTTAGAATTTTTATTTAATTCAGTATTAAGAAATAAATTAAAAACCTCTTTTTTATCATCTATTCCTTTTTCAATTACACGCAATAAGTTTTGCATTAACTTGAGAAAATTGTCCAGAGAAAAATATGGATAGAAACGAAGTTAAAGCAATCTAACGTAAGTGGGCCATTACTAACATATTTGATAATAACTTATTAGGGAAGATCAAGTTTTCCCTAATATGTTAGTATCAAATATGTTAGTAATGGCCCACTTACGTTAGATTAAAATTAAATCTTTTTTGAATGCAAATTAAATGTAAATCTTTTTTTTAAAAAATGTCTTTAATTTTTTTTATTTTATGGATTAAAATCCTTTATGGAGTTCAAAGCACATTATAATAATTTCTATAAAAACTTTGTCGAATAATATGATAATTATATGTACTTCTAGAATACAAAATATGTCCAGTTATTGGACCAATTACTATAAAAGTACATATTTTATTTTTAACAGTTCCTGTAAATAATTCCAATAGAAGGTCAGTATTGAAATAATTTTTTTAGTTGTGAAATTTAATCCGCTTAATTAAAAGTGTTATGAATTATACACTTTTTCTATGTTAATTTAAAGAATATAGAATTAGTCTTGTAGAGATTTAATTCTAGTATTTTTCTAAGCAAATTTAAAGATTATAGTCCTGTAGAGAGATTGGAAGTTTAGTAACTTAAATAAAAATGTTTTTAATAATGTTATTTTTCTACGTAAATTTAAATAATGTAGTGGTAGTTTTGTAGAGAGTCTTGAAGTTTAGTTTAACTAATTCAAAATGCTTTTAATTTACTATTTTCCTAAGTAAATTGAAAGAATATAGTCTTTTAAAGAGTTTTGTTTTGAAGTTTAGTAATTTAAATAAAAAATTTATATAGTTTTGTAGAGGGTTCAGAAGCTTGGTTAACTTAAACTAATATATTATTATACTATTTTCTAAATATGTATTTTTATATAGAACTATTCTTAATAATAGATTCGTACAGTTATTTTTCTTTTAAGAGCATAGAACTTGTAAAATGTATAACTTTGATATGATAAGTACTGATATTTACACTATTAATGGCTTCAACAAGACAATTTCTAATCTCAGCGTATTTACTATTATGTAGAGGACTTAGGGAGGGGAAATTATTTTCAAGAGCAAACATTGATTTACTAAGCGTCACACGTACAACATAATAGAACTTTAGCATTTATTTAAAAGTGTTTTAAAACACATTACTTGCATTTATATCTCATTATAACAATAAAACTATTATTTATGACCTAAAATAATAAGTAGGAAGCAAACACTATGTGTAGTATAAGGCTTTCAATTAATTTCTTTGCAACGAAAAATTATAAATTATAAACATTTGAAAGGTATTTGAATTTAAATTTTCCATTTTTTTCAGAGATAAATTAGTAAATTATTTAATTATTTAGATTAGTTAATTATAGTTTGTTTAGTATTTTCAGTTTGCTACCATCAAATCGTTTAACATAAAGTCATATATATCATAACATAAAACATTTTCTAATTGCTTGAAATGATCAAAAAAGCTGTTAACTCCGTATTTGATTTTAAAGTTTAAAACCACGTTTTCTGGGAAACCACAGACCTGAAATAGCGCTTTACAAACTTATCGAACCTTTAAGCAGTTTGTAATTATTTTGTTAACTGATTTTCAATAAACACATTAATTTAAGTTGTGCTTAAACTCAATCATAATTGACCGGCTTTGATTTTAATTTTAGAAATTGAAATGTTTGAGAAAAGTCTTTTAATTCGATTATTATTCACTAAACCATTTCGGAACCTGTAATTCCAAAAAATTAAGGAAACTAAGAAAAGTTGGACATTTAGATGATGACAAATCCATTTTGGGACCAGTGATATTATCCAAATATCAGTACTTCCATTAGTTTTTAAAAATTATAAATTAATAGAAAGTATGACATTAGAAACAAAACCATTTCAGGATTGCTGATTCCAAATGTACTTTCCGTTATTTTTTAAAAACTAAATTAATGGAAAGTTGTACATTTAAATTATGACATTTGTAATTAGTGACCTCGAAATGGTTTAGTGAATAATAAAAATTAAAAGAGCGTTTTTATATGCATCAACTTCTCAAAAATGAAATCAAAGCAGGCTAATAATATCATTATCCGATTAAAATGTTTAATTGAAAATCAATTCACTAAATAAATATTTTAAAGAAAATCTAGAGAGAGTTGAAAGATGTAAATGGGGGGAGGGGGGGGGGGGGGTTAGACGAAAGAGGATTTTTTTATACGTTTCATGAGTTTTCTCTTTCAAAATAGCTTATCCAATTATAGAAATAATATTTTTTTTTCCTTATTTTTAAATACGGCATGGCGCGATTTTTAAAGCATTGCTTGAGATCCAAGTAGTCAGTATATGAAAGGCTGATTTTTGATTCTTTGAGTTCCTTTGTAGTTTTGTTTATTTTGACAATATACTTAGTAGTTTTGCTTATTTTGACAATATAATTAGTAGTTTTGTTTATTTCGACACTATGCTTGCAGTTTTTAGTAATTTTATTTATTTCTGCAATATACTTAGTAGTTTCTTAGTAGTTTTGTTTATTTCTATAAAATACTATTAATATTTACTACCAAAGCAACATTTTTCAAAGGAGTATTCATGCAATAAATCTTTAAAAAAATTAAAGAAACACTAACAGGTAAAAATTAATTATTTAAGATTCATTGATGATTAACACATTTTATATAATCAATAAAATGTGGCCTTTTTTTTTTTTGCTTTTTCAAAATTTTGTATTGAGATAAATGTTTTTAATTATTTCTAGAATTTGTGTATACAAGAAATCCTTTTTGTGTAATTTAAAATGAATTTCCAACATAGTGTTTTAAAATAACTTATATTAAAATTTTGTTTATCAATATAGTACACAAATCAGTGTTTTTTTTCTTATTTTTTAAATTTATCTATATAATTATTTATTGCCCTCATTTAATGGATGAAATAATGAGTTAAAATTGTTCTAACTTAAAAGTAAATATTTATTTATTACTACTTACAAATACATACAGTATATAATAAAATTTTAGTATTCTAAAAAGCCTTAAAGTAGTCATTAGTGTTTTGTAAAAAACATCTTAACTCTATTCATATATATAAAAATATAATTTTAGAGACATTTTGACGCCCAATTTTCTCGCTTATTTACTATTGCAGTCGTTTGAATATATAAAAATATGGACAAGCTCTTAATAGATTAAACTCAATAAAGAATATCTTGTTATATGATTTCCATACATATTACTTTTTAATGGTGTGAAATCTATGCCGATTTTTTACCAATAGTTGTTTGCTTAAAAATACAACGTAAATTACTATAAATAATAATGGTGTAGAAATAACTACATAAAATCTTATTACCTTGATATTTTTCCAATTTAATATTTTGCGTTTGTGAAATTTAGCATGCAAACAATAAAATGAATATATCCGTGTTTCTATTCAAGAGCAATTTGATGCATTTCCTACTTGATAACTCCTAGTTATTTTCAAAACTATTGTATTCACAATGGTCATTATAATTTCCATTGGTCGTCTTTAAAAAAGTTGGTATTGGAAGGTGATACAGCTGAAACTGATTGCATGTTTGCAAATTTGCATCAGATAAAGAAAAAAACCAATTTTCCGGAGGTTCTTACATTCTTCGCCAGCTACTTTTTTTAGAAGTCACGAGAAATATTTTCCAAACCTTGTCTTATTTATTCACATTCAATAGCGTTGTTTATTTAGAACAACGTATTTCGTCAATTTCTTAATTTTTATATTGAATGCTATATTATTTTGTACATTCCATGCATTAAGTTGTTTATAGACGATATAGATGGTTTCCAATTTTTTTTTTTTTAATTCCACAGAAAGGCACAAAAATATGCGATTCTTAAAATTTAGAATATATCAATAAATATTATATCTAAAAATTGTTTGCTTAATAAGTTTAAATTTTAAAATTTTTATTTGATACATTGCATACGATTTGGTTCATTAAAATTAAGAACGGAATTAACAGAATATAGTTTTCTGAGTGCAATACACAAATTATTAGCTTAAGCTGAATTCATAATAAAAAATAAAAAAAACGATAGTCTTGCCATCCCACTGTAAAGTTTTTTTCTTTAAACTTTTCAAATGAAATGAAATTAAATGTAAAAGTGTTAAATCGAGAATCGACTGAAATTTAATAATTTGAGCATATTAGTAATTTGATTTAATCCATTCCCCTGAATTTTAAATGTATTATTCACTAATACAAAGAATGGTAATTAGAGCCAACATGCTATTTCTCATTACCTTTTTTTTATATATGAGTAATTCCTCTCAAATTAATTAATTAAAACACATTTTTATGAAAATTATTAATTAGAACACATTTTAGACTTGATATCACATGTATATTTGACTATACAACTTAAAATCACAATTCTGCGGTTTCTAATAAATAAAGAAAAAAGTTTTTTTTTCACTTCCAAATATCTCAGATAAAGTTTGTGATTCAAAAACTGGATATAGGATTTCTGTCCTTTTTTCAATTTAAATATTTTTATTGTACATTTCTTTCATTGAAACTTTAGAGTAGATGAATTAAATAAAAAGTTGTGAGCACATGAAAATTTAAAAATAGAACAAGGTATTAAAGTTGAATATTTTTTTCATACGTTGCGATTTGGACCTTGAATTTATTTTTTAAAGTCTATTTGCATATATTTGCTTTATTCATCTTTTAAATTGATACAATTTTAAACTTTTAAAAGGGCATACAACTTTTTATCATGAAAGAGAACAACAGTTATCAAATCTAATAGAACTACGTACAACTTTCTTTCCAATTATAGGCTGATTAACACAAAAATAAAAATGTTGTATTCTAAGTCTGTCTTTGAAGATTAGCCAAACTAAGAAACTTACAATAATTTAGTGTACTTTTTAATAATAGTGTATTTGCCCGCGGAATAATTATTTAAGTAAAGTTAGAATTTTATGATTTAGTATAAAGTCAGAAACTAACTTATATATGTATATATATATATATATATATATATATATATATATATATATATATATATATATATATATATATATATATAAAATAATGATGATAATAATAATAATAATAATTAAAAAAAATCAGTATTTGCCAATTTAACTCGGAAAAACTCAATATTCAAGAATATTAAAAGTAATTAATATTATAAGTAATTATTAATTAAAAGTAAGAATATTAAAGTAAGTTTCAATTATATTGATGTAGACCTATCACTACTTTATAATTTCTAAAACATGATTATTATAGAGATAAATACAATCTTTCTATTATCGAATTTTTTTTAAAGATACATAAAACATCCTGCAATAATTTCACCAAAAATCCTGCAATAATTTCACCAAAAATCCTGCAATAATTTCACCAAAAATCCTGCAATAATTTCACCAAAAATCCTGCAATAACTTTCACGTAAAATATTAAAAGTCTTTCCTTTCGTAAGTAAGGTTTCAATTATATCGTGGGGGGGGGGGGGGAAATACCTATCAATAGTGCATAATTTCTAAAACATGTTTATTATCTAGATAAATACAATCTAAGTGCCAGCGAAGAACTTTTCAAGATACAAAAACTATCTTGTAATAATTTTCACTAAATATCCACCAATAATTATCCCGTAAAATATTAAGTCTTCTCTTTTGAAAGTAAGATTTAAATTATAGAGTGGGAAGAAATATACATAAATTGTTTATAATTTCTATACCATGTTTACTATTCAGGCAAATAAAATCTTTCTATTATTGAAGAACTTTTCACGAAATAAAAAATATCCTGCAATAATTTTTACTCAGAATTTTGTAATGATTAATTTTCACGTAAAATATTAAAAGTCTTCCCTTAAAATTTAAATTATGTTGCGGGAGAGAAATACCTATCACTAGTTTATAATTTCTAAAACATGTTTATTATCCGGATAAATGCAATCTTTTATTGGAGAGCTTTTTAAGATACAAAAAATATCTTACAATAATTTTCAATCAATTTTCCCCCTAAAACAAAGAGAAAGTTTTTAACTAATATTTAAGGCGACACAGCTCTTAAAAAACGTAGGCGATACATATATTGACCCCCCCCCCCCTTTCCTAAATACCACACGTCGAAGAAACTGCGTTCTTGCTTCTGACACAACTCCTCAAGGTCGCTTAGAAGATCACTGAATTTATTTTCCTTTACTTTTTTTCTTATTTCCAAACAAATGCGACCATCTGAAGATCAAAATATTTTTTTCGGAGCTTCCCAAATCTAATACATTACTCGAGAACTGAGAAAATACTTGAGAAAGGCGAAAATAATGTAAGGAATTTTTTTCCAACTTCTGAAACAAGTCCTTTAAGGTGAAATTTATCTTTTTAGAAAGCCAATTCGGCCGTATATCTCTCCTTTATTTAATGTCGGCTTGGCTATTGTGATATGTTCTTTTAAGAAGTTAGTCGGTTTCTTCGAGTAATTTACAAACCCTATTGATATCGCGGAATTACTTTTTAATTTAATCTTCTTTCAGTTGCGTACGGTCCTCAAATTAACAATTTCGTGTCTTTTATTAAAATATGGGCTAAGTAATCGTCCCTTACGCAGTCCACGTAATAAAGATTGCTTAGAGGGTCTACTTTTTAAGAAGTTCACAAGAGTTAGTCTATAACTGAGAGATGTAATGAAAGTTGGCTTAGAAAGCAATACTTAGCGCAGAAGAACATGGGCACTGCTTGTGTAGCTAGTCAGTCAGGTGATAAATTATATCCCGTACATCCATCATAGAGAAAACAATGAAACTTTTTTAACCTGGACCTTAAGTCCTAGGGTATTGTTTTCAATTAGTCAAAAGTGTGGTCCGGTGTCCGTCCCCACTTAATGTTTGGGCATGCGCAGGAACGGCATTATGTGGGCATGCGCCTTCTCCACCTGCTTGTATAAAAAGAGATGTATGCTGATGTCATACAGTTGTATTGATGTATTGATGCTTTATAAAACTCAAATGAAAAACAAAACAAAACAAAAAAGTTTGTAATGCCTTGGACTTGAGGCCCAGGGTATACTGTACATCGGTCCTAAGCCGATTATTTTCTATAAAGGTTTTTAGAATTTGTTGTGGATTTGCTAATAAGTATAATTAAAAGCAATTTTCTTAAACAAAGCGTTTATTTATACAATTACTAATTTTTTTAAAAATAAGTTAGTAAAAGTTTATAAAGTGATTAAATTCTAGAGGGCTCCTCCCCCTTCTTACTAACTACTTTTTAACATTTAAGTTCGATTTATTAACACATAATTAAGGGAATTATTTAAAATGGCGAATTACATTTTTAAAACAGTAATTTATTTTAATTTAAAGTACGATGGGAGAGGGGGGGGGGGGGGGTCATGACTGACCGAGTCGGCACATCTCCTATATAGAGTTCCCTCTACATATAGTACACTCATATAGAGTATCATAAAAAAATAACTTTGATTTTATAACAAATAACACAATTATAATAGTAAATGAACTATTCGTCAAAAACGGAGTTCTCAGCTTTTAAATTGGTACATCATTTATCAATTTTCATGCTGTATAAATTGAGTAAAAGATCGGAACAAAACACACCTTCTATAACAACGCTCGCCACTAACTTTTAGAGACGGGCCGTGTGAGTTATGTAGGAGCTTTTCGCAGATTTATACCGAATACGCCAATACATGTATCTTTAATTATTATTGAATTAACAATATAAAGCATTTCTGAAAACTGAAAAAAGTATTGAACTTTTTTTTTATCTTGATAAAATTATAATTGATATTTGATTCTTCTTTTTGAATAATTAAAAATATAAAAATTTTCATTATTAGACAAATCAAAGATTAAAAAAAGAAAAGAATCTTTTATTCTAGTGTGACAACGTGACTCGCCCTAACTTTTAATAATGATATTTAAACCATACCATCAGATCCCACGTTTTAGTCGATATCAATTGTGAGACAATGTTGACCAAAATTGTTTATTTTATTTTGTGATAGAATCGCTGTCTGTCCCAGTATTTGTGGCAGCCAATCTTAAAAAAATTGTCCAAAAGAGATTCAGTGAAGTTATTCCTCTATTTATTTTTGATGAAAACTGTCTCTTACTAAAAGTTTCTTCATCTAGTTTCGTCGGGCCGCTTAGTGAAGAACTCTGTCCTGCATAGTGAACACATACTATTTTGGACAAATTAAAATTATATATAAAAAAAAGTCTATAACGTGAAGCTTGATTTTTGTTCTTCGGGCCGCCTGGTGGTTAAAGTTGGTCCATAAAATATTGAAATGTATGACTTACATGGTGATTATGTAAAAATTACATAAATATACATATAGACAAAGCTACGATATTAAATTTTTACTACAAATAAACAAGGAAATTTATTAATTCAATTTTAATACAATATATATTTCATTAAATGAAGGTTTACACCATGGAGGCTGGGTTTAATTGGTTGTTTTCAGATTATCTGGCACCATCAGCAACACGAGGGCAAGAATGCATTCGTCATTAGACAAGCCAACATACATTTACAAACACTCATGCCTAACACGGGACTCAAACCCGCAACCTCGCGGTCTGGAAGCTAGCACGCTAACCACTACACCGTTTGGTCGGCTATACCATGGAGGCATTCCAGCATTTAGTTTGGAGATTTTATGGACTTTTAAGGGAATGCCATTTATTATCTAATTTTTTTTTTCATTATGCGTTTGTTTCATTGAAAAGTTTTATATTCACTGCACTTTTTGACATTCATTTGTTTAGCTATCAAATTCGACAAATATTTAAATAACTAATAAAAAAACTGGGCGTATATATTAGTTCAGTGAAAAATCACAGTAAAAAAGAGTGATTACTCCTCTGTCTCCGCCATCAGCCTCCACTGCTTTCTTTCAAAAATACAAACTTTCAACCAATCTCCCAGAGCCTAACTGAGTTTTCCTTCAGAGTACGCTGTTGTAATTACACATTTTCGTGTTTCAGGTTAACAACTATTTTACTTACGAACAAAGCATAAAATATGAACGTGCAACCTGAGCTATGCAACTAATGTCTGTTCCTTGCTGGAATCAAAGCTTTATTGCTGAGGGTTAATAGTATTTTCCGTTTCTGAATACTGACATAGTGATAAATATTGTTTCTCTTTTCAAGAAAGGGCGTTGTAACCTAGGTGTGGCAAAACTCGGAAATAATTTAAATATGGATGACAATCTCACAATTGGAGACACTTAATCTGAAAAGTTATCTGAAATGAAATGCGGGTGATATTATATCCCCTCAGTATATTCTACCTGCTTCACATTGAAGCGAAAATAGTATGGGCTAGAAAGTGTTTTTAGTAAGGGTGTTAAATTATTCACCATTATTAAATGCATTATTTAGTAATATTTTTGAAATAGAGGTATGTGGCATTAAAATTGAAACAGGAATAGCCGACGTGTCTTATTTCATAAGCTATTAAATTTCTTTTACGCATTTTAAGTTAATGCTTTTTATCTGTTTCTGTAGTATTTTTTTTGCCGGATACATATCCTATTAGTAAAATGTTTGGATTTAGTAGCAACAAACTACATGATCCTTAGTATCTAATTAATCCGTATCCAGAATATCACTTAAATTGTGAAGATAAACGTATTTTTATTCTTTGAATATCTATTGAATCATGCATGAAAAATAGTTAGATTATGCATTATCAAATTGGGTTTTAAGAATAATGTATGGAAATAGTGGATAATATGGATCCTTAGTATCTAATAAATCCGTATGCAGAGTATCACTTAAATTGTGAAGATAAACGCATTTTTATTCTTTGAATATCTATTGAATCATGCATGAAAAATAGTTAGATTATGCATTATCAAATTGGTTTTTAATAATAATGTATGGAAATCAATTGCATAATTGATAGTAAAAAATTAAATCATTTGTAGATTGGATAGATATAGGGTGGAAATAGTTTTCTCTATTAGAGGGAACTAATTAGATCAAGCATAGCAATTTTTTGGGCATACATGGAAAATAATAGGATGATAATATAATAAGTTAAAGTTATGAAATGAGTCTTCATTATTTAAATAATGTTTGAAAACTAACTGCTTTTATGCTATATTTTTGACAAAAAGTTAAATGATAAAGCAAGTTAATTGATCTTAAAATTTCAAGAATATATTTTTGTATTTTACTATGGAGACTACAACAACCAGGCAGGAATCAATCTCAAGACCTCTCCCGTGCTTGGCCCGAAACTGTTACCGTTTGGCAAAATGCGATCGCCACTGTTCAAAATAAGTTTCATGGTTTTGAAAGGACCACCACAGTGCTTATTCAGGAGAATGTTGGTATTAAAGGGGTGTCGTGGTTGTAGCGAAGTGTATCATAATGAAGTGCGTCATGAGAGAAAGTTTTTCTTTCGCGTGATCACGTGCGGGTCACCATTGTCGAGACTACAAGGACCTGGTGGAAAATGATCCCGATGCTAGACCCGAAACTATAATGGTTAGACCAGTGGTACCCAACCTTTTTTGTTGTGTGAACCATTTATTTGTAAAAAAAGACTTTGAGGCCCACTAAGTAACAGAATATGTGCGTGCTTCAGCAATTAGTAAAACATACTGTTCATGAAAGATAAAACAATAAGTAAACATAGTTGCTGCCACAACTATAAGAAAAATAAGAGTGATGAAAAAAAAAAAAAGTAAATGGTGATTTTTAACATTGTTTGTCCCCAAGAGAAGGTCGAAATCTAGATAAAAAATGGATAGTTTAACCATGCTGTTGAATTCACACATTATTCCTTCGTTACACCATCGAAAAATACAATAAAATAAGACGATTGTTGCTAATCTTTGAGCGACTCTATTGTTCTCATCTCTACCCCTGAAGCCCCTGTAATATTTATCTTGGCTTAGATTCTTGTTCAACGTCCTCGGCCCAGTACCACGCTACTCGCGGACCACTTGTGGGCCGCGGCCCATGGGTTGGGAACCGCTGGGTTAGACTAAAGCTATTGTCGTTGTCCAAGAGAAGTGTCAGGGTATTGAAGCGACCACCACATTAAAAATATCTACTATTATTAAAAGTAAATATTAACTAATCAGATAATGTTTTTTCTTTGCTAATAATTACTTCTCAAATTAAACCTTTTGAATATTGTTCAGAAAATAGTTAGTTCAAAGGAAATGTTTGGACAAAACATTAAATTTATTTCGTTATAATTTTCTATTTCACGCGTATGAAAGGGTTTCTTCTTACATGACTATACGGTTCTTTCCTGCTTAAAACCAATCTGCTCATCTCATCCGAAATATAAAAGCTCCCTCTCAATCGCAAGAAACAAAGTCTCTTCTATGCTACTTCCGTTTGGTTAACACGTCTTCTGTTTATTTGCTTCCCGACATGAAATGAAAAGAAAAAAAAGTCCGGAGTTAAACTGATCGTCATCAGAGAAAGACTGTTGTTTCATTTAACTAGGAAAAGTTTAGAGTAAAAAGTAGAACGAGGGATTTATTGAACAATAGTTAGTTGTTTTAAGGGCTATCGAATTTAGACCTACGTCAAAGATAGGGAAATCATCTCTTTTGAATATGCGTTTTGCACTTCATTTAATATCTTCAGGTGAATTAGTATTTAACTGGTTAGTGTGTTTCATATGTTCATTTACATATTTGTATTTGTTAAATATGTTTTCCTTTAAATCCTTTATATTAACTTCGATTTTGTTCTAGCGGGCAAAATCTTCGGAGGGCTAAATAACCCATTTGCCGTCATCCATCGATCTGAAACTTGGTAGATAGAATCGTTATCGATTGTGGACTGTCACTAAATGGGCACTTTTTCACTCGTTTACAATCGACGTGTTTCCAGTATCCCTTATTCACCCGTTTTGTTTATTAAGCAATCCATCTAAATGAAAATAGGCCTTATCAGTAAAGCCATCATCAATTTTACTCTCATCAATTAATTTTGCTTACAGATGTATTTAAATTTCCATACCTGTCTAACATTTGTCTCTACTTTCTGTCTCTTACTGTATCGGTTATCCTCAAACGTCATTTCAAAGTTAGTGATTCCTTTCTGAGAGACGCTGCACATAGGGATTTTACTTCAGTGTATTTATTATCTCATGACATATTAGTTAAGAGACAAAACTTGCCAATGCATTTCCTCAAAAATAAGACAATTGTCATTTTTCTAATATTTGTATAATAGGGGCGGTCGAATTAGCATGGCTTTTATGACCTTAGCAAGGGTAGCATGACTTTAATTTGTACGTTCATGTTATAATTATAATAATTTAAAAATGCTTCAGATGCAAAGAGTGTGGTCTAATGAAAAAGTTAGTATATTTTGAAAAAGTTCGTTATGTATGCTAATTAAGTTTTAAATTATTGTAAAGGTGGTTATAATTAAAGTTTAATGTAAAAAAGAAACGCTGGTCGGAATGAAATTTTACCCGAATATACACGATGGGAGAAATGGTATGGCATAAAAAATATTTCGAAATAGTTTTTTTCTTATGTCATACCATTTCCTCTTTCTTTGGGTATATTCAGATCAAATTTCAGGTCATTCGGACTGGTGGTTCTTTTTTGCATAGCTTTTTAAAAGTTGGATTTTATTTTTAATCACCCTGTACCTTAAATACATTTAACTATTGTTGAAACTCTAAAACTTTTATTATTATAAGAATTATCACTCCTTCAATCAAATTGCAGTTATTTGGCAGTTTGAATCCCACGATATTGACAAAATCGCTTAGAAATATTTTAGTGTTGATAAAATAATTCGTTATATGAAGATTTTAGGTCAGTACACACTTTTAAGTAAACAGTTTTAAGTACAATTATAATACTTGAGGGTATGAAGGCTTATAGATACTTGGATATAGATACATTGGAAATGTCTTGTTGATAGATACATTGGAAATGTCTTGTTGATAGATACATTGGAAATGTCTTGTTGATAGATACATTGGAAATGTCTTGTTGATAGATACATTGGAAATGTCTTGTTGAATTCATTCGCAGAGGATAAAATCAAAATGACTCTTAGTAGTTAAAATAGACTTGCTATTATACACGTTTAGTTAAATGATTGTTTTCAAATAGCCTTGTAGCAGAGCAGTATTGGCCAATGTCTGTACAGGGGCTCTAAGAGATTGGCTCAATCCTGGTCGGAACTTGAGGAACGTCTCGAAGTACACGATTTTTTTTTTTAAGTATAAGCATGTCAAAAACAACACAAATATATATATTTTTTTACCCTCCATCCTTTATTATAAATAAAATACCGATTTCCAAAATGTGCATCATCATTTGAAAACTTCCGGCATTTTCTATCCTGCATTTGGCGAGATTGGTCAATTTTGATAACAACGGCCAGCTTACAACGGTCCAATCGAGATTAGCCAATCTTGTGTGATATTGGACAGTTTTGTTGTGCTACTGAGGTAGTCATAGATAATATAAAATTTATTTAAGTAGTTTAAAAACATAAAATTAATTATTTTTAAAATTTATTATATTTAAAATGTATGTAATAAGGAATATTTGTTTTTTACAGATTCTTGACCAACTGCCGCGGATTATGCGGCACTTGGATTCATCGTCCATTACGAATCATTTGTACCTCGATTTCACCTCAATCGATTAGCTTTCGATAAATTCCGAAGGTAAGGTACAAAAATCTATACTTCTTTCTTTTCTAAATCTATACTTCTTTCAATTTTTCAGAAAAGCAAAAGCTCAGAAATTTGGCTTTTTTAAATCCTTTATATTAACTTCGATTTTGTTTGTTTGTGTGTGGTTGTCGGGAAAATCTCCGAAAGCCTAATTTACCCAATTGCTACCATCTGATCGGGTTGAAATTTGATTCCTGTTGCCAAAATTATTTTAATCAGAATACATAAAATATAACTGAACGTGAATGAATAAAATTTATTATTCAGTCAATTCAAAGTTCAGTTGCGTATTAACGCTGTAAATGAAAATTTTTTAATCGATCATTGTTGAAACTCTTTCCTGTTGCCAAAATTACTTTAATCAGAATAAATGAAATATATTTGGATATAATGAATAAATTTACACTCATTTTTAATAATTTTGAAACGTGATTTGCTCATATGTTTTTGTGATGTTGATAGAGATGTTTTTAATTTTTAAAATTAGATGCAAACACCAAGCACTCACTGACAATAAAATCGGCGCTATGTAAATAAATATAAAAATAAGCTATGCATATAAAGGATTTATATTAAAAACTTTGTTTTTAAGGGTTATATTATTAAACCCTTTATATTAACCTCTATTTGTTGGCCTAATTAACACCCTTGCCGTAATTAAATCAGGTTGAAACTTGACAGATAGATTAAATGTTAATGACAATGCTATCTATCAAGTTTTGGGGATTCACTGTCACTAAAAGGCTGCTTTTACACATGACTCTATTTTCGCTTGAATACAAATGAACCAGCAACTTACTGTCATCCAATCACGTTGAAATTTGACAGATAGATTCATTGTCGATAGAATGCATTACATCAAGTTTTAAGGCTCGTTACCTTCACTAAAAGACCCCTTTTACCATGCCACTATTGCCGTTTTGGATGACTAATTATTACACACTTGTCTTCATTTAATACAAACTAGGCAGTAGGCAGATTGATTAGACATCGATGATAATTCATTCTATAAAGTTTTTTTTTTTTTTTAATTTTTTTTTTTTTGTGTGGGGGAGGGGGATGTTACTATAACTAAAACGTCGCTTTTGCATGCGCATCAATTTGGGTTTTGGATTACTAATAAACTTACTCCAATCGATCTGAAACTTTGAAACTTGGCAGGTACACTCGTTGTCAATGACAAAGCTTTCAATCAAAATTTAGGACTGTTTCACAAATGTCGTTTTTTCACACGTTTCTATTGCATTAAGTCAAACTTATCACCTTTTTTTCTCGCTCTATTATCCATATACCAAGCTTAATTCAAACATGTTCAATTTGGTGATATTTAACGACTGAAATCTTCTATTATTGAGGTGGGCTAATTAACCCCCTTTCCGTCATCCAATCGAGCTGAACCTTGGCGGATAGACTCGAGTGGATGACAAAATTTTCAATCAAGTTTTGGGGTGCTTAAGAAAGTTAGTACATTTTTCGAAAGGGATGTTTGTTTGTAGTGGTCAAACACTATGAAAACTCGATCAGAGCTCAATAAGGTACAATTGCACGTACAAATTGACAATGCATATAAGGGGTTTATATTGAAAATTTTAGCTTTATGGGTTGTATCATTCATTCTTAGAAGGCACATAATGTTTTCATAATATAATAATTTTGGGATATTTTCAAATTAATAATGATAATTAATTTGGATATTCACAAATTAATACTTATTTGTATTAAATTTGTGTACTTCACTACAAAACTGACTTGATCATTTTTTCGTCAATCCTTAATAACCGCAATTTGATTTGAAAATAACTTTTACTTTTACAGTAAGAAATGTATTTTGAATATTATTGGCTAAAGCTCTTTTATATTTTATATTAAAATAGGGCTTATGAATATTTTTGAAAATTTAGATTTTTGTAAAATTTTGATTAATTTTATTTTTGATATGATTCCAAAACTTATTATTTAATTTATGATTATTTTAATGAATTTAACCTATAAATATTTATAAAATAAATTGCAATTTTAATTTTTGCTAATAACCATTAGAATATATTAAAAAAAAAGTTTAACTTTAAAACTTTAAATAGTACAGTTAAACCCCGTTAACGCAAAGCAGACGGGACCGTTAAAATTTTTCGTATTAGCAGAATTACGTGTTAACCGTCTCAAAGCTTTTTCATCTTATTAATGCAGATTTAAACTATTATCTATATATGCATTTAATACTGCTGTTTTTAGCATCATTTACATTGCAAGGCTTATATTTAGTACAATAATTTAACAAGGTATTCATTATGAGCAAAAAAATGTATTTAACAGTAACTTACTATTATTTAAAGACGTTTGTTATTGATTTTTGCTTTAAGTTTTTAATAAAATATTTGTTAAGAATGTGTCTACTTCTAAATTATTTAAAGAACATGAGGCATAGTCCTGCTGCATTAGGAAACGTTGCAAGCTTTCATCTAAGAATAAATGGTTTAAAGAACACATTTTTTTTTTGTCTTAAGCGGCAGTGCTAGATGTGTGGGTAGACGCGGCGTGACGCGTCCCCCCACTTTTCAAGAATATACCCATGCATCCTCCTACTTCTAAAATTACTGAAATCCATCCCCCCCACTTTTAAAAACACTCAATCCATCTGAAAACTAATAAAGAAAAGTAACATTAATCTTTAAATGCAGTGACATCGAGAAAAAGTTATATAAAATTTTCAAAAGTTTAAAAAATAGTTATGGTACATCAAAAATGCATTATATTAATTTTTATAATAAAGATATAAGTATTTTTATTAACAAATACTGTTACATTTGGTCAACTTTTAACTTTGAAGGAAGTACCTTTTAAGTTAAATTTCTATTCTTGTTTCATAAAAGGACAAGCTATTTAAAAAAAAAAAAAAAAAAAATATATATATATATATATATATATATATATATATATATACTATATACTATATATATATATACTATATATATATATACTATATATATATATATATATATATATATATATACTATATACTATATATATATATACTATATATATATATACTATATATATATATATATATATATATATATATATATATATATATATATATATATATATATATATATATATATATATATATATATATATATATATATATATATATATATATATATATATATATATATATATATATATATATATATATATATATATATATATATATATATATATATATATATATATATATATATATATATATATATATATATATATATATATATATATATATATATATATATATATATATATATATATATATATATATATATATATATATATATATATATATATATATATGCATATTTGCATATTTGGAAGCACTATTTAAATCTAAATAAACAGTAATGTATATAATGTTGAATTATTATTTCATTTTATCTCTTACTTGCAAGTAAAAAAACTCAATCGCAGTAAAATAATAATAAATTTTGGACCCTCGTCCAATGCTAGTGTTAGGAACTAAAAATTATTTCCTTTTTAATTAATATTTTTATTATAAGATACGAAAGTATAAAATTTATCGTTGGGGTGAAGGGGGGGGGGGGGGGCTTGTACTTGTTACCAACTTTTGAGTAACCCCCACTTTTTTATTTTCCCACTTCTACCACTGTTAAGCGGGATTTTATTATATGAGATTTCGTGTTAAACGAATGAATTAACATTAAGTTTAATCTTCATCATACGGAGAATTGCTTTTACTTCACGTTAAACGGTATTTCGTGGTAAGTGATTTCGCGTTAACGGGATTTGACTGTATTTCATTATTATTTTTAAATTTAGGATTTTGTAGAACTCATATATCAATAATTCAGAAAGACAAATGAAAGTCAGATATTTAAAAATACTTGTGAACATTTTCACGCATTTGTATTATACACTTTTATGCAATAACGATTTCAAGTTTACAAGATTGGGAAAATCGCATAACTAAGAAAACTGAAATTGAAGTTTTAAAATAGCGTGGCTACTATTAGGGTGCTAATTAATTTATATTAAAAGTAGTAATTCATGTACAGTTTAATTTTGATTTCTTTCAATTCAGATCGATCAATATTATATTTTAAAACAGTATACAAAATTGTGAGAATTCGGTAAATTTAGTGTACTAGTCCCCCTTAAAAATATGTCGACTGCCTAAAAAAAGAATTCTTGTCTCTTTGTTTGAGTGGATAATTGACATGAAATAGTTTAATGTTTACTTATATAATGTTTATTGAAGTTAGCTCATTTTGAGACATTCTCCCTATCTGCAATTCAAAGATTTTCACAAGTTACTGGAATTTAAGAAATTTTAGAGAAGGTATACATATATTCGACAAGAGTAATATATTTTATGAAAGGCATTAATAATTAATATAATGAATGACTGTGTAACTATTAAGTAAAAAAAAATATTTGACTTTCGGGCTTAATTTAAAATTCTATTGAGTAATATTTAAAAAAAAAAACCTACATTTTCATTTTTTGCTTCAAGTGGATGGCTACTGTATACCATCTCGGTGTTATTATTATTTTTTGAATTTAAGTTATACCTACAGTTATATAATTATGTAAGTAAACGAAACACTTCCGTGAAAACCCGACCTTTAAAAAACGCGAAAGGCAAACAATTCGTAGTTTTAAATAAAAAACGGGTTAAGAGAATCGGTAATCATGCCTCAGTATCCATTCGTTCAAATCAAACATCTCAGTTATTTAAATTCCACAGTAGTACCACTTATTGCCAATTTACGTAGACTTTAATGTTAAAAACTATATTCCAACCCTTAAAATTCAAAAGAAATTCCTTTATCCAGCCGAAAAAATATTAAATCAGACACATTCAATGTTTTTATAAACTCTACTAGAAATGATTATAGTTGTTATTTATCGTTAATTTAATAGGCATATTTTAACAATGCAATTTTTGGTCATAGCAAACAAAAGTCAAAACACTGCAAATAAGTATACCAATTAGGTTATTCTAAGCTGTTAATATTAGATTTTCTTTTAAAAATAATTTGTTCTGAATTTCACAAAGGATGGCAAAAAATTCGGATCCATTACTTGAATTCTTGTAAGTGAAAT
This sequence comes from Linyphia triangularis, assembly GCA_963978545.1. Lineage (NCBI taxonomy): Eukaryota > Metazoa > Arthropoda > Arachnida > Araneae > Linyphiidae > Linyphia > Linyphia triangularis. The sequence goes on from OZ021721.1 coordinate 90,622,525, forward strand.
ATTTGAAAATAGAATTCTAAGAAAGATATTACGAGTAAGGGTCCATAATAATGCAATGTAAGGAAATTAAAGATAAATATAGATTTTCCTGCAGTATATTTTTTAATTAAAAGTACACTGAAGATGGAATCCATTTATATCATATTAATGAGGAATTTGAACCTCTTTATATTCGCAAACTTTTTATGCATAGTTTTTTTTTATTGTCACTTATATAAATTTAAACTCAGTTGGAAATTCGTCATTCTACAACAGCCGGCTGGCAGAGAAAGATCAAAGTTTTACTCAAACGGAATGTTCGTTTTTCTGAATTTCAAATTTTTAAGAATATATGCTATTACATTTAAAATAAAAATCCAACTAAAGGTTGGCTACAATGAATGTCGTCTTTAAGAAGTGCAAAATATAAGGTAAGGAATTTTGTTGTTAGATCTTTTGATGTAGTTAAAAATACCTAATTTTGAGTTATGCAATTTTAGAATAGTCACTTATAAACTATTTGTACATCATCCCTTTTGGGGGAATGCTAGTCCTCATCATTTACTATTTTTTACTTAACTCTTTGTTATTTGTACTTTTGATGGAGTTAAAAGTAGTTAATTTTGATTTCTGCGATTTAAGAATGGACTGTGAACAATAGTATTCGCACTACCCATTTAATGATAATGCCTTTTTTAATCCTCATAACTCACACTCTTTACTTAACTCGATGTTATTAGTATTTTTGATGGAGTTAAAAGTAGTAAATTTCGAGTTCTGCGATTTAAGAATGGACCATGAACAATAGTATTCGGACTACCCATTTAATGATAATGCCTTTTTTAATCCTCATAACTCACACTCTTTACTTAACTCGATGTTATTAGTATTTTTGATGGAGTTAAAAGTAGTAAATTTCGAGTTCTGCGATTTAAGAATGGACCATGAACAATAGTATTCGCACTACCCATTTAATGATAATGCCTTTTTTAATCTTCATAACTCACACTCTTTACTTAACTCGTTGTTATTAGTATTTTTGATGGAGTTAAAAGTAGTAAATTTCGAGTTCTCCGATTTAAGAATGGACCATGAACAATAGTCCCCGCTGTACTCAGTTAGTGAGAATGCCTTTTTTAATCTTCATAACTCACACTCTTTACTTAACTCTATGTTATTAGTATTTTTGATGGAGTTAATAGTAGCTAACTTTGAGTTATGGAATTTAAGAGGGGTCCTTTAGTGATCGTCTCCATATTAGTGCGATAGCTTTTTTTTTATCCTACCTTTCCTTTCCTTTTTGATGAAGTTCAAACTAGCTAATTTTGAATTAGGTACTTGGTTTTACGAATGGCTTCTTAGTAATCATCTCCGTATGACCCATTAAGTGAGAACGCTTTTTTTAATCCTCATCATTCTTTCTTTTAACTTAACTCTATGTTATTAATACTTTTGATGTAGTTAGAAGCAGCTAATTATGAATTATACAATTTAAGAATCTCCCTTTAGATTAGTCTCCCTATTCTCCATTTAGTGAGAATGTCTTTTTTAATCCTCATCATTCTTTCTTTTAACTTAACTTTATGTTATTAATACTTTTGACGTAGTTAGAAGCAGCTAATTATGAATTATTAATTTAAGAATCTCCCTTTAGATTAGTCTCCTTATTCGCCATTTAGTGAGAACGCCTTTTTTTTAATCGTCATCATTCTTTCTTTTGACTTAACTCTATGTTATTAATACTTTTGATGTAGTTAGAAGTAGCTGATTCTGAATTATACAATTTTAGAATGGCCCCTTAGCAATCGTCTCCATATAATCCATTTAGTCTGAATGTCTTTTTAAATCCTCATCATTCAATATTTTTACTTAACTCTTTGCTGTTAGTATTTTTGATAGAGTTAAAAATAGCAAATTCTAAAATATGCAATTTAAGGATCTCCGTGTAGATTAGTCTCCGTATTTCCCCTTCCGTATTCCCTTTTTTTAATCCTCATGTTATTAGTACTTTTGATGAGGTCATAAGTAGATAATTATAAATTATACAATTTTAGAACGGCCCCTTAGTAATCGTCTCCATATTACCCATTTAGTGAGAATGACTTTTTTAATACTCGTCTTTCAACTCTTTTTACTTAACTCTCTGAAAACATACGAGATTTGTTGAAGCAAAGAAGCCGACAAAAGAGAAATAGAAATTGGCCACATGTCCTACAGATGAGATATCTATCGACTCAGTTATTTTTCCTAGTGGTGAAACCTCATCTGTTTTAGTTTCTTTTTTAGATTATTTTTTATCACGTCGCAAAAGATTTTCTTCAAATTTGATTGCCATTCTTCCAACTTCGTTTACATATCAGCATTCACTCTCGTTATTATTTATCTTTTGTTTAAAATATATGCAATGCCGTCAGACAATTCCACAAAACCGATATTGAAAAAGATCGTGTCTTCTGAAGTCATTAGTTAAAAAGCCATAAATAAAAAAAAAATCATATATATTTTGGCATTTTCTGATTAGTGGTCTTTAGAAAATAATCTTTATATTTCATTGTCTAACGTCATTAGTTAATAAGACCAAAATCCAAAAATATCAAATGCATATTTTAGCACACTTTCTGATTTGCTTTTAGAAAATAATTATTATATTTCATGGAATGGCTTAATTTCTTAGGTACAAACCATACAACAATAAAAAAAAAAGTAATTTTAAAGGGCAAACGCAAAAGCGTCAAAATATGCATTTGGATTTAGGGCTTTTTAACTTATGACGAAAGTTTTGGCATTATACGAAGACATTGAAATATATATATATATATATATATATATATATATATATATATAATTTTGTGCCTTTATAGTCTTTCGTTATCTGGGCTTGCATAACTTTGAAGCGACTTTGAAATTTAGTATTATTGAAACATCTTTTAAATATTGACTATTTGAAACAATGTTATGAACTTAACATACATGAATGGGTTTAGCTTATCACCGGAAATAAAAATGTATTAGGCGTATAAGCCATCAATACATCACTATTATTCACAATTATTAAAATTGTTTACTCATTCGACAGACTTTTTAATGCAAAATTTTCTCACTAAGGGATAGTTAAAAATCCCTCACGGTGATTAATCCATTACCCAGCCAATTCAACCAACCAATCAAATTAAACAAAACACCGCCAATCGAACTTTAATCGCCCTCGAAAAAAATACATCGTTTTCCCTGTTCATCCATTATCCATTCGTGGTAAATCGTTCAGTAGTCGAAAATGGGTGAAATCCAATCCTTCTGTGTGACGCATATAATATATAAATAAAAGAAACTGTATATTCTTGTATGATAATCGTTCTATAAACTGTTAAATTTTCATAACAATCAATTTTGAGATTCAAAAGCGATCAAACATTATAAGGAACTTTGAATGTCACTTATTTATTACTATATGACTTTAAAATATGTAAAAAGAACTATGAATTACTTATTATTAGTTCTTGCTTTCGAATTAGCATACAGGTACTTCAATTTTACTAATATTATCACGTAACTGTACACAAGAAATACAACGTTGGTGCTATGCCTCGTAAGTATTTATTAGAAAGAATTCTAGATCAACGTTCAGTAGCAGAAGAAACTATCATCTGCCCCACTCAACTCGAGTGACTCTCTTATAAAGCCAGATCGAATGTTCCAGAACATTCACCGGAAACAAGTAAAGTTGGATTTGCATAGAAGCACTAGGACATCCATCCGGAAACAAGTCGTACCGGAAATGATAGAACGTTCTAGAAGGTTCCTCTGGAACAAGAAATAAATAGAAATTAAGCTTTAGTAAAGTGGGTGCCGGTGACATTCGAACCACAGACCTATCGATCACCAGCCTCATGCGCTACCTCTTGGCTATAATGCCACATGTATGAATAACCAAAATGCGGCAATATACATTAAATGCATATTTTTATGTTCATGGCTTTCCTTCTAACACTGAAGTGTTTTTGTAATGTAATTAATATGTTTGATAATGAGTTTACCTTATTTTGAGCGGTGAAAACTGCACTACTTAAATTTCAAGAATTGTAGTCTTTTAAAGAAATATCCTCTAATATATTGAGAGGATAATTTTTGTTACATAATATGAGTTTTGATGATTATTTACTATAGAAGGATAAAGTGTTTAGTTTAAAAAAAGTTTGCAAGTTTTCAGTTTGTTTAGTTAGATTTTATGAAAGATTGTAGTATCCAGACAATTTATTGAGAAATCTTTAAAAAACATAGCTGTACCTACAGTCTCTTTGAATCCATAACCTAAGAGAACTCACTATATGGGATTTTCTCTTGCTCTTCAAAATATTACGCTTTACTTTCAAATCCAAATGATGTCATAATAAATCAATCATATTCATAGATCAGCAATTTTCAATCAAAGTCATATAGTAATAAATGTAATGATGCAATGGTCAATACCAAATGATGTACTAATTTAAAGGCCTCCGCCCTCGGACGAATGGCTTATTTATAATTGCACATTGTGCTATTTGTTTGAAAAGAGAAGTTAGCAAATAGAAGTTGAGAAGTTATAATCTTATACAATAGATGGCACGTTGAGGAAACCTAAGGAATATTTTATATCCGTACAATATAATACGATATATAACTCTGATAAACTTTAAAAAAATTAATTCTTCTAAACAATCTTCAATGCGCAGGCTGTGTATAGGCCCACTAGTATAGACAAAAATTATCTCACAAGTAGCTTTATATACCTGTTATGCAGTGACTTCTCCCAAGTTAAAATACATACAAATTAAAAAAAATATATATATTGGATAGTTGAATACAAATGAATACACTATTTCTCAGGCAATTTGCCAATCTGGGAAGATTGACCAATTCGGACCGAAACTCAAGCATCATTCCAAAATGCGCGATTTTTTTAAAGTATAAATATTTCAAAACTTCCAGTAAATTTTATCCAGGGCGAGATTGGTAACAATCGGTAACAATAGCCGGTTTTGGGATTGGCCAATTTCGAGCGATATTGGCCAGCGTTGTTGCGCTGCTATATGAGGAACTTTTTGTGATTAGCTAGTTAAATTCTAATTAAAATTCATCTTCTAATTTGAAATTTTAATTTTGGAATCAGTAGTTAAACTTTCAGGGAATCTGTAATTTCACACATCATCAAGAAAATAATCTCAGTGGTAATTTGTGAATGCAATATTTCCGTGTGTGCTTTTTGCCATTAAAGGGTTGGACAACAAACAACTGTTGCGACTCAAGGTTCAAACCAATAGCTTCGAATAGCTCAGCTGGATATGTTTATTGTTTCTAAGTGACAAGAAAATTTATTATCAGTGACCTGACAGAACTTCCTTTCAATAAATATTGTAGATAAATCTTTCGAAGACAAGTAATGCGCTGAAATCTCTTCCTGAATTGAGTTAATTTTATACATCTACAAAATATTCCCCAAGTTTGTTCATTTCGGGAAGATTTATTCTCTTTTTATTCACAATTAAAATTTTAATCTTGAATTAAGGATGTAAGAAGGGTAGCTTTACCTGAATGTTGATGGATAAAAAGCTACCCTAATAGCACACATCCTCCCAGGGAGGTCCCTGGGAAGTCATTCGTAGTCCCGGGGATGACTGGGGACTTCCTAGGGACCTCCCTGGGAGGATGTGTGCTAACAGGGTAATTACATTGTTGTATAAAATTATTGATTTAAAAAGGCAAAAAATATATTCTTATCTTTCTATTAATTTCATATGGAATATACGTACTTCAATACACGAATTTTTACTTGGTCCACGTGTTACCCTTGCGCCAGTTAACTCCAACCAACCAACCAACCAACCAACCAACCAACCAACCAACCAACCAACCAACCAACCAACCAACCAACCAACCAACCAACCAACCAACCAACCAACCAACCAACCAACCAACCAACCAACCAACCAACCAACCAACCAACCAACCAACCAACCAACCAACCAACCAACCAACCAACCAACCAACCAACCAACCAACCAACCAACCAACCAACCAACCAACCAACCAACCAACCAACCAACCAACCAACGGATTTTTTTACTGTACTCCATACGGAATGATCAACGATAGAAAAGCTTGTCAGTTAGACATTGAAGATGAGACTTTAATGCTTTTTCAGCAAATATCTTGTATATTATTCTTGAAAGGCGTTTCTTTTGGACGATTCCTTTTTCTTCCTTTATACTGAAATTGATAAATGATACATCATTTTAAAGGCCAAAATCTCCGTCTCTAACGAATAGTTTATTGCATATTGTGTTTGCACATCGTGTTTTGTTTACAAATGCACGTTGTGTATTTCATTTGAAAATCGAAGTTAAGCTCTTTTTTTTTTAATTTTGATTCTATATATAAAGGGTACTCTATGAGACGCGACTCTATATAGAGCAGCGTTCGCCACAAACTTCTAGAGGCGGGCCGTATTACTTATATTGGAGCTTTTCGCGGGCCGGATACACTAATATATTTCTTTTTATTAGCGATTCAACAATATATAGCATTTCTGAAAACTGAAGGGACAAAAAATTGATTTTTTTTATCTTAATCAAATTACAATTGATATTTGATTTTTTTTTCTTTCTTTCAAATAATTAAAAAATAATAATTTTCATTATTAGTAAATTAAAGTCTAAAAGAGAAGTGAATTTTATGATCCAACGTGACAATGGGGCTTGACCTAACTTTTAATAAAAGTATTTAAACTGTAATTCTAAATTATTTTGTTTTAATGGATATGAATTGTGACACGATGGTGGTCGAAAAGTTAAGTTTATTTTGTGTTAGAATTGATGTCTGCCGAAGTATTTGTTGCAGTCAATCTTAATAAGTTGCCCGAATGAGATTCAGTTAAGTTATTCCTGTATTTATTCTTGATGAAAACCATCTTGCTGAAAACTTCTTTTTGTAGTTTCTTTGGGCACGTCTATTCTACACAATTAACACATACTATAATGTTTCGGACAATTTACATTTATGTAAAAAAAAAAGTCCATGCGGTGAAATTTTTTTTTTTAATCTTCTGTGCTGTTGGCGGGCCGCAGAAAATCCTTCGCGAGCCAAATCCGGCCCGCGGGCCGCGTAGTGGCTGACGCTGATATAGAGGGTACTTTGGTAGTACTATATTACAAGGGATTTTATGGAATGCGTCGACTATGACTGGAAATTATCTAATTTTCTCCTGTAGTACTTTCTACTACAAAAAGAAGAAGGGGGGGGGGGGGGAATTATCACTGTTTTAAAGATAGTTTTCCGCTTTAAACAATTGTCATTATTATTTGTTGATAAATCGAACTTAAATGTTAAATAATATCCATTGGTTACTCTATGATGGATGCACGAATTACGATTTATCATCAGACCGATCAGTTTTACGAGCCCTACCGCGCTGATTTCTGCTTTCCGAATCAAATTTAATTATATATCTCTCAGCAATAGAATTCAGTATCTAACTTTAAACTTCTAAAAATGCAATTCTTTTAATCTTAAACAGTTCACTAGTATTATTGCACACAGAAACATTTCTCATTTTCATCTATTTAAATTCTTGTTTCGAGGATATAATCATGCTGTTTCTTGGAAAGAAAATCTTTATGAAAGGTTGAAATATTGCTGCCGGAAAACATAATTTTGGAGGTTTTCTATTCTTTTCTAAGCAAATGTGTGAAAACTAAACATTTGAGAATTTAACTCCTCCACGTTTGAATCATTGTCAACACTTCGGGCGCGAAATCATGTTGCAGTGGAGAAAAGCAAGCATGCAAATCCTATACGATAGGCGTTTCTACTTTAACTAAATCACCACAGCTGCACAGAATCAGTCAACAAGGCAACATCTTTAAGCGATAAGTTTTTCTTTTAAGAAAGCTAATGTCTGTCATATTTTCTTAAAATGCAAATGTTTCTAATGAGCTCTAAAAATTTTATGGCTTTGTGGTCGTCATTTCTAACTCTTCTCAAATATACCACCCAGTTACCACCCATCCGTATCGAATTAAGGCTGCATAAAAATGGCCGAAACTCTGAGTGTAAATACTTTTACTCCCAAGCTCTGTACATCTATTTTTCTGAAAAAACACGATTTAGTCCGGAAATAATCTTTTCTTGCCAGTGTTGAGTATTTTTATAAACACATTCGTGTTTTCTGTCTTTTGTCTACATGTCAATTAAATAATTTTTTCAAATTTACTTTTCAAAGAATTGAGTTTGAATTTATTACATAATTTTCACTATTTATTTAAATTTTCATTCATAATCTCATATGAAAATATAAGTACATCATCAAAAAATGATGACCAACTACAGTATCAAGGCCTATCTAGATGGATACAAAGGTAACTGAGCCAATTGCGCAGTTTAGCTGCAAACACATTCGTGTTTCTTTTTTTTTAATTACATGTCATTCAAATAATGATTTTAAATTTAACATTTCCAGGCATAGGGTTTGAATTTATTACATAATTTTCACTATTTATTTAAATTTTCATTCATAATCTCATATGAAAATATAAGTACATCATCAAAAAATGATGACCAACTACAGTATCAATGCCTATCTAGATGGATACAAAGGTAACTGAGCCAATTACGCAGTTCAGCTTTAAACACATTCGTGTTTCTTGTCTTTTAACTACATGTCCTTTAAATAATGATTTCAAATTTACCATTTCTAGGTATAGGGTTTGAATTGATCACATAATTGTCACTCTTTATTCCCATTTTCATTTTTACTCGTATACGCAATTATAGATACATCGTCAAAAAATAACAACCAACTAGGCCTATCTACATAGGTGCAAAGGTAACTTAGCCAATTGAAAACTGCACAAAGGAAATGAACTCTAAATACAACTGTTATTTTTTTTTTACAACTGTAATTACGAATCATACATTATATAACAAATTTGAGGATAAAATAGTATGATTTTACACAGAAAATAACTCTCGAATTCAGAAATCTACTCCAAGAAAATTGATATGAACTCACTGTACTTCTTGCGTAATTACAACCTTAAATTATGTTCCTACCTTACAGATTTATTCCGGTCCTCTCCATTTTTGAATCCTTTGTATTAACTTCGATTTGTTGTGTTTGTTTGTGGCGGAAAATCTTCGGAAGACAAATTAACCCACTTGTTGTCATCCAACAGAACTGAAACTTGGAAGATAGATTTGTTGTGCATGACAATGCATTCTATCAAGTTTCGAATTCAGAAATCTACTCCAAGAAAATTGATATGAACTCACTGTACTTCTTGCGTAACTAGAACCTTAAATTATGTTCCTATCTTACAGGTTTATTCCGGCCATCTTCATTTTTAAATCCTTTGTATTAACTTCGATTTGTTGTGTTTGTTTGTGGCGGAAAATCTTCGGAAGACAAATTAACCCACTTGTTGTCATCCAACAGAACTGAAACTTGGAAGATAGATTTGTTGTGCATGACAATGCATTCTATCAAGTTTCGAATTCAGAAATCTACTCCAAGAAAATTGATATGAACTCACTGTACTTCTTGCGTAACTAGAACCTTAAATTATGTTCCTATCTTACAGGTTTATTCCGGCCATCTTCATTTTTAAATCCTTTGTATTAACTTCGATTTGTTGTGTTTGTTTGTGGCGGAAAATCTTCGGAAGACAAATTAACCCACTTGTTGTCATCCAACAGAACTGAAACTTGGAAGATAGATTTGTTGTGCATGACAATGCATTCTATCAAGTTTCGAATTCAGAAATCTACTCCAAGAAAATTGATATGAACTCACTGTACTTCTTGCGTAACTAGAACCTTAAATTATGTTCCTATCTTACAGGTTTATTCCGGCCATCTTCATTTTTAAATCCTTTGTATTAACTTCGATTTGTTGTGTTTGTTTGTGGCGGAAAATCTTCGGAAGACAAATTAACCCACTTGTTGTCATCCAACAGAACTGAAACTTGGAAGATAGATTTGTTGTGCATGACAATGCATTCTATCAAGTTTCGAATTCAGAAATCTACTCCAAGAAAATTGATATGAACTCACTGTACTTCTTGCGTAACTAGAACCTTAAATTATGTTCCTATCTTACAGGTTTATTCCGGCCATCTTCATTTTTAAATCCTTTGTATTAACTTCGATTTGTTGTGTTTGTTTGTGGCGGAAAATCTTCGGAAGACAAATTAACCCACTTGTTGTCATCCAACAGAACTGAAACTTGGAAGATAGATTTGTTGTGCATGACAATGCATTCTATCAAGTTTCGAATTCAGAAATCTACTCCAAGAAAATTGATATGAACTCACTGTACTTCTTGCGTAACTAGAACCTTAAATTATGTTCCTATCTTACAGGTTTATTCCGGCCATCTTCATTTTTAAATCCTTTGTATTAACTTCGATTTGTTGTGTTTGTTTGTGGCGGAAAATCTTCGGAAGACAAATTAACCCACTTGTTGTCATCCAACAGAACTGAAACTTGGAAGATAGATTTGTTGTGCATGACAATGCATTCTATAAGGTTTTGGGGGCTATCACTAAAAGGTTGCTTTTACATATTTTCTATTGATGGTTCGGATGACAAATTAACCCACTTGTCGTTATCCAATTGAGCTGAAACTGATAAACTCATTGTCGTTGACAATGCGTTCTATCAAGTTTTAGGGGCAAAAGAAGTTAGTCGATGGCACGGAACTGATGATTTTCTTCGTAGTGATGAAATACTACGAAAATTCGAGCAGAGTTCAAAATCACTAAAATAAGTTACACTTGCATATAAAGTTTATCCATGCAGTTGAATAATTTATATTAAAAACTTCGTTTTAATAAGTTAATTTTTTCTAATTATTAACCCAATTATCATAAAACTGATATTAACTATTAACCCTCTCGCTGCGCATCCCGCTATTTCCGCGGGGAACGTAGAAGTAGTAAAATTTGCGCAGCCCGCGATTTCCGCGGAGATGCATTTTTTCACTTCTAATAAATGTTTTGTAACTATTTTGCATATTTTTATTAGTATATACGTTTTATCTTTGTATTTCATTAAATATCAGAATTTAACTAAGATTAATTTATTAATTTTCAAAATTTTGCTTTTATGTGAATATTCTTCAATTTCAATATTCTGACAACATCTTTTTATGATATAATTCTATATTTAAAAAAAAAAAAAAAAAAAAAAAAAAAAAAAAAAACCCTTTACAATTTTTTTTCCGTATATTTAATTCTAAAATATATGTAGATTTGTGTAATATATGTAATAAAAAAATACGCGATATTTTAACCTATTTTAATAAAAAAATTACGCAGCAAGAGGGTTAAATGAGTTTCAAATAAATTACAAAATTAGGTATTAAGTGCTATTCTCAATTCTTTTTATTTGAGATAACGAGCTCCATTCGAAGAATCAAGATTAAACGAAGAATGTATATAAAAAAAGATTTGATCCATTTCGAAAAATCAATATCCTTAAGCAATCTTTCTACTTGTTGAAAAGTAAATGTGAATAATCGAATTTGAAATGAAGCAAATGATTGATATCCCAACAGGGAATGAAGACATTTACTTACTCATAAAACAGAAAAAAAGGTCACGGGCACTAACAATAACCCAAGGCGTATTCCTTTAGATTAAATGACGTATTTTGAAACTCGTATTCCATTGCATTTCGTACTGTTACCTTTAAAGGCAAGGAAAAGCATTGTTTTCCAAATATAAGGTGAAGACATAGATTTTAAATTTTAACTGATTAGATTTTATTTAAATAGCGGCAGTAGTTGTATTCTACTTAAGTTTATTAAACTTGTCATTGCGAGTTTTATTTAAAATTTTTATTTTGACGGCTCATTTCATGGGGGATTTAAAAGGATGTATCTAATCCATGTTAAAAAGTTTTTTTTTTTTTTTAATGTCCCTCTTTTCAGAAACTATTCCTAGTGTTGTTTAAAAAATTTTCCCAGACAATATTATAACATACTTGCTAGATTGACATATGGTTTTGTGAAAAACTAGTTGTGTATACAGTTTATGATGTCTTGAATTTTTTTTAATGAAATTTAAAAAAAAGAAAAAGTTTAAGGATTCTAAAAGATTATCTAGTTTAGATTTTTGTAAAAAAACGGATGTCCGTTTCTGTAAAAGTACAATTTGTAAAAGACAAAAGTTACAATCTAAAATATTGAGTTGATTCTGAGAAAAAGGTACATTTGTATGAAAAAGCAGCGTTTAAAGTATAAGTAGGGGAATCTATAATACGGGTATTACACTATATACTTGTCGCCACATTTAAATTTGATGTGGAATAGTGTTATCATCATTTTTATTTATTTGAAGAAAGGCCAGTTTTTTACGATATTTTTGGTAATAATTGTTACATAGATAAAAAAAAAAGAAGAAAAAAAAATACATAAAATGGCGAATTTGACGATATAATTTTCCTACATTATCCTTTCTTGTAAGTGAAACAGAGGACAGGAGAAAAACAGTCATTGTTGAGCGATGCTCTAGGTAAGAGAACTCTGTGTTGAAGACACTCGTTTTTAACTTTTTACACCTTTATAGCATTTTTATGGGAATTTCGGAGGAAGGGATGTTTAGAATAACTTAAGATATATTGCCATAGAGATTTTGTTCGAAATCGTTAGAGATCGTTTTAGCAATTGATGAAAACCATGATTTTTTCATGTTTTCATGTTTTGCGCATGCGCAATATTGAAAAAACCTTAATGACAAGTCCCATGGCCACCTGTTTGTGCACCAAATTTGAACATCGAAGATCAATTATCAATTCGTTCGTGATTTACGATGACAGTGTACACGCAGACATACATTTTTTAGACCACTTTTTTGAAGTGAAGGATGTTCCAAAACGTGGGGGAAAAAAGGAAAAAAAAAAAAAAATTGGACCGGAAACAATACTTTTATTACCCTATTTTAACAAATGAGTGATTGAAAGTAAAAATGTGTATGTTTTTATTGTGCTGGTCTTTTTTTTTTTTTTTTTTTTTTTTAATTATTAAAAACACTACTAATAAACGCATTGCCCACCAAAGTATACCATTTTGTAGATAACGTTTTGAATACTGCTATACACTAAAAAACCACAAAATTTTGCTGTAAATTTTTGCTTCCGGTCCTTTTTGTGCATTTAAGATTACTTAGGGGAATTACTTTAATGAAACTACATCAGAGTCATATAATGTATTCTATTACTGAGAAATATAAAATGCCCCAGGTTTCTCAACGTGCTTAAACAGAGTTTTCTCTTTATAGGGCTGCCATATATTGAATACTATCAAATCTCCCAATTTTTTTTTAACAATTTGGGATTTTCTTCACTGAAATCTTTGAATGAATTTTTGATTTTCTTCACACTCTGAAAACTTCGATTTCCGGAAAAAATAATAATAATAATAATAATAATACAAGGTGCAATTGTGAATACACTATTCGTCAGAATCTTAGCTTTTAACACCGTCCAAAAGTAACTTATAAGATGAATCTGAATGTCTTAGGTTGAAATCCTCGATACTAGATGTATGCCTTTAATTAAAATTGAAACGTTCCTTATCCTAGGGAACACAGCAGTATTGATCAACATCGGAAACAGGGATTCTACGAGATTGGCTAAATCTATCCAAAACTCGAGCATCGTTCCAAAATACACGATTTAAAATAAAATAAAATAAAAATAAAAATAAAAATAAAATAAAATAAATAAACATCTCAAAAATATCACATAACCTATTTTTTGCCCTCCGATTTTTCTTATAAATGCAGTATTTCAACTTTAAAATTGTGCATCAACATTTCAAGCTTCCTTTATATTTTACCTAGCATTGTAGATATTTACCAATATTTTTAACAACGGCCGCTTTACAACTTTCTACATCGGGATTGGCCGATGTTAAGCGACAGTGGCTAGCGTTGTAGTGCTCCTGAGGATTCTTATAAAAGCATTACTTCATTTACTTAACTTCATCTACTTCTCCTTTAGTTATTATATTTTGAGTTTACAAATTATTAAAGATAAAATGCATATATACCCGTGGTAAGGATTACCAATTATCTCCCTATAACTTCTCGGTAATGCAATCTTATTAACTTTATCTCTCTTTTTTTTACCCATAGATTCCACAATACCGCAACTCTACTGGGAATCAACCCACTGAGTGTGGTCATCAACAAAATTCCGAAGTAAGATACGACGGCAGATTCATTTTCTGTCGAGTCCTTGACGAGAAGTCCTGTTGAGGCAATTATTTCGAACGCCTGTCTACCTTTGGAATGCGCGGGTAACATGGATGTCAATATAGACTCGAGAATTAAATTGGACTACATAGTGGAGAATCCGGATTACACCAAGAAGTTGGCTGGTGGTAAGTAATGAGTCGGCTCATTATTTCTGTCAGAGTAATAAGTAATATCCAGCGGTTATTTTCCTAGAACAGTTTTTAATTCAGTTTTAATGAGCTACGAGCTGTGGTTTTAATGTGGTTGTATTTTGATGTCTCCGTTGGAGAAAGTGATTTTATGTTCTGCGGCAGGTAGGTAATGTAAATAGAGGGAGATTGTAATTAAAGTTCAACTATCAAAAAGCTGTAAAAAAAGGCCACTGGATAGAATGAACTGAAATTTGATCTAAATGTACGCAAAGATGGATATTGTATGGAATAGCAAAAAAAAAAAAAAAAAAAAAAAAAACCACCTCTTTCAAACTATTTTTTTTCTTATGCCATACCATTTTTCTTTTTTAAATCCTATTTATTCTGCTTAAAATAATTTTATTATTTATTTTTATTATTTATTATAACTTTGAATTTGTGTGTTGATGGCGGGAAAATCTGAAGAGGTCTAATTAACCCCCTTGCCGTCATCCAATCAGGCTAAAACTTGGCAGATAGATTCAATGTCGATGACAATGCATTCTATCAAATTTTAGGGCTGTAACTGTCACAATAAGGTAGCTTTTACGGAATAATAATAACCAACTTGCAGTGATCTAACGCGCTAAAATAGCATTTAACGACCATTGAAGAAGCTCTTTCCTGTCGCCAAATTTTGTTTTAATAAATAAATAAATAATAAAATTAGTTTAATCAGAATAAATAAATGACATCTGGATGTGAGTGCATAAATTGACGTTCATTTTTAATAAATAAATTTTGAAACGTAGTTTGCCGCACATTTTGCTGAGAGAAATAGTTTTGATATTTAAAATTAGATGCAAATACCAAAAACACGCTGTTTACAGAATCGGCGCTGTTTTAACGAATATAAAAATTGGCATCGCATAAACAAGGATTTATATAAAAAGCTTTGTCTTTATGAGTTGTATTATTGCGAGTTAATTTAGATCAAATTTAAGGTCATTCTAACGAGTTTTTTTTTTTTTAATTGAACTTTAATTATAATCTCCCAGCAGTTTAATTATAATCTCCCAGCATATTTTAGTATCTATCATACGTATTAATTTATGGGTAAATATCTGAAACAGAGGCGGATCCTAACAGGAGAGATTGTGATGACCTCTTCCCTCTGTAAAGGCTATCTTCATTCTCATTACTTCATTTTAATTTTTATTACTGCCATCAAAAACACGAAACCAAACACTTTAGTTTAGGCGACATTTGATACTTTATGATTACAAATAGTATAATAATAGCACCAACATAACTTTATGGATTTGTAAATGTCATACCATACAATGTTCAAGGCCAAGTACTTATTTACATATTAAATTAGATAATATCGTTGCCAAATAAGGATTCCTAGTAAAAATCAAATTTCCTTGAACATAGTTGTGTTGCTTCCTTACGAAATAAAGATTTTCTATAGAAGAGGAATCATACCATTGCACAAGAGTACATTAAAAGTACATAGTGAATTTGGTAAGAGTTTTAATATTTGTGTGTGTTTTCCCTTCTTCATTTTCCCTAAAAAGAAATAAATAGACATTTTTACGCCAAACTTCATTGAAAACGTCTGAAAATCTTGATGGCATTTATGATTAAAAATGCTATTTAAAAGCACCAACATGAAGTTTATGGATGTCGAAATTTCATCGTACAATGCTCAAGGTCAAGAACTTATTTACACATGATTTTAGGTAATGCCGTTGACATATAAGGATTCCCTGTAAAAATTAAATCTCCTTTTATACATTTGTGATGGTTTATTTCGAAATAGAGGTTTAAAGTTTCTACACCTTCAGCCTTTCAATAATAAATCATCCACATTCGAATGCATGTTATTGGTCATGCATGTTTTCCAGCAGTTAACCTTCACTCAGAACATAACAACGCCTTCATAAGCATTACAGAAATTTTCAACGGCTTTTTTATAGAAAGAATTATTATTCTCTATCTTCCATAACATTGTTGAATTATTATTCTTTATCTTCCAAAATATTATTGAAGAATTGCCGAAAAAAAAAAAAGAAAAAAAAAGAAGCAGCAATCTTTTTTGCTTTCTCACTGGATTCTCCATTTTCTATGTTTTGTTTAATTAAAATTTCCCTATTATTCAAACATAGATTCATAAAACATACAGATATATATTTATAAAACAACTAGCTGAAGTAACCGGCATTGTCCGGACTCAAATAGCTACGGCCTGGAATTATCCAGTACACCTCGGTACAACTCGATTGCAAGTTATGAGCATTCAACCTTCCCTAACACCTTACCATAGGTTGCACTACTTTACTTATAAAATATCAGAATGAAATTGTGTTCCCGATAAGCTATAGAAAACAAAACTTGGTTAAATTGGCTCAGTAGATCTCAAGTTATTACGATGTGGTGTTTTTTTCTTCAAAGTCTTATGTAGCCTGTTACCATGCACTTGTTTCGGAAATCAAGTATGCAAGATTTCATCAATATATTAGCTTCAAACTTAACACATAACTACAAATACATTAGTAAAGACCCCAATTAAAGTTTTAAACAAATTATTAGCAGATTTCAGTAGCTAAAATAAAATGATAGAAAGAAAAAACAGCCGGAGATAATAAAAGTACCCAAAACGGGCTTAAATCACAACAGTTACTACAAGTGTCAAGGGGAGACGGGTCAATATAAAAACTGTTTATGACTAGTATATATTTCAAACTTAACATACAACTACAAATACATTTATAAAGACCTAAATTTAAGTCTTAAACACAAGTTATTAGCAGTTTTCAATAACGAAAACAAAGCCATAGAAAGGAAAAATACCATAAGATAATAAAAGGAAACAAAACGGGTGTATTTTTACGTCTCAATTCATAGCAGTTAAAGAACCTCTTGACAGAACTAAAATCTCTCCCAGTTCCTTGACCTAGTATCATTGAAAGAAGAGAATATCATTAAATGCCGATGTGATGGTTTTAATAACGGCCACATTTGACAACAGGTCTGGTCACTCCGCTAGGATTTTACTATCTTTTCGGATCATTTACGACATCCGCTCTCTTTAACATTTGTTTTTCTACTAAAAATAACAAACTATCTCAAGGATTCGTTTGATTCAATTTGCAATCGATAAAATTGTTTGGATTGAGATAGGAAAGTTTAATTTATTATATTGTTTCAGTATGAACTCCTTACTTTGTAATGGTAATGCCTAAGCGAGTCATGATTTTGAAGATAATTTCAATTATATCTATTATTTGCTGCATTTTGCCAATTTCGATTGGTTAATTAAAATATTGTTATTTTTCAAGTTACTTGTATGTAAATAAAAATAAAGGCTCACGTGTTTTTAATGTGCAGTCTATAAGTCGAATGATTAGTTATTGAGTAAACTATTTAGTTTAGTTATTGGGGGTTAATAGGATTTATGCATTTGAAGCATCGTTAATTTTTTTTTTGTTTTTGAGCTATTTTTTAATTTTTCAAAACATTTTTTAGAAATTATTTATTTGTAGCCTCAGAAGCATAAATACAAAGTTATGTCTAACTAGTATTTAAATAATCATATTTTCAAACTTTATTAGTTTCACCGATTTCTGAGAAGTTCCTAGTTGAATTTCCTAAAGAAATCTGAGTACTATTTTTGAGCACTGAGCTTATATTTGCGTCAATAAAGTGTAATTCTTGGGGTGATTGCAATCATTGCTGATAATGAATAATTCACCACGATTATATATAATTAAGCTTGAATGACAAAATGTATTTACTACTTATACAGAGTGTTTAAAAATCACTACATGTCTTTTATATTATCATAATTATGAGCGAAAATGAATATACTTTGAATCTGAAGTAGGGTCCAATATTTATTGCGATATTCGCAATCAAAGTTAATAAATTTTAACTAATTAAATGCTTACAAACCATTTATGAAAACTTTCTTTATTCGTCAATTTTACTTTGGAGGTTATTAGAAGTTTATTCTTTCTTTGATTGGAAAAAAATTATTTAAATGGGCTTAGCAGACCAAGTAGCTGAGAAAAGTTAAATTTGAAAGGTGCTTTTTTCCTTTCTTTTTATCACCTTTTTGGCTGAAATTTGATTTGAAAATACTTATGGTAATGTTAACATTTGATGTGAATATATTTACATTTGGAAACCCTAACATTTCATTCTAATTTGTATTTGGAAATATGAGTTTCAATAAATAGCAGATAATTTTGAATTTTAACGATTATATTAAATTACTAATATTGCTTACTACAACAAAACTATTTTTTTTTTATAAAATAAAAGAACAATTACAATAATCGATGTAAAGCCTATTATTGTAGTTGTTCTATAATTAAATAAGTAGTTTAAGGCAGAATGCTTGGCCAGCATGCAAGACGTCCCGCTATCAAACCTCCCCTACGCTCTTTAGTCTTCAGTATATGCGGCAATGAACGTGACAGATAGTGTTGTTGAATTAGATGTTTAGATCATTAGGAGAGTTTCCATGTTTTCACCCTTTCTAGTCTGAAATCCAGACAGTTTCCCTTGAAAAACCTCTCGGAAGGCTTCACTTGCACACAGGTATCAATACGATATTCTGGCGTAGTACAATCTCCGTGTAGCTATTATGCCTGAAAATTCCTGTTCTATGCTGAAAGGAGATACAGTGTGTCTCAAAAGTTACACCCCATTTTTGACGCCTTTACTATTGGCGTCAAATCAATCGCCAATAATGATGTATGTGTGGTTTACGTCCTTTCATTGGAAAGGAGAGGGTAACTTGTATTTTATTCACTGTCATTAGTACGTTTGGGGTCGGTTTTTATCATAAAGCTGCCTACAAAGGGTCCCAAATTAAAAAAAAAAAAAAAAAAAAAAAATTAGTTTAGTTTTCATTTGCGACCCCTAATATAAATTACAAATATACTTTATTAGTGTTCTAGAAAATGCAGATAACAAGGAAATGTGTTCGTTTCTAAACATCGTAAATAGTAAAAAAAGTTCGAGCAGCGAAATGAATATTCATTTTAAGAATATCTACGAGATAATTTCTTTAACGTTTTAAATGATACATCTTGTATTTTTTTTCTTTTGTAAGACCTATAATTTATCGCAATTATCAGAAAAATCAAGTAATTATCAAGTCAATAAAATATTACCAGTACCTATAAAATTTATTGAAGTCACTGTATTACACAGCCAGCGCGAATTGTTTTAAAATGTAAACTTTATAATGAGTTAACTATAAATGTAAATATTTAAATGACGATTCTTGGCAACTTATTTGAAACGATGGGGATTTTTAACTACAAAGAAAATGACTTTTCATTGGTTTTACTCGCTTGATTAGGTTTATAGATATATTTTTTAAGCTTATACGTCACATAGACCGAGATAGTAAGCAAGCATACGAAAACCTTATCATTTACTTGGCTTTAGACTTGCAGAGTGACAAGGTTATAGGACAAGGGTCTTGAAGGGTTTAATGAAAAGGCTTACATTAGGGCAACCCTCCTAAAATGTTGATTCTAGATTGGAATATATACTGTGTAAACCTTGTAGTATTATGAAAAGGTTTACATACCCTTTACAGTGTAAACCTTGTTGAAAGGTTGGTCGCGAAAACTTTATGAACAGTTTATCAAGTTGGAACAAGGACCTCTTTTTCAAGCTTTTAAAAAAGTTCCCTCTTTGTCATCTGAACCTTGCATCTTTTCCATTAACAAGATTTACACATGGTGTTGAAAAGGTTAAAATGCTATTTGGAACACACACATCGAATATAAAATATTGACACATAAAATATCAAGAAATGTATCAGATTAAAAACTATTTTTATAATACCATTAAAACTGTTTGGGAACCAGCGCCATTTTTTAATTCACCTTGTCAATATGAAAACTCATTCTCTTACTCCAAAGAGTTAAAGTAATAAGGTAACCGCGTCTTTCAAATAAACTTCAGGTAATCTGAGTTCCGTCTCTGAATCTTATCACTTAGAGATCTCTGAAGAGTTAAAAAGTAAGAAATATTGACTAGCCAGTTGCCATAAATCCAGGAGCTAAATCTTCCCAGCGACTGCAAGATGCGATCATTGCAGAACGTGGGGTTAAATTTATGAAACAGGTTGGGTTGCCATTTTCGGGTGTAAATTCGTGTGCCTGTCACATTGTTTAGATTTGAAAACCATGACACGTGTTCAGGATCGCGCTATTTTGTTAGTGAAATTTCATAGCTTTAAGAGAGGACTCACATTAATTCAGAGGCTTAGCAAAGTTTATCATAAGTTGATTTATGGTTAGAATAAGTTATACCTTGTCAAAGTGGTCTAAATTATCCATCTACAACCATCGATATAGATAAACAACTGGATAGACTGCTCCATTGTCAATGAAAAGAGAAAAACGCGCCGAGGATTGCGAAGCTGGTGGGAAGATTAACCAATCACAGTTCACATTTATAGTTGGATGGGAATACGAAAAACCTTGTAAAATGTTAGAGTATATATATATTTTTTTGTACATTATTACTAATTAAGGTGTACTATTGACATTTCTGCTGTGTACAACCCAAAATTTTATTTTCAATCCTCTGCAATCCGTATTTTTTATCCCACCAATTGCATCTGACAACAGCTTCATTTTCCCAGCGTTAAGCAGTCTATCCAGTTGTTTATCTATATCGATGTCTACAACAGCGTTCACCACTAACTTTTAGAGGCGGGCCGTATGACTTATGTCAGCTTTTCGCGAGCCGCATATTTATACCGGATACACCAATATATGTATATTTAATTATTATCAATTTAACAATATATAGCATTTATGAAAGCTAAAAAAAATACTGATTTTTTTATCCGAATAAAATTTCAATTGATATTTGATTTTTTTTCTCAAGAATTTTTTTTTTTTTTAATTATTATTTGTAAATCAAAGTCTAAAAAAAATAAGTGATTCTTTTGTTCCAACGTCACAATACAAATTGATATAACTTTTAATAAGGGTATTTAAAACGTACCTCCAGATTTCCCGTTTTAGTTCATATCAATTGTGAGACGATGACGGTCGAAATCAGTTTATTTTATGATACTTCGCTGCCTGTTGCAATATTTGTTGCAGCATATCTTAATAAAATGTCCAAATGAGATTCAGTTAAATTATTCTTGTACTTATTCTTGATGAAATACATCTTGCTGAAATTTTCTTCATGTAGTTCTTTCGGGTACGTAGTGGAGAACTTATCTACAGAGTAAACACATACTATTTTAAACAGATTAAAATTGTGTAAAAAAAAAAAAAAATCCGTATCATGAGAATAGATTTTTTTTCTTCCATGCCGCCGGTGGGCCGCAGAAAAATATGTCACGGGCCGCATAGTGGCTAACGCTGATCTACAATGAATAACTTAAGAAAGAAAGAAAGTAAGTTAATAAGAAAACTTTACAATTGGGGTGGCTGGTTTGAAGAGAAAATTAAATATTCATTAGGAGAGAGTTAAAGGCCATTGATTACTTTTAGCTGGATCAACCTTGATGGGAATCGTCCGTGTAGCTGGTCAACTTCTTTTCTATTCGTATTTGATTATTGTATTTAGTGAATTGCTTACCACATCGTACTCGGTATAACATTTATATCGTTCACATATACTATTACATGCCTATTCTTCAGATAGAAAAACTAATAAAATCCTCTAGAAATGGTTCGAATTTTATTTTACCTAATTTGGCGTGATATTAAAATATTGTTTTAAACTTATAAAAATCTGGTTATAATTTCGTTACTGTGTGGCCGGGTTGTTGGAAAAACATAACCTCTAAAAACAATTCAAAACGTTTCAACCCGACTAGTCATTAAATTAGGCAATTTTTGAGAAAATGAATATACACTATTTGTCAAATAAGATGAAAAAGTTTTGTATTTCTAAACTCTGCTTCTCCTTTTATTACGAAATTTAGGAACAATGTAGGGATTGATTCAAAAACGTTCGGCAGAGATTTTCAGGTAGCGCCCTAGTTACATGTCCGTACATTTTTTGTTCATTTACGTTTAGTACATCACTTAACGTTTACGTATATTTTAATATTTTTTTCAATGTTTTTAGTTGTTGAATGCATTTGTAAATAAATACATTTTTAAGATACAAATTAATAGTGGTGATCTGGTTATATCCATCAGTTAGAAAATTTCTGGTTGCGTCCTAATTATATGTTTTGAATTTTTATTTTACATTTACGGAGTTACTTAGCTTTTACGTTCACGCAATTTTTTTGTTCAAGGTTTTAGATGTTAAATATATTTATATATAAATATTAAATATCAATAATCTGGTTGCCATTCGGTAGAAAGTTGCGTGTGCGTCGTTTATTTTTTGTTCGTTTACTTTTACGTACTTTTTTATTTAACAATTTTAGATGTTAAATATATTTATATATAAACATATTATTTTAGATGTTAATATCGAATACCGATTACGCGTTGAGTTAAAAAAAGTTTCGTATCTCTAGACGTCGCTTCTTATTTATTACAACATTTAGGGAAAACGTAGTGATTGATTCAAAATCCATTCGGTAAAAATTTCCGGGTAGTGTTCTAGTTATGCAATTACAATTCTTGTTTTATGTTTTTAGATGTTTAAAATTATTAAAGATCTTAAATATCAAGCTCAAGCTCTGGCTACAGTTTCTACGATATTCCAGAGTGTTCTAATAGATTGGCTGGCCTCTTTGTAAAAGAGCAGAAATATACGGGGGTTGGTTAAGCGGTGGGCGAGGATATGCAGTTCAACTACCCTTTTTTTTGTCATACTTTTGGTCTCATAAATCATTAGTCTTTTGCTAAAGTTTAGTGTAGGTTTCGTTTCTGAATAAAAATCTGAAGAGTGACGTTGACTATGACGTTAGTACAAATTTTCTCTCAGCATGGAAAGTGATATTACCCTTTTGTAATAACGTGTTTTGCCACTGGGCTTAAGCAGCGTGTCTGTAGGTGGGCTGAATCACTCGTTTTCAAATAACAAGGAGTCTAAAAAGGTATCTAAAAGGAAATTTTAAATACTAGCTATTATGAGGGCAAAACCCAGTGAAACTCTTTTAATTTTTCTTATCAGATTATTACTAAATATTTTCTCAGCATGAAAAGTCATCTTACCTTTTTGTAATGACGTGTTTCGTCACTGGGCTTAAGCTGCGTGTCTGTAGGTGGGTTGAATCACTCGCTTTCAAATAACAAGGAGTTCAGAAAGGTATCTGAAAGGAAATTCAAAATAATATCTATTATAATGGTAAAACTCAGTGAAATCTTTTAATTTTTCTTATCAGATTATTACTAAATTTTCTCTGGAAAATGGAAAAACATCTTACCTTTTTGTAATGACGTGTTTTGGCTTTGGACTATTTAAGCAGCGTGTCTGTAAGTGGGTTGATCATTCGACCTCAAATACTAGGAGTCTAGAAAGGTATCTGAAAGGAAATATAAAATAGTAGCTATTATAAAGGCAAGACCCAGTGAAACTCTTTTAATTTTTCTTACCAGATTATTACTAAATTTTCTCTCAGAATGGAAAAACATCTTACCTTTTTGTAATGGCGTGTTTTGGCTTTGGAGTATTTAAGCAACTTGTCTGCAGGCGGGTTGAATCACTCGGCCTTAAATACAAAGAGTCTAGAAAGGTATCTGAAAGGAAATAAAATATAGTAGCTATCATAATGGCAAGGCAAGTGATACTCTTTTAATTTTTCTTACTAGATAATAAACATACGATTCATTTTAAAATAAAACTGACTCGTTTGATCTTGTTTATGATGTCAGTGGTCTTTTTTTAATAGAAAAACATGTAGTTTTTAATACGCCTATTTCAGTGGGTTTGCATAAGAAATCTGTAATAGTTACCATTAACGAATCTTTAACAGGCAATAGTTCCAGTTGGAATTTACCTTCTTTGACGATTATTCTATATGGCATATTTTACCAATGTGTTGAAACAGAAACTTAATAGATAGTTTATTAAGCATCCCTTCTTAGTAAATGCACATCTAAAAGTAATCGGATTTTAAAAGCCTGAAAATAGCTATCGAAATGAAATAGAACTTGTCGTCCATCTCCAATATTCAAAATATTCAAGTATATAAATTTAAATAGAGGGAACATTTAGAATTTAATAAAAATAATTTAGGAATTTTCTATTTAGTAAATGCTATTTAACAAAATATGCCTCTATTCGATACTTTTAACGAAATAATATTTCCTTGTTTAGAACCCAGAGTTTTAAAATATCCCACTCATTTTAAACTGATAGCTGAATTCCACATTATATATGTAGAATATTATTCGTATTCATCATTCACGAAAAACTTATAATAATATTTTTTAAATCGGTTAAAAATAACAACATTCTTTTTTTTAAAACCTTTACTATAGGAATAAACTTTACATTACCAGATACTTCTCTGGTTGTAAAGTATTATCATTTTAACTAGAATTTTATTCTTTACAATAACTATTTAGTTTAGTATGCACGGTTCCGGGTGTCTATTTCTGCCAATATAAGGTGCTTATCACAGCCAAATACGCCTCGTAATTTTGAACAACGATAAGATCATGAGGTCGAAGATTTATCGCACACACCCTCTCTCTTCAACCCCACCATTCCAACGAGAGTACATTGAGATCACGATCTTTTTAATGTGCACCAACCTTCATTATCGTTCACACCAGTATTTGGCGTGGCAAGGACCGAATCTACGATCTATCGCTCATGAGCTCGATGCCTTACTTACGCCACTTTGCCGGTGGGTCACTGGAAGCTCTAGAATGCCTATATTTAACGAAAACAAACAGTTATAAATATTTGTTTTGGCTAAACATCAACAAAAAGCAATTTCCAGTTTTTGTTGCTTAACAGTTTTTAAAATTGTTTCAAAGTACAAAATAATTATGTTTCACGATGTTTTCTAATAAAAAGTTACTTTTAATGATTATTTTTTTCTACTTTAATTTATTGCTATCACGAAAGATCCAATTATCAAAACAGTCATTATATTCTTAATGAAGTAAGAAGCTATGCCAAACTCAGATTTTATATTTGTTTTTAACAACCTGGGCGGAGGGAACTTGTTCAAATTACTAAAAGTTCTGGTATTAGGTATATTTTATTCTTTATTCTTACCGTGGAAAATTTATTCATGTACGAAAAGTCTATAAAATTTACATGTAACTGATGCTGATATGATAAAATCAGGACCTTCGCAAAGGGACCTCACACTTTTATGAACATTAATCCTATTGTTAAACATTGGCTGAAAGAAATTTGTCCTTGAGCACCATATTACTTTCTATCACACATATTTAGTATATCCTACAGCAGTACTATTAGGGAGTGTTATTCTGAATCGCATTCTTAATGTCAATTATCGAGCTCAACTTCATTCATTTTGAATAATACATTCATTAGAAAGAATAATTAGTTGGTAATGTGTTGTAGTCAATCAGAGTATAAATAAAACTATTATTTAAATGAGTTGCAAAATATACAACATGAAGAGGGTTTCTGAAGTCCTTCGTACTTTTCTGTAAAAATAAAAATGATTTTCGACTTATTTATATTTATGAACTGCAATCCAACACTGCAACTATAATATTATTTATATAATAACTTATTTTCAGCTGAAATTTTAATCATGTTTCATAGCTGATCACAAAATTTAACGTCACGAATTCGTATGCTAGGTAATTAAATATATTTGAACATTCGTCGTGTTCGAGAATTTATTTCTGTATATTATAAAAAAGTATACTTTTGCAATTACAAAGTAAATTATTTCTCCATATCAAAGTAACGCACATAATTCACCATGACCATATTCGGCATCGTAAATTGAAATTTTTTTCACAATTACTGTTTTAAAAAATGTACTGCTTTCAAAAAAAATTTCTTCGGTAATCTGAAATATAATATATTATTTAACATTACATTCAGTTATAATAAACTAAATTTCATTTAAGTAAAACCAACAAAACTCAGTTTAATCTTTGCGGTATATTAGATATGCATACCGTTTTTATATAACCATATATTTTTCCAGCTTTCAAATACTTTCATGATTTTAGGGTGATATACGATGAAACTCTAGTATTGCATTTCGTTAGCCTAAATTGGTATATTCTTTTTCAATGGACATCCAGATACTAATACTTCTTCGATAAACAATTAAAAAAAAGTTACCCAACCGTCTATAAACATATTTATACAGTTAATATATTTTCTTCCATATATGTAAATAAATCCATATATAGTATATGAGTTTATCAAAATTCCTATCGTCTTTTTATAAACGCGTTTCTAATGATTTATTTCTGTTGCCATTTCCGTAATATTGAGTTGCAAGTATGTCCTTCCCAAGGTTTCTTCCAAAAATACTTACCAGAACGAACTTTAAAGGTTGTCTTTCAGTTGACCTTTATTCATTGTGCAGAAAAGTTTGACCCTGCTTTTGAGATTTAACTCTTCATCCATACCTGACCGTTTATTGACCGCTATTGTAGCATGCAAAACGCGCTTCAACTTAGCTTAGTTGCCTTGACACCTTATCAACTGAAGAAGGTACCAAAAAAGGAATGAAAGCTTGTGAGAAGGGCAGGCCGAAATAATTCATCCCCAAACCCTTGACCATTTTCTAAATAAAAAGAGCGAAAGTCATTCCAAGTTACATAACTAATCAGGTAACCCAGATTTGACTATCCTTTATGGAGGGTAGACTTTTGGACGACCTATGGGTGACTACTACCTTGAGATTTTGTTTTCTTCATAACAATCCATATTGGTTCTAACCTTGAATACCTTTTTGAAATGATTTATTTATTTCATTTTACAGTCAGAAAGGTTTACTGCTTTAAGACTCAAGTGCGATTTTACGATGGATATATTTTAAATAACGTGACAGGTTAAATTATGCATAATTCAAATATATTTTTTTGAAGAAAATGAAATGCGTAACGAGTAAATTTTTGAACGTCGGGAAAATTTCAGGGTTCGTTGTTGAAATGAAAGAGTTGTATTATAATTTCTTTTACTGTTTCATTAACGACTTGAAGGAATCCATAGAACAATTGTGATTTTACACGAACTTTTCGATAAACATTATTCATTGTTTTGATTCCTATTCCGATTGAGTATTAGGAAGACTGTATTTTCTTTGTCAGAATCTTGGAAATATAAATGAAATTTTTAGCTTATTCTCCTTTTTTCATATGATTGAATAAGAAATGTTGCGATTTACCATTAAATCTTAATCATCAAATCCTTACCAATCATTTCTTATAGTGTAATTAATAAATAATAATTTTGATACAATTCTACACTTGATAAAAAAATGCATATATTTTTAAATATTTGTTAATTTATTAGAGATACTTATTAAATTGTAATAGGCTGGAATTTTTTATTGATCCCTAATCCAATTCCTATATTTCCGCTTTAGGCTTGACAATTTGTTTATAATTTTACAATAAATCTTACAAATTCGAATGTTAGTTAATTTGCAATAATTAAGAAGAAAGGTAAAGAAATTATATTTTAGTATTAAACAACTTTTAAATCTCTTCAAATCGCAGAATAGAAATTGGTTAGAAAATTGTATTATTCATGTTTTTCATTTATAATTATTTCTAATTAATAAAACATTAGTATAATTTTAAAAATAATGAAAATGTTTCATCAAATATATATTAATTACATTGAAATAGCAAAAGAAAAATATTATCGGCGAAAAAAAAAATGTGAAATAAGATGCCGATTAAATTTGACAACAAAAGGAATTCACTTGCTGAAAACATTTTATCCATGAGATAATCGACAACAAAAAACCGTTCATAAGGTGAAATTTAATAACATTCAGAAGCTTCAATTTATGACCTAACTTGACAAGAATTTGTCTCACTTTTAAGTCCATTTGTAAAATTGTAGAAAAAGCACTCTAAAGATTAATCTAAAATATAATTTCTTGAACAATATTGTTCATTGTGGAGTGTGGTCATTGTGGAGCAATATCATTCCACCACAATTATGTGGAGTAATATTGTTCCACAATAACTACACTCTCTTCATTTGCTCATTATTCAAGATGTTAAGCTTGATACTTATGTAATACTCAAAGCATTTTATCTATAAGACAAAAAAATATGCTCATAACGTTAAGAAATTAAATACCATTCCTCAGTTTCAATATATGACCTAACTTGACAAGAAATTGTCTCACTTTTGGTTCTATATATGAATCCATAACAAAAAAAAGTTCTCCAAATTATAATTTTTTAAAGCAATATCGTTTAATTTCCCTCCACAATGACTACACTTTCTTTCTATTTGTTCATTATTCAAGATGATAAGCTTGATACATGTCGAATGCTCAAAACATTTTATCTAAGGTAAACAAAAGAATACATTCATAAGGTTAAGAAGTTTAATAACATTCAGCAGTAAGCAATTTCAATATCTGACCTAACTTGACAAGAACTTGTCTTGCTCTTAAATCCGGCGTTAAACACATTACAAAAAAAAAAAAAACCTCTCTCCAAATTATAATTTCTTAAACAATATCGTTTAATTTCCCTTTACAATTACCACACTTTCTCTCTATTTGTTCATTATTTAAGTTGATAAGCTTGACACAGGTGAAATACTCAAAACATTTTATCTATAAGGTAAAAAAAAAAAAAAACGCTCATAAGGTTAAGAAGTTTAATAACATTCAGCAGTAAGCAATTTCAATATCTGACCTAACTTGACAAGAATTTGTCTTGCTTTTAAATCCGGCTTTGAACACATTAAAAAAAAACACACACAAAAAAAAAAAAAAAAAAAAACACTTCTCCAAATTATAATTTCTTAAGCAATATCGTTTAATTTCCCTTTACAATGACCACACTTTCTCTCTATTTGTTCATTATTTAAGTTGATAAGCTTGACACAGGTGAAATACTCAAAACATTTTATCTATAAGGTAAAAAAAAAACCGCTCATAAGGTTAAGAAGTTTAATAACATTCAGCAGTAAGCATTTCAATATCTGACCTAACTTGACAAGAATTTGTCTTGCTTTTAAATCCGGCTTTGAACACATTAAAAAAAAAAAACACAAAAAAAAAAAAACACTTCTCCAAATTATAATTTCTTAAGCAATATCGTTTAATTTCCCTTTACAATGACCACACTTTCTCTCTATTTGTTCATTATTTAAGTTGATAAGCTTGACACAGGTGAAATACTCAAAACATTTTATCTATAAGGTAAAAAAAAAACCGCTCATAAGGTTAAGAAGTTTAATAACATTCAGCAGTAAGCATTTCAATATCTGACCTAACTTGACAAGAATTTGTCTTGCTTTTAAATCCGGCTTTGAACACATTAAAAAAAAAAAACACAAAAAAAAAAAACACTTCTCCAAATTATAATTTCTTAAGCAATATCGTTTAATTTCCCTTTACAATGACCACACTTTCTCTCTATTTGTTCATTATTTAAGTTGATAAGCTTGACACAGGTGAAATACTCAAAACATTTTATCTATAAGGTAAAAAAAAAACCGCTCATAAGGTTAAGAAGTTTAATAACATTCAGCAGTAAGCATTTCAATATCTGACCTAACTTGACAAGAATTTGTCTTGCTTTTAAATCCGGCTTTGAACACATTAAAAAAAAAAAACACAAAAAAAAAAAACACTTCTCCAAATTATAATTTCTTAAGCAATATCGTTTAATTTCCCTTTACAATGACCACACTTTCTCTCTATTTGTTCATTATTTAAGTTGATAAGCTTGACACAGGTGAAATACTCAAAACATTTTATCTATAAGGTAAAAAAAAAACCGCTCATAAGGTTAAGAAGTTTAATAACATTCAGCAGTAAGCATTTCAATATCTGACCTAACTTGACAAGAATTTGTCTTGCTTTTAAATCCGGCTTTGAACACATTAAAAAAAAAAAACACAAAAAAAACAACACTTCTCCAAATTATAATTTCTTAAGCAATATCGTTTAATTTCCCTTTACAATGACCACACTTTCTCTCTATTTGTTCATTATTTAAGTTGATAAGCTTGACACAGGTGAAATACTCAAAACATTTTATCTATAAGGTAAAAAAAAAACCGCTCATAAGGTTAAGAAGTTTAATAACATTCAGCAGTAAGCATTTCAATATCTGACCTAACTTGACAAGAATTTGTCTTGCTTTTAAATCCGGCTTTGAACACATTAAAAAAAAAAAAAAAAAAAAAAAACACTTATCCAAATTATAATTTCTTAAGCAATATCGTTTAATTTCCCTTTACAATGACCACACTTTCTCTCTATTTGTTCATTATTTAAGTTGATAAGCTTGACACAGGTGAAATACTCAAAACATTTTATCTATAAGGTAAAAAAAAAAACCGCTCATAAGGTTAAGAAGTTTAATAACATTCAGCAGTAAGCATTTCAATATCTGACCTAACTTGACAAGAATTTGTCTTGCTTTTAAATCCGGCTTTGAACACATTAAAAAAAAAAAAAAAAAAAAAAAAACACTTATCCAAATTATAATTTCTTAAGCAATATCGTTTAATTTCCCTTTACAATGACCACACTTTCTCTCTATTTGTTCATTATTTAAGTTGATAAGCTTGACACAGGTGAAATACTCAAAACATTTTATCTATAAGGTAAAAAAAAAAACCGCTCATAAGGTTAAGAAGTTTAATAACATTCAGCAGTAAGCATTTCAATATCTGACCTAACTTGACAAGAATTTGTCTTGCTTTTAAATCAGGCTTTGAACACTTTAAAAAAAAAAAAAAACTCTTCTCCAAATTATAATTTCTTAAAACAATATCGTTTAATTTCCCTCTACAATGACCACACTTTCTCTCTATTTGTTCATTATTCAAGATGATAAGCTTGATACGTGAGGAATACTCAAAAGACATTACGAGTGCATCTTTGTGACCATATATGGGGACGGGGTTTTCATCGAAAGTCGGGCCAAGGTCGCACCCCATTAATTTCACGTCCCAGGTATTATACTCTCAGAATCCGCCACAACCTTGAAAATAGAAGTCACTCTCATTCCGAATCTTTGTCCTGTCTTAAAGAAATGAAGTGATTAAAAAGCTGTTATACGGCACTTTGGAAAGTGGATCTCATATGATAGAAGGATAATCCCCAAGAAAACGGCCGCGAAGTTGAAAATGAAGATGACTTCATTGATTGGCTTAGATGCGGCGGAGATACTGATAATGAATCGTTTATTATCCATCAATGCTTAAGCGTGTTAGTGGAAGGAGGTTTAGAGATATTACATGACTGGGGTGGGCATAATTTCATGTAGCATGGTTCATGCTCAAAAGTTTCATAGGGAAATCTTTGAGAGATGAAGAAAACAAAGGAAACTGATTATTTGCGTGATTTAGTTTTCTTCTTATATATTATTATTATTATTATTATTTAATTTTTTTTTTTTTTTTTTTTTTTTTTTTTTTGTGACCGTTCCTTTTTCTTCTTTTATAAAACACCAAAACCGATGTATGATATACCATTTTTAAAGACCACCGTCTCTAACGAATGGTTTATTTACAATTGTACATTGTGTTATTTGTTTGAAAATCGAAATTTAAGAAAATCGAAAATTGTTCAAAAATCTTCGGAAGATTTGATAGTATACAGTACATGGCATCATTATAAAGAGAAAACCTCTATTTAAGCACTTTGAGAATATCTGGGGCATTTTTTATCTCTCAGCAATAGAATACATTATATGACTCTGTTGAAATTTAAAAAAAGTAATTCATCTAAATCCCCTAAAAAGACAGGAGAGTAAAAATTTACCGCAAAATTTTGGGTTTTTAGTGTATTGCAGTATTTAAAATGTTATACATTGGTGGGCAATGAGTTTATTAGAAGTTTCTTTTAAAAAATTTTAGAAAAAAAATCAGATATTTGATTTGAGTACTGTTAAAACATCGATTGGTTTGAGTATTTGTTTCGAAGAAAAGCGAAGTTTTTTTTTTACTTTAATACTCTATGAGAGGATACTCTATATAAAGGGTATTTCATTGTCTATGGGAGGGGATTCTATGTAGAGAACATTTTGGTATTCTATGAGAAAATATATATAGGAGATACATCGACTTGGCCTTCCAGTGATTCACTTTTCTCCCGTGTTACTTCAAATTATAATAAATAAATGTATTACTGTTTGAAAGATGTAGTTCTTCGCCTTAAACAAATTCCTTCATTATTTGTTGATAAATTGAACTCAAACATTAATAAAAGTTTCATTGGATACTCTATGATGGATGCACGAGTTACGATTTAACACCAAACCGACCAGCTACACAAGCCGTGCCGTGCTGAATTCTGCTTTCTAAATCAAAATTCATTATATCTCTCAGCAATAGAATACAATAACCTAGGCATTACATCAGTTTTGGCCAATGTTGGAAAAAAGGTTATGGAAAATTGGCCAATCGTGGCCGAAACTCGAGCATCGTTCCAAAATACACGACTTTAAAAAAAAATAAACATCTCAAAAACATCACAAAACAGATTTTTTATCCCTCCGTCCTTTCTTATAAAAAATATATTTCAATTTTAAAGCTCTGCATCAACATTTAAAAAATTCCAATATATTTTATCCAGCACTGACTGAGATTGGCCAAGATCCGTAACAACGGCCAATCAACAACGGTCCACATCGGCATTGGACAATGTCGAGTGATTTTGCCAAGAGTAATTGTGCTAATGGGGGATTTATCTTTGATGAACTTCTAAAAAAGCAATTCCTCTAATCCGAAATGCGCAGGTTATGAACTAATGTCAGATTAATGGGATTTAATTACTGATGATCAATTTTTGTATTAGTAGAACATTGTAGAAATTCCAATAAACTGTTATTTCTGTAATTCGCTTATTTGTTAAACAGACTACAAATATATCACTGAGACGTTCCGAATACGAATGAAGAACTCAATATCCGATATTTTTTCATCTATAACATTCTTTAGTTCCAAGAGCATGATGTATAGATTTATGTTGAGTTCGCCTTTTCTTCCCATTCAAAATCTATGCACATAAAGAAAAGTGTTCTTATGTATGCTTTAATAAGAAGCTATAGTTTTATTCAAATCTAAATGGAATTTTGCACACTTCATCTTCGAAACAAAAGGAAGACTACTTGAAGTATCGAAAAACCCTTTTACTCTCACTTTTTAACCTCTTAAGGGGTATGATCATAATTTGAGATCTACTAAATCAATACGAACCACTTTTATCAATAGGAATGTTGAATAATCCATATTACTGGGAATACAATTTCATTCTCATGTTTTATTCTGAGGTGGTGAAATCGATAATAGATAAATTTATTTAGGGAGGCATGCTTATAACTTGTAATCTGCTGAACGTTTTGAACCAGCTTCTATTCAGCAATTACGGTCCACAACTGTTTGAATCAAGCAGCGCTGGGTTCTTCATATAGTAGGCTGTAAAATATAAAATTTGTTGAGTGTACCGATTGCTAAAAATTTTGCATTCTGTTTTTCTTGAAATCCCTATGTTGAACTATTTGGAACTTCTCAGTTAACATATTGCTAATGAATAGAAAATACCAGGCTTATAGACAAATGAATAATTAATGTATTACATGAATTGTAAACATACGTGACATATACTAAGCGACTTATTTGGGAAGAAACTTTAGGTCTAATTTTCATATATTAGAGAAACTTTTAGTTTCAATTTCCGATATCTTCTAATACCGATCATGAGGTACAATTGTATCAATAATAAATATTTAAAATCGAATTATATCTTAACTTGTGTAAATTTTACTTTTTATTTTATTTGGAAATAGTAATTTAAAAACACGTTTGCTTGTGGTTGCATGTTCAAGGTTAGCTTACACTGAAACGTTAACGTTAAATCTATGACCGCAATATATGTTTTGTATATTTATGATGTATTTTATTCAATTTGGCTGAAATAAAAACAAACAAAAATAAATTATATTCATTCTTCTTAGCCCTTAAAGTGATCAATTTTATATTAATACAGTTTAATTCATTATAAGTGGCTTTTCCCCCTGCTCGCAAATGGTCGCCAACCCCCGATTTTAGATAAAAATAAAACAACTATGTTCTTAAAAATTGCTTTACATATTGAATTGAAATGCTTTCCATATTGAATTCAATATGTTAAGTAATGAACATGCGATAATCATCTTTTTCGGGAACTCAAATATTGATCCTATTACTTTGCCAAACACTGTTCTGTAAAACAAAATATTAAAATGCACATAAAATAATCGATTAATGTTAACATGAGGATGGTTTCTGTCAGTGCCTCAGAAACTTTGCTTCAATGATTTGTTAATTTCATCTGTACGATATTCACTACTAACGTTGACAGTGACTGGCGAAAATGTAAATCCTGCATTTGAAGGTTGAACTTACTTACAAATAATTGAAATCAATCGATTAAAAATAAAGATGTAGTTATTAACATCGAAATAATGCGGGTCAGGTGTGAAAAGAGTAAACAGCGCAAATCGTGTTAGGTGTTGCCCTTTAGATTATCGAAACAAAAACAAAAACTGCTGTAGTTGAAGCAGTAATCAAAAATACTGAAATTACACAAGTTAATAAATTATTTTTGGCACTTCTGGCACGTTTAGTTTAATTTGCACGGTTCCGGTTGTCTATTTCTGCCACTATCAAGTGCTTATCACAGCCAAATACGCTTTGTAATTTTGAGCTATGATAAGATTAGGAGGTCGAAATCTTATGGCGCATACCTGTTTCTCCAACCACTCCACACCAACGAGAGGACATTGAGGCCGCAACCTATTTAATGTGCACCAGTCCCCATTATTACACACACCAGTATTCCATGAGGAAATTACTGAACCCATGATCTACCTCTCATGAGTGCGGTGTTTTTATGTTGGGACACTAGAGCTCTACCAGCACGTTTTGACAAATCTACAGTTCAAGCTCTATCAAATGTCGTCTTGATCCTCAAAATCAGTGGAATAGTTCAGGAGGAATGACTGTTACAAAAATATGTTCCGCTAATTAAATATATAGAATAATGTTTTAATTTAAAGGAGTTAAAAAGCTTGGATAGAAAACACGAGGATAAATTTCAATTTAATTATTTTTTTAGAGATTTCGTATTTTCGGTTGTTTTTAATACTTGTATTATTTCATGTATTTTAAATAAAAATTGAAGGAATCATAATATTTTATCCTTTTAATACTTGTTTTGCAAAGGAGATTGATGCCCAAATTTACTAGACCCCATGGAAAATGAGTAAATTGTACTAATTAATAATGATGTTCTTTATAATATGTGGATTTAATATTTAACTAAAACTTTGAAATAAGGATATTTATAATGAAAAATGGAATTTTTTTTATTACAACTATGGATTATAGCCGTTTCTACAAAGGCATAAATGTGTTATTTATTTTCTAAAATATTACAATTATTTTAAAATAATTAAAAATTTAAAGAAATTGACCTCGTTATTTCGCATTATTATTCTCGCGTCCTTTTCTTTATAATTGAACTTTAAGCTGAGAACCTCTACGTCCTTTTAAATAATATGTAATTTACATTAAACTTTTCATCAAACTTTTAAACTTATTTTTTAATAGTTAAAAGAGTATTTTTCAAGTAGTCTACTTTTTAACGTTCTTATCACCATCGGTAATTATACTGCACAGTTTCATAACACAGTATTTCGAATCGTTATCGCAATGTTATCTGATTGTGAAATAAGAGAAATCGAGATTCGTTTCTACATTAACATAAAAAAGGTAGAACCCAACCATAAAAGGTTTTACCACAATGAAAAAAAGGATTTGCGGTTTCGTGTGAACTTCATGACTTTCTTCGAAGGGTGTTGAAAATGAAAACCATGTCATTTCAAGACAGATGGTGTGAAAAACACTCGATAGTAAATGATATGTGCAATATTTATAGAAAATATGAAGGATCTTAAGAAGGATCGGAGTTTAAGACATCTGCCTAGTTTTAAAAAGTTTAAAAACACCCTATTTAAGGAACATTTTCCCAGTTATTTAAATACTTACCAACTTGGGGGGAAAAATACATGCTTATTAGACATTTTTAAATATTTAAAATGTATTATTTTTAAGTGTTTTGTTTATTTCTCGAAAGAAAAAATTAAAATGCACGATGTTCTATATCTAAAAACTGTAATTTTAATGCGATACTAAAACTGTATACAATTTTTAATTTTAGAAGTATAAAAAATGCTACGCTTAAATTGTGTAATATATTTTTAGAAATATATG
Organism: Linyphia triangularis; assembly: GCA_963978545.1. Taxonomy (NCBI): domain Eukaryota; kingdom Metazoa; phylum Arthropoda; class Arachnida; order Araneae; family Linyphiidae; genus Linyphia; species Linyphia triangularis. The sequence goes on from OZ021721.1 coordinate 90,659,282, forward strand.
TTCAAAAATTTAAGCATTTATCTTCAGTAGTTTTTATTAATAAATGTTCCTTAAGTATCCAAAATTGCTGTTTTAAAATATGGGACGTTAAATTTTAAAACTAAACTACAAATTAATACACAACTCTCTTGTTGAAAAAAAAAATAAAAAAATTAAATATTATTATTTTAAGAGAAACTACATTACTTTATCAGAAGATACATTAAATGTTTATTATTTTAACAGAAAATATATTAATTTATAAAACTTACATTCTTTTAACAAATATTTTATTATTTTAACAGATTTTCACTCCACAATAATCAAAATTCAAGTTCTATTTATTGTATGCATACTTTTGTGACAGCTTCTTCTTTTATTTTTCCTTGGAAAATACGTTGAAACTAATGCGTTGTGTAATTTTTTAAAGTTACGAAAACATTCTGAAATATCGAAAAATCTTCAAGAACTAAATGATAATCAAATAAAGGCACTTGTACTTTAATTAAAGTCTTTATTTATTAAGTTAAACTTTTTGATTCTTTGTTTATGAAGTTGAGCTATTTGAAGCTTTACTTATTAATTTTAGTTAGTGAATAGTTTTTATTAAGTTGAGCTATTTTAATATTTACCTATTAGTTGCACTATTTGAGTCTTTATTTATCAAATTTTTGAATATTTTTCATGAAGTTGAATTCTTTGAATCTTTATATATTAATCTGAACTATTTTAACCTTTATTTATTAACTTGAATTATTTTATTCTTTATTAAATTGAACTATTTGAATATTTTTTATTAAGTTTGAACTGTTTGTATCTTTATTTATTAAGTTGAGCAGTTGAGCTCTTTGATGCTTTATTGAATTGAACTCTTTTTGATTATTTATCATTAAAATGGCAGGTTATGTTATGTTTACTTTAGAAAGTCATTGGATTATAATTTTATATAAATACTACTTAGGGGAAAAAAAAAAAAAAAGGAAGATGAAAATTACTTTTAAAATAGATTTTTATTAAAAATTAAAAATTTAACTATTAGTATTCAATTGCACAATA